>CM043324.1:36390610-36738110 GCA_023736055.1 Quercus glauca
GAAAATCTTGAAAACATAATCCTAATCTCATTAAGAATAAATTTCATAATCCTAGCATTAACATACTGTTTGATCATAAAATAAATAATGCAAGGCAAGCAAAAAAGCTACGTTCATCATTCAGATCTTAATATATATTAATCAATTACGATGAAGCCTTGAATGCATATGAACCCATATAAAATTATATATATAATATACGGATTGGATGAATCCTTGTTCCACTTCCTTATATTAGTCAATTCATCAATTCATCAAGGCAATAACGTTCAATTAACTTAATATAGCCAAGTGGTGTAATGAATGGCAACGCACAGGACAGTTATGTTAAGTAGTTATTGTCAACGGAAAATAACTACTTTCTTGGAATGGCCGTGTTAATGGCCGATCATGTTTATAAAACAAATTCAACAAACCCGTTCACAAGAAGTGTAGATGGTGTCCTTGATGAAAACAAACATCAAAACCATACGGCACTAAACAAAAGTTACAGCCGTGTCCTCTTGGAACCATGCAAAACAATATATTGCATATATTGATCAATGCACACAGGGTTTACGGAACAATATTATGCAGAAACTTTACTGCAGAAAATTAAAACACCAAGAAAACGATTTTTCTTTAATTCTAAAATTCAATCACATGTTATACAAGCATGATATTGAAGACCGCTTTGATACCATTGTTGGAAAATTTGGTTTTGTATCTCATACAAAACACACAGCGAAAGCAACAAACACAGATCTACTTCAATCATGAAAGATAAACATGTAACCATGAATTCTAGAATAAAGAATAGAAAGCGTACTTTGATGCAGTGAATTTAAAAACAAAAACTTGAGAAAACCTTTAATCTTCATCTCAATTCCACATGGTGCCCAAGATGTGTGGTCTCTCAATCAGTCTTTTTTGTACATAGATTCTCAAAGAAAATTCTTCTTTTTCTCCTTATGGAGAAAAACTGATTTCTTTTTCTTTTTATCATACGTACGTTAAAACTATTCTCATAGTTTCTTTATTTAATAACTCTTATTAAATAATGACTGATTATCTAATTGGGTTAGCCTTTTGCGCCTACCCAATTGGGCTTAAGTTTGTGGCTTGAGATGGGACCAAAGGGAACAAATAAGACTCTAGCTCCAACAGGCCTTGGGCTTTTCCGTCAACTCTTGACAAGTCCAAAGTTACCATTAATTATATTCAATACCACTATAAGAATATAATTGCACTCTAGGCCTTATTAATAAATTATATCCCAAGACTTTATTATATATACAACTTCTTCATTAAAATATTCGTAGTAATACAAAGTCATAAATATAGACTGCCACTTTGAAGATTACTACATCTTAATCCTTGAGTACCCGATTTAATCCTTTATGTTATTCATATATTTATGAAATCCAATTCCATAAATATATACTTTAGTAACTCCTTACTAAAGTAGTTGGGCCCAACACTCTGAATAACCAAACCCATTAAACTTATCTCAAGGGAATATTTTATATCTCCGTTAAGAGATTATGAATTCCATCTTGAAAATATATGTTCCATCAACATTAAATGCGGCTGCCCAACATACTGAGGTTTTGACCATAACTAATAGATCTTACTCCTGATATATCAAAGCAATCTACATCTCATGATCAGGTCCATTATTCTCTCAGGATTTAGAGTTGATGTGAATAGAAGTCATGAGATTTATTATTCATTTGACAGTCGTTAGGAGAATAATAAATCTCATAGCGGTCCAGTTCAATATGTCTTAACTCTTAAAACATATCAACATACCAACTAGAAGTCTCCACTTCCATGATCAAGACAAATCATCGTAGTTGATATGTTATAGTCTTTGTAGATGAAATGCCCAATTTCATCACCGACTACGAACTAAAATTCTAAGTTTACAAAGAACTTGTGATTTATATCTTTCTGTGACTTTTCACATAAATCACATACTATGCATCTCATGGACTAAGATAATATCCCATTAGTTCATAAATAAATAGTCTCATATAATTAAATAATTTAATTATTTATGACATGCCTATAAATTGGATTTTAGGGCACAAACCCTAACAGTCGTACCCTCGCTTCAAATGTCCATGCTCTATGCGTGTACTTGCAAAGATAAAAGAAATAGGCCAGCAAACAAGCAAAGAAACAAATAGAAGAAAGTATGCTAAAAGACAAGCTAGCAAAAGATGCTAAACGAGGGCAAACAAACATGTGAAGCACACCAAACAAACATGTGAAGCACACGAAGAGGCAAACTAACATGTTATCCAACAAAAAGGGGTGTCCTAGGAGGACAAATGTAAGTTTGGATCGAGTGTCCATAGTTCCATTGGATTGGAATATGGATGACAAACAGACTCATGCATGAACATGTAGGCAAGCGTGCAAAGATGCAAAGAAGCAAAGAAAGCCAAACGGGTGGTGCAAAGCAAGCAAGGCAGGCATATCAACATCACATGGAGCGGAGAAAGGTGTATATCAAGCACACCAACACCACAGAGGTGTATCTCATAGGTGGTTATACCCAATCAATCCCTAGAAGGGTGGATGCAACCATATAAGCATAAGGCACAGAGAGCACAAAGCATGTCAAAGCCTAGATTTAGAGAGGCTAACATAGGGATAAAGCATAGAAACAAGCAAGAAAACATAGATATGCATTGGGAAATAATCCAAACCCTTTAATATAGACCTAGGTGTGCGGATGTAGACCTAGACTACAAGATCTAGATCTACACCCCATCGAAAGGGCCAAAAAGCAAGAAAGAGAGATTTCAAGAGACAAGAGCTAAAGTAGCACATGTCATAGCAACCAATATAGATCTGAGTACACAAGTATGGCACATAGCACATAAACACATAGATCTAAGCATAGGAGCATAAATCTAAACACTAACATGTAGATCTAAACATAAACATGACAAAGAACACACAGGCTTGTAGATCTAAGCATAGACATGGCAAGGAGCCTAAAATAATGTGGATATAAGCACAAACTTTAAATTTGGACATATCATAGCCCAAGAAGGGTTGGCCAAGCGATAAATCATGGAAAAAAGCAAGGAAACATGCTAGTGAAACCATAAAACATGTTAGGAAGCAAAATAAAGCAAGAACATGCTAGGAAAAGCAATGGGTGTGAATTGTAGCTAAAAAACTACATCCACACCCATAAACCTCAAATCCAAGGTATAGAACCAATGAGCGTAAGAACACTACCTTTTTTATTGTTGAGAGAGATGAGTAATCAAAGGGTTTTTTTTTTTTTTTTTAAATTTTTTTAATGTGGTTTTGTGTGAGAAATGTAGAGAAAAGAGAGGGAAAACTATCCAAAAACACTCCCCCTTCAGATTTGGTTTGGAAAAGGATGTTTTGGCCACTTTATAAGCCAAAAAGTGCTTGGCGGCCAAAGAAGGGCCGCTGACTTTGGGGGCCTTTTTAAAGGCCTTCTTAAACTCGGATTGAGCTGATCTTAGTGTACCTGGAAAGCTAAAGAACTCGAAAATCCAATGGTTGGATCAAAAGTTTTGGCTTTAAGATATCTCAACCGTTTCAACTTCGTTTTTGACCCATGAGCAGTTGTTGGAAAGGGAATTCGATAATCTTCACAATGACGCTGGCCCTAACCTGTTCTGATAGACGGATAAAAAATTAAGGTTTCTGGTGCTCCTAGTGGTCAACATTGGGCCAAACTTGATAAAAATTTCCGAGTGGCTCAGGTTTGATGTAAAAGCATGAAAAATGTTGTTTTAGGAGGATTTTGACCTTGTTTGACTCTTGGTCAACTTAGGGTTGACTAGGGGCATTTCGGTCAATTTGATCGAAAAGGCACTTTGAGTGCTCCGATTAAGGCTGTCCAATCAACCAATGGACTTGACCCACCTGCCTCTATCGGCCGAACCCAACCCACCACCGACCAAACCGACCTCTCTAATGGTTGGCGACAAATTGCTTCCTCCAGGATTCGACTTTGACGGGTCAGACGTCGATTCTCTTTCTTCAAAAACCAATAAACCTGATCCAACCGACCCACAAATATTCCGGCATTATTTGATAAATTCAGTGAGTTTTGAGATTTTTTTGGCTAGATCCAGCGAGATTTCGCCAGATTTATCGAGATCTTGGCTATTTCTGGCAAATTTTAAAGGATTTTGGCTGATTTTCATATTCCGACTAGTTTTGAGATGTTTTTTGGTTAGATCTTGGCTAGTCCGGTGAGATTTCGCTGGATCTAGTCGAGTTCTTGGCTAGATCTGGTGAGATTTCCCTAAATCTAGTTGAGATCTTGGCTATTTCTGGCGAAATCTCAGGATTTTGGCTGATTTTCGTCGTTTTCTCGCTGAATTTCCTCAATTTTCCAGATCTTGACTCTGACCCGAACCCGACCGCCGCTCGTTGGTGTTCCAACCTGCCCGAACCGATCATCCTCTCGATTAGTGGTGGGTTGAAAGTCTGGCCACTCGAATTGGCCGGGTTGGATGCGGGTTGAGCACAAACCCGATTCAACCTGACTCATGGACAGGCCTAGCTCCGATGCCCGAACGGGTTGCCCCACATCAATCTAGATGTTGCCATGGCCCCTTGGAGAATAGTTAATATTTTTGAAATTTTCAGGGTCTAACACATATATCGAGGGCAGACAAAATACGGTATCTACAGCTGCCCCTTCTTTGTTTGACATCTCGAGTGCAATAAGCGGTGTTAGATAAAGAATGTAATTCCACATTTTGCTACCTCAAAATTGTGTGTGAAAATTGCACTGTTAATGGGTTGAGACTAGTCTTACCATGATATTGCTAAGATGCTACAGCTGGTCTGAGAAAGATTTCTTCTAGTTTGGCTTCTTGTTACTGGGCAAAAACTCCATCTTTTTTCTTTTTTTCTTTTTTTCTGCAAATATGTTAGTAGCAATGCAACTAGGAAAGCATGCAAGATTTTATTATTATTTTTGGTATTTTGCTTATGTATATATTTTAATTTTAGTTTTTGTCATTTATGCCATAATGATGCGGGAAGATATATATGCTCACATGTTTAAGTAGCATAGGAAAACCTACATATGTTGGACGCTATGAAAACACATGAAAATATATGAAAACTAAGTAGACATGAAAAATTATGCATGATAAATAGAAATTTTGAGAGATTGAAAACTTTGATTTAAAGGGGGAAACCTTAAAGAAGGAGAATGGTTTTGAAAACGTGGGACTAAACGAGCGCCGTCGAATTGAATCCAGGGAGAGATACTTTAAAAAACATGATATTTTGGGATAATAGATTCCTGAGCCATGGAAGCGTGGAGAAGTTTCTACACTGTGGAAGTGTGCAAGGTTGTACCAAGCTAGTTTGCCGCATCGAGTACCATAAAATATTCCTATGCCATGGAAGCACGGAGAAGTTCCTACACTGTGGAAGTGTGGAATGTTGTACCGAGCTGGTTGGCAGCATCAAGTACCATAAAAGATTCCTACGCCGTGGAAGCGTGGAGAAGTTCCTACACCATGGAAGTGTGGAAGGTTGTACTGAGCTGGTTGGTTGCATCGAGTACCATAAAAGATTCCTACGCCGTGGAAGCGTGGAGAGGTTCCTACACCGTGGAAGTGTGGAAGGTTGTACTGAGCTAGTTACTTGCTTCTAGTACCATAAAAGATTCCTACGCCGTGGAAGCATGGAGAAGTTCCTACATCATGGAAGTGTGAAAGGTTGTATCGAGCTGGTTAACTGCTTCGAGTACCATAAAAGATTCATACGCTGTGGAAGCGTGGAGAAGTCCCTACACCGTGGAAGTGTGGAAGGTTGTACTGAGCTGGTTGGCTGCATCGAGTACCATAAAAGATTCCTAAGCTGTGGAAGTGTGGAAGGTTGTACCCAACTGGTTGGCCGCATCAAGTACCATAAAAGATTCATATGCTGTGGAAGCGTGGAAAAGTTCCTACACCATGGAAGTATGGAAGGTTGTACCGAACTGGTTGGTAGCATCAAGTACCATAAAAGATTCCTACACCGTGGAAGTGTGGAGAAGTTCCTACACCATGGAAGTGTGGAAGGTTGTACTGAGCTGGTTGGCTGCATCGAGTACCAGAAAAGATTCCTACACCGTGGAAGCATGGAGAAGTTCCTACACCGTGGAAGTGTAGAAAGTTGTACTGAGCTAGTTGGTTGCTTTGAGTACCATAAAAGATTCCTACGCCGTGGAAGCATGGAGAAGTTCCTACACCGTGGAAGTGTGAAAGGTTGTACCGAGCTGGTTGGCTACTTCGAGTACCATAAAAGATTCATACACTGTGGAAGCATGGAGAAGTCCCTATACCATGGAAGTGTGGAAGGTTGTACTGAGCTGGTTGGCTGCATCGAGTACCATAAAAGATTCCTAAGCCGTGGAAGCATGGGGAAGTTCCTACATTGTGGAAGTGTGGAAGGTTGTACCCAACTGGTTGGCCACATCAAGTACCATAAAAGATTCATATGCCGTGGAAGCGTGGAGAAGTTCCTAAACCATGGAAGTGTGGAAGGTTGTACCGAGCTAGTTGGTTGCATCGAGTACCATAAAAGATTCCTACTCTGTGGAAGCGTGGAGAAGTTCCTACACCATGGAAGTGTGGAATGTTGTACCAAGCTGGTTGGATGCATTGAGTACTATAAAAGATTCCTACATCGTGGAAGTGTGGAGAAGTTCCTACACCGTGGAAGGTTGTATCAAGCTAGTTGGCTGCATCAAGTACCATAAAAGATTCCTACGCCATGGAAATGTGGAGAAGTTCCTACATTGTGGAAGTATGGAAGATTGTACCAAGCTGGTTGGCTGCATCAATTACCATAAAAGATTCCTGCACCATGAAAGTGTGGAGAAGTTCCTACACCATGGAAGTGTGGAAGAAGTTCCTATGCCGTGGAAGCATGAAGAAGTTCCTATACCATGGAAGTGTGGAAGGTTGTACCGAGCTGGCTAGCTGCATCGAGTACCATAAAAGATTCCTATGTTGTGAAAGCGTGGAGAAGGTTTCATCAAGAGAAACGCGTTCGAAGACTACCCGAAGGTAAAAGTGTTTGAGAAAGACCCTCTAGGGGATACTTTTAGCTGAATGTGTCTCAACGAGAGAAAATGGTCCGAAGATTACCTGAAGGTGAAAGTGTTTGAGAGAGACCTTCTAGGGTACTGAGGCAAGTTAAAGAAAACCAAGTTTAAGCTGCCTGATCTTACTTAAGAGGTTTTGGGTTCTTTTACCCTTTTGAGATGCCTTGATAGAAGAGTTTGCAAGCCGTACGAATCGACCCCAACTTCCAGTTGAATTCCACTCATTGACTTGCAGTAGCTAGTCTCCATAGATAATGTGGAGGAGATGGATTTTTAGTGGTCTTATGGGAATGAGACTACTAAAAATATGCCCCAGTATCATATTTAGAGCACTTAAAGGCTTAGCCTTCTTCCAGTCCATATGGTCGTTTTATGGATCATCGATCTCACCAATAGCTCTTTTAATGCCCCAATAGAATTGGTGGCTGCTCATGTTTAAGATAAGGAATCCGGGACCCTTGGTGGCTTCCATGAAGGAAATTAGTCGACATTATTGGAGCAAACAACTCAGGTTATGCTTCTCTTGCTTGATATTTAATAGGCCAAATCAAATTCCTAAAAAGGAAATTGAAAGAATAGAGGTTAGTAGGGAATCTTGGCCCTGGAAGGATCTGACAAAATTGCAAGTACCTAGGCCCTCCTCCAATAGAGTGGCCTCATACATCCTTTTAATTGTCCATTCTCATGTTCGAATAGGTGTCTCATGTTGATTGATCGAGATGTTGCATCAACAAGGTAACCCAAAGTAGGTTTATTGCAATCTTCAACTCCTTGGAGTGAATTCTTGAATGAGTTGCTCATGGCCCGTGTATTCAGAAATGCTTTTACAAATTTCTGTCACGACCTCAACTGAGGTGAATTCCTGGATGGCCCATCGGTCTTGCAAAGGCAACCCTATGTGAGATTTGCATAGGAATTCATGACGCTTTAGAGGCCATCAACTCCATCCCTTTTTTTCATAGGAGAAGAATCAAGAAAAATTCTGCCCCAGTATGGCATTTTTCGGTTCTTCGACCATCTAAACGGCCTCTTGGAGATTCTTAGCTAAGATGAACCATGATTACTTGATCTTTTTGAAAGTAGCACCAGCAGTACACTTCCTTTAAAGGAGATCTTGATCCAAAAAGAGTCTTCAAACTGGGCTAAACTTTAGCATTCTCCCTATTCTTAAGGTTTTCTTGAAAGTTTCGTGCAACTGGTTGACAACATCAACTAGATCTTGGGAGTGAAATCAAGGTCCTTTAAGAAACACAAGCAAAGATCGAGTACATATCAGCTCGATCTCACGAGCCCAATATTGGGTCTTAATTCCCAAACTTGGAAGTAGTGTCAGGGAAGTTCCATAGTACTGACTCATCTATCTTCCACCACCTTAGGTTCAATGTGACCTTTTGGTTGAGATCTTGTGAGTGATGGTGTGCATGCCAAAAGGGCTAATTTTGAAAGTCCTTTCTTCAATACCGAGATGGTCGAATCTAGACTAGACATGAAATCATCTTGACAAGCGGTGGGAAGGTTGGGCACCTTTAGGACTTTATGCCATTGATGGCCATTTAAGAAGAATTAGCTCCAAATACTTTGCTAACATCAATCTTGATCGTATGAATCAACTGGCTTGGATGGTGAAAGACAAATCAAGGGTCTTCTTAGTAGCACTAGCCTTTTTATCTATCATCTGAAGTGTGACACAAAGGAGAACATCTCTAGAAGTTCTTGTTCTTCAAACTATCTTTGGTTCATTCCCCTAGGGTTATGAGACTAACAAACGCCATGGACCTAGGTCCTACTGATCTTCCTATAGGCTAGAGCCTTAGACATTTTTGGGAATGTCTCAATCATCTCATTTTCTAGTTTCAAAGAATGCACTCGGGTAACCCTTTCTCTTTTCATCTTTGAGTACTTCATTCAGAAAGTTTCTCCATCCTCTTCTTCTATTTTCTATCATCTTGAAGAGCCCATATATGAATTGAGACCTCGGTTTGCAACTAGATGACAGAAACTGGTTCCCATTTTGCAATCACCCAAAGAATGTTGGCTATCGGCTGAAATGTTCCATTGTTTCTGTTTGGTATTTGACTCATTCTTCATTCTTGCCACCTATCTGTTCGTATAAGCTCAGAGGTGCAAGGATCTTGAACTTCCCACATTTTGTCTCACACCTCGAGAAAGAATGGGATAGTGTGGAGTCAGGATTACCGTTGAGGTATTTTCATAGTGGAAACCAAAAAACCAAAGCCCATGTTAGTTTTATGTCCAAATGCTTTAAGCATGCCCCTATTTCATTTTGCAATTAAGGGAGAGAAGTTCCATGATTTGGACTTCTTGTCATTGAATGAGTTTCTAAAGTGATGCAAAGCTTAACATAACCTCTTTGTGCTAAGAAATTGAATATTTGCATAGGTTTTGAAAAATCTTAGGATGAACCTTTTTTATAATGAAAATTTTAAGGTGCAACACCTTGTCCTTTTTAGGGAAATTTTGGCACAATTTGTATGGCTAAGGTTTTTGTAATGATAGAAAAAAATATAAAAGTTCTTTTTCTGATACAATATTCACAATGATCCTTGGAAAAAGAGACCAATTTTGATACAAAGTTTGATCCCTTTGGAAATTTTTGAAGAAAAATTAGGCCCTTGCCTGTCTCTATGGAAAGATTCAGTTGCTTGTCACCCAATTTATCATCTGTGCAATCAGGTGAAAGATATCAACGAATGCATGCATGCCCTTGTAGGGTCGGGGACCTTTAGGGCTTAAGTGGATACTAATGCACGAGCGGTTCTGGGACCGTCCCTCCTAAGGTTTCTCAATGTTATGCAAGCAGGCAAAGATCATACCTTCATTTGAGAATTGTTCCCCTCTAAACAAAATGCTTAAGGACATGCTCCTATCATTTTCAGAAATATTGGATTGAACCCTTGAACAGATTTTTATCATGGTGAGTTTCTGTAGTGATGCAGAATTAATGAACAAGCTTAGCAAGTAACCGGAACTTTCATATCATGCTTGAAATTGTGGGATGGACCCTTCTCTTTTGATTACATGTAAAGTAATGCTTTTACAAAGTTTGACTTTTTACAATGCCCCAAGATCATGGGCCATAGACAATGGCTCTAACAATGGGCCTTTTACAATACAAGGGAATTCAAATTTACAATGAAAAGCTTCATTCTTGATAGCTTGCTCTTTTCGGAGAAGATCTTGAACTCTGGGCAATGTCCTCCTTGGCACGGAGTTCTAGCTACTTGCCACAAATTTTATTTGTACACATTTACATGACAGGGCCATTAATGTATGCATGCATGCCTTTGTAGGGTTGGAAACCTTTAGGGACTGGGTATGATCTAATGTGTAAGCTGATAGGCCAAGAATGTATTGACTCCTTAGATAAATTAACCAATTAATTAGCCAAGCGAATTAATTAAGTCAATTAACATGCAATAAGCATGGTAGACAAATCACCAAATAAATAAATATAGCGGAAAATAAATTTGACATGGGTTATTTGTTTACCAATGGGGAAAACCATCGAGGCAAAACCCTACCAGGTGAATTTAAGGTCACCACTCCCAAGAATCTACTATTATCAAAACAAGCGGTTACAAGTAAAGGAATTCCAGTACCTTATACTAACCCACAGTTGAACCCTTACCCCAATACACAATTGAACTTGTAATGTAGTGACAATCTCACATTTCAATGCACGGCTCAAACGGATCCAAGTACGTGACTAACACACCAACTTGAGAAGGATGTTGGCTACAAAGATCTTCAGTTCATCCACACTATGAAGATCAAGAAGCTCATTGGTTACAAAACTCTACGGCGTACAAATGCAGCAGCTTCTTCAAGAGAAAGATGAGCTAGGGCAGATTGTCTTCGGTCACAATATGCATCAATAAAACCTTTGCATCAAGTGAGACGGTCCTTAAAATAATCCTTATATATGTCTAGGGTTGTGAGAAAAGAAACCCTACACAAATAGCTTGGATATGCGTGAAAAATAGATCTAGAAATTTGAATTTCGTAATTCTCAATAGATACAGCTGTTGAGCTATCTGTCGAGTTTCATATAATAAATCTTGATAGATACATTTGTCAAGCTATCTATCGAACTTTAATGAACAACACTCCTTTACTTGATTCTTGGACAGATTTGCATGGCTTCAATACTTGAAATTGAACTCCTATTCCTTGAAGTATTAAACACATCCTAGATTTACCCAATTACAAGTAAAGTGCATTTTGCCAAAGGATTTAGCCAATTCTATATGACATATGTTCTAACAAGTTCTACATATGTCCTAACATAAGCAACGGGGTTGCTTTTCCCAAAGGGTTGATCACAGATGCTGTGCAAACAGGATGGATAGAACATGGAGTAAAGTATGACTTTTTGATGCAAGCAAAAAGGGCAAACCTGCAAACGGAAACTGGACACTTTCCCTTTGACTCATTTAGGAAACATTCCTATGAAAGATATCCTACCTTAGGCTGGGATGTTCACTCGGATTTGGCTCTTCCTTGTCCACATAGGTTTTGACTTAGTCTAGGCTAATTATATGAGACATGGCTTAACTGGTAAGTAGGTCCTATTCTTAGAGGGGACCTCGATCATCGAATCCTTCCTTTCTTCATAAAAGTTATGGGACATAGTGGATCAAGGGTGCCTTTTCAGCATAATCCTGTCCATTCGTGGACCTAGGAAAAGCCTATAATTCGGTATCCAGTAACCAACTAAGGTATACACATAGCCTTCAACGCTGAGCCCCGAGTGTGGACACAGGGGGGAATCGCCACCTAGTTTTTGCAATGGTCTAGGAACCATATATATTGCATCCTTTCAAGGAAGGACCATTGATCTTACTACCAGAAATATGGGTTCGAAGTTAAATCAATTGATCTTGGGAAGGTGTTTGATAGGCCACAAAACGTATTGACCCCTTGTGATTAAATCAATTGATTAATTAGCCAAGTTATTAATTAATCAAATTAATCATGCAAACGTGTGGCAGCACAAAAAAATCACCAATAAACTAAATATGCAGCGGAAAATAAATAACACGGTGATTTGTTTACGAATTGGAAAAACCTCACATCAAAAACCCCACCGGATGATTTTCAGGTCACCACTCTCGAAACTCCACTATTATCATAACAAGCGGTTACAAGTAAAGGAATCCCAAGTACCTTACCAACTTACAGTTGAACCCTTACCCCAATACCCAATTGGACTTGTTCTGTAGTGACAGTTTCCCATTTTTGATGAACGGCTCCCAAGTACGTGACTAACCAATCTGTGTGGATCCCAGTACGCGACTTCAATACCAACTAGAAAGAGAGGTTGGCTGCAAAGTTCTTCAGTTCATCCTACACGATGAAGATCAAGAAGATGCTTGGTCACAAAACCTAAAGGTGCACATACACAGCAACTTCTTCAAAAGAGATGAACTAGGTTAAGAACTTCGTCTCTTGTCACAATTTGCTTGAACAGAGTTTTCTCAATGCTTGTGCAACTTGTGAACACTTTGACGGCCCTTAAAACAATCTTTTTATATGTCTAGGGTTAGGAGAAAAAAAGGCCCAAAAACACATTCACGGATCCCAAGAAATCAGATCAGAAATTCTAATTTTATAAACCTTGATAGACAGAAGTTGTCGAGAAGCTGTCGAGCAGGTGTCGAGCTTGCGGGTAGAACAGTTTACTTAACCTCGATAGATACAACTGTCGAGCTTTAATGATTTTGCACTTTCAGCTTGTTTTCTTGGACAGACTTAAAGGCTTCCACACTTGATCTTGAAACTTGGTTTCTTGAAGTATTTCAACACATCTTAGATCTACCAAATTACAAGTAAAGTGCATTTTTTCAAAGGATTAGCCAATTACATAAAAGAGTGACATATGTCCTTAACAAGTGAATTACATATGTCCTAACAATCTCCCCCTTTGGCAATTTGTGACAAAACCACAACTAACCAATGAACATATGAGAGAAGTTATAAATCACTCAACTCATACTCACTTGTTGAATACAATAAAATCTATCCTAACACAAACTCTTGAAAAACTTTGCAAGAAGAGAGTTTATGGCAAGTAGACTTTGACAACCTGTATTTCTGAAATACTTTAAACAAAACTCATCAAGGCATCTTTGTGTGAAACAGAAATAATAGATTGCATACAAGTAAAGAATCATGTATATAAAGAGAGAAAAGAAACAACACATGTAGAGGTAGGTTAAACAAACATACATCCATATATAGGAAGACTATAATATATCAACTAAGATGATTTGTCTTGATAATGGAAGTGGAGACTTCTAATTGATATGTTGATATGTTTTAAGTGTTAAGACATATGAACTGGACCGCTATGAGATTTATTATTCTACTAAAGATTGTTAAATGAATAATAAATCTCACGACTTCTATTTACATCAACTCATAATTCTAAGAGGATAATGAACCTGATCATGAAGTGTAGGTTACTTTGATATATCAAGAGTGAGATCTAAAGTCACGATCAAAATCTCAGTATGTTGGGTAGCCACATTTAGTGTTGAAGGAACATATATTCTCAAAATGGAGTTCATAGTCTTTTAATATAAATATAAAATATTCCCTTGAAATAAGTTTAATGGGTTCAGTTATCCAGAGTGTTAGGCCTAACCACTTTAGAAAGGAGTTACTAAAGTATATATTTATAAAATTGGATTTCATAAATATATGATGAATAACTTAAAGGATTAAACTAGGTACTCAAGAATTATGATGTAGTAATCTTCAAAGTGGCAGTCAATATTTATGACTTTGTATTACTACGAATATTTTATGAAGGGGTTGTATGTATAATAAAGTCTTGGGATATAATTTATTAATAAGACCTAGAATGCAATTATATTTATATAGTGGTATTAAGTATAATTAATGATAATTTTATACTTGTCAAGAGTTGATAGAAAAGCCCAAAACCCATTGAAGCTAGTGTATTTGTTCCCTTTTGGTCCCACTCCAAGCTACATACTAAAGCCCAATTGGAGTGGCCCACGAGGCTAGCCCAATTAGATAATCAATTATAAGGAGATAAACATACAGAATTTTGTAAGAGAATGAAATGGTGTATATGTGAGTGTAAGCCATTCTCTTACTCTCCCTTGAGCACAGACATATAAACTGATTGAGAAACCACACTTCTTGGGTACAAGTGGAATTGGAGTAAAGATTAAAAGTGTTCCCAAGTGCTTTTAATCTTTGGTTTTGAATTTCACCGCACCAAGGTACACTCTCTTGTTCTTAACATTTAAAACATATCAACATATTAACTAGACACCGCATTTTGTACCTGTTAATAAATTTTAGTCTCCGGTCCCAATAATGAGCTTGACATGTCTACAAAAGGTAATTGAAATTATTTTCATAGTTTGGAAGTAATCACCACTCCAAAGTGCTCAAATTGCTTTGAAAATGATGCAGAAAAATGACCTCTGCGCCTTGTTTTGACCATAATGTTTGATCCAAAAGGAATTTTTTTAGTGGGGTTTGTTATTGGAAAGTAGACATCCTAGGCTTCAATTTGAACATAAATTTTGCCTAATTTAGATTTATATAGAGTGAGTTATGGCCATTCAAAGTTGGTAACTGTTATAGGGGCCTATGATTGGGGGTCCTTTTCCTACAGATTTTTCATCTCTTACTTGAGGCGAGCATCACGCCAGGGTTTCAAGAGCCTTGAGGGCTTTTCGTAGATTCTGATATGGTGGGCATATGAGTACATCCTGGCCCTGTGACCATGGTATAATGGTCTTTCCATGACCTTGTACCCTAAGGCATATGCTTGGTCTCTCTGCATTATTTCCAGAGTCGTTTTGACATAGTTGACTACTATCAGTGCTGTGCTTGATTGCGTCACTCCTGTTATGGCCTAGTCGCGTGCACGACACTGGTTCTAGGAGTTCTTTTTAGTTGAAAGGACCTTCCATTAGGTCATGCCGATTTTCAGAGTACCCAAAGATCCACCCCCTGAGTTATCTTGCCTTGAGATGATCTTGGATGACCCCGCCTATGCGATAGGTTCCTTTGAGGGCTTCCTTACAGCAACTACAGATTATGCCGCCTGGTTTTCAGAGTCATCAGCTGGACCCATCATTGATAATTGCCCTGTGAGCGGGGGCAAAGTACTCGGGGGTATTGCACGTGCCCCATTTGTTGGAAATATGCATATACGCAGCGGAAAATAAACGGATCTACTTCATTCAGAATTGATAACATGCATTATGTAAGTTTCAGAATATAGAACAAGAGAGTGTACCTTGGTGCAGCGAATTTCGAAAACCAAAGATGAAAAGTTCTCAGGAACACTTTCAATCTTCACTCCAATTTCACTAACGCCCAAGATGTGTGGTCTCTCAATCAGTTATTTCTTAAAGAGAATGATAGAGTGTCTAACACTCACATACATGTATTTTCATAAACTTGTTGTGTATTATAAAATTCTGTATGTTTCTCTTCTAATAACTGGTTATCTAATTGGGCTAGCCTTTTGGGCCTTTCCAATTAGGCTCTAATATGTGGCTTGGAGTGGGACCAAAAGGGAACAAATAAGACACTAGCTCCAATGGGCCTTGGGCTTTTCTGTCAACTCTTGACAAGTCCAAAGTTACCATTAATTATATTTAATACCACTATATAAATATAATTACACTTTAGGCCTTATTAATAAATTATATCCCAAGACTTTATTGTATATGCAACCCTTTCATAAAATATTCGTAGTAATATAAAGTTGTGAATGTAGACTGCTACTTTGTAAATTACTACATCTTAATCCTTGAGTACCCGGTTTAATCCTTTAAGTTATTCATCATATATTTATGAAATCCAATTTCATAAATATATACTTTAGTAACTATTTACTAAAATAGTTAGGCCTAACATTCTAAATAACAAACCCATTAAACTTATCTCAAGGGAATATTTTGTATCTCCGTTAAGAGACTATGAATTCCATCTTGAGAATATATGTTCCATCAACACTAAATGTAGTTGCCCAACATACTGAAGTTTTGACCGTTACTTTAGATCTCACTCCTGATATATCAAAGCAACCTACACTTCATGATCAGGTCCATTATTCTCTCAGGATTAAGAGTTCATGCAAATATAAGTCGTGAGATTTATTATTCAATAGACAGTCATTAGGAGAATAATAAATCTCATAACGGTCCAGTTCAATATGCCTTAACTTTTAAAACATATCAACATATCAACTAGAAGTCACCACTTCTATGATCAAGACAAATCATCTTAGTTGACATGTTATAGTCTTCGCAGATGAAATGCCTAATTTCATCACTAACTACGAACTAAATTCTGAGTTTACAAAGAACTTGTGACTTATATCTTCTGTGACTAAATCACATAAATCACATACTATGCATCTCATAGACCATGTGATAATGTCCAAATATTCATGTTACCATTATTTCAGATAATAATAAAAAAAATTTATTAAACACAATATTAAGTCATACATTATGTCATACATAATGTCATACATAATATCATACATAGTATCATACAATAGGATTCTAGGGCACAAATTCCAACAATCTCCCACTTGCCCTAAAGACTATTGTGCACTAATCTAACTCCCATTCCCTCCAAATGTGACTTGAAGGTCCTTTGAGGCAAGGCTTTGGTAAAGGGATCTGCTAGATTACTTGCACTTTCAATCTTTGCTACCACCACATCTCCACGAGCAATGATGTTTCGAATGATGTAATATTTTCTCTCAATGTGCTTTCCTTTCTTGTGATTCTTTGGATCTTTTGATTGTGCAACTGCACCACTATTGTCACAAAACAATGTGATGGGAACATATTCCATTCTCACTACACCAAGGTAAGAAAGGAATTTCTTAAGCCATACTGCTTCCTTTGCTGCTTCACAAGTAGCAACATATTTTGCTTCCATGGTGGAGTCCGCAATACAAGATTGCTTAACACTCCTCCAAGTTATGGCTTCACCTCCTAAGGTGAAAATACATCCTGATGTGGATTTTCTGAAATCTAGATCCGACTGAAAGTCTGAATCTGTATAGCCAGTGGGTATCAAATCCTCACTTCGATAAACAAGCATATAATCTATCGTTCTTCGTAGATACTTGAGAATATGCTTTGCAGCTTGCCAATGTTTTGGTCCTGGATTTGATTGATATCGACTGACTATACCAACTGAATAACAAATATCTGGTCTAGTACAAAGCATGGCATACATGAGACTTCCTATTGCAGAAGCATAAGGAACTTGTCTCATCATATCTACCTCCTCTTGAGTCTTAGGCCTTTGGTCATCAGACAGAGGAACTCCATGTCTAAAAGGAAGTAATCCTTTCTTGGAGTTTTGCATGCTAAACCGTTCTAGAACCTTATCTATATATCCAGCTTGTGATAAGCCTAACATCTTATTCTTGCGATCTCGCCAAAGCTTGATCCTTAGAATAAAATTAGCCTCACCCAAGTCCTTCATATCAAATTGTCTAGACAACCAAACCTTTACTGATGACATTATCTCTACATCATTCCCAATGAGTAGAATATCATCAACATAAAGCACTAGGAACATTACTACTTTATCTTGATGTCTTTTATACACACATGGTTCATCAAGATTTTGTTCAAAACCAAATGACTTGATTGCTTGATCAAATCTGATATTCCATGACCTAGATGCTTGCTTAAGTCCATAAATGGACCTTTGCAACTTGCATACCATATGTTCTTGGTTCTTTGCTATGAAACCTTCCGATTGCATCATATAGATTTCCTCTTCAAGATTGCCATTAAGAAATGCAGTCTTGACATCCATTTGCCATATCTCATAATCAAAATAAGCAGTAATAGATAAGAGAATTCTGATAGATTTAAGCATTGCTACTGGAGAAAAAGTTTCATCATAATCAATACCTTCTTTTTGTGTATACCTTTTCGCCACTAGCCTTACTTTAAAGGTTTCAACCTTTCCATCTATCCCTCTCTTTCTCTTGTAAACCCATTTGCAACCAACAGGTTTAATGCCGTTAGGCATCTTTACAAGATCCCAAACTTGATTGGAATACATGGAATCTAATTCAGATTTCATAGCTTGGACCCAATGATGTGCATTTATATCATTCATTGCTTCATCATATGTGTAGGGATCTGATTCAGCCACTTTTGAGATAGTTTCATAAGTTTCTCCCAAACCTATGAATCTTATAAAAGGCTGAACAATTCTCCCACTACGACGAGGCACCTGTGTACTAGACATCACATGAGTAGTATCTTGTGGTGTATCTAATACATCCACATCATCCCTAGTTTCATCTATTGGTTGTTCAACTACAGGTTCATTCATTTCAGCCAATACAACTCTACTTCTAGGAGTAAAATTATTCATATAGTCATTTTCTAAGAATTTAGCATTTGCAGTAACAAAAACTTTGTTATCCTTACGACTGTAGAATAAATAACCCCTAGTTTCTTTTGGATAACCTACAAGTAAACACACTTGTGATTTTGGTTCCAATTTATTAGGCTTCCCTTTTAACACATGTGCAGGATAACCCCAAATGTGGAGATATTTCATACTAGGCTTACGCCCACTCCACAATTCCATGGGTGTTTTGGGAACAGATTTTGATGAAACTAAATTCAAAAGATGTGTTGCTGTATTTAAGGCATGACCCCAAAAAGAAATTGGTAAAGTTGAGTAACTCATCATGGACCTAACCATTTCCAAAAGAGTCTTATTTCTTCTTTTTGCTACGCCATTCTGTTGGGGAGTTCCAGGTGCAGTCAATTGGGATATGATCCCATTTTGAGTTAAGTAATCCTTGAAATCCCCAAGAAGGTATTCACCATCACGATCAGATCGGATGGCTTTTATGCGTTTACCTAATTGATTCTCAACTTCAGTCCTAAACTCTTTGAATTTTTCAAAAGCTTCGGACGTCCGTCTCATTAGGTACACGTAACCATATCTAGAGTAATCATCAGTAAAAGTGATGAAATACTCATAACCTCCTTTAGCTTGGGTTGAGCTCGTACTGAATGGTCATACAATAATGGGCTCCTTGACAACCCTGATTATGAACATGGACTTCCCCAAGTGAGATTTTCTCCGTCTCGCCATGTGGCGGAATGCATTGACTAACCCAGTTACCCACTAAACCGACTGGCCTTTCAAAAGGGTTCCTCAGAGGAACTACATGCAGGAATTAATTTCTGTGATCTTCATACCATCCTGGATGAATCGTTATCAACGACTGGAAATGACCTTAGAATTATCCCATCATATATCCTAGCGACGTGGGCTGAACTAACCCCTGAACCGAGTGAACCAGGTTTCAACAATGAGGTTCAAGATATTCTGAGATGATGGACAAGATGGGTAAAAATAAATTGCCATAGTGTAGATTTTGTGCAGTTTCGGTTCATGGTGAAAATTTCCCAAACAGGCCAGTTTGCTGCTGAACTGCCCGTGTATTACAGTTAGTGCAAAAACTGAGGGAATATTTGCTCCAAAGCAATCCGAAACTTTTTGCTTTTCAATTCAAGTGATCAGAAGTAGGGATGTGTCAGGGGGACTAAAAAGCCCTAGCACATGTCCTAAGGCTCGGCAGCCACTTAGTGTGCACCAGCTGGGACCAGCAACCACTTAAAGTATGTCGGCCTCAAAAAGCGTGCATAAGGGTCTGGGCGCCCCCCTAACCCTCCATATTCTAGTCTGCAATTTTTTGGGTCTTTTTCTACCCATTTTCTTCACTGGAAACTTCTAAAAACATCATTTTCTTACACTTTCTTACATGGACCGGCATCAGAACACTACATTCTTTCGGATTTGAGCATGGATGCTCTTCAGTTCAAGACTTATGACATAGTTGTGGAGCTTGAGGGGTGGAATTTTCATGAGAGGGAGCTCAAGAGGTGGTGAGCTTCGTTCTCTTCCAAGGATCGGGCTTACATCAAGCGGTTCCTCATGGATGCCACTTCAGTATTTCAAACTTCTCTGGATTGGCACTTACTAGAGGCCATATTCTCTTATGGTTTAAGGTGTATTACCATCTGGGATATGGACCTAGTCCCTACTTTGAAGGAGTATGATCGCTTTCTTTCTTTTCCTACCCCTGTGAGTCGGGTCTATTGGCCACTGGTTCGGCCTTACTATCGCAAGCAATTGGAGGAGCTACTAGGCCTGAAGATGCCTGTAGTGAATGTGCTGATTCAATATAAAAGCGGGTTATGAGGTAGCATGCCCTTGGATATCTTGATCTACTAGTTTGGCCTACCTGAGTGCCCTACTGCTTACCGAGGAGATTTTGTGGACTTGGAGGAGCGCTGGATCCTCTACAGTTGCCAGGCCTTCATGGTGGCCTTTTTTGGCTCGGTTCTATTCCCTTCTCAACTGAGTTCCATCAGCTTTGCAATCCTACCCCTGGTAAGTACTCTACCTTATAACACTTCCTTTATCCCATCTCTTCTCTCTAAGACTATTTTATTTCTTTCTCTGTGCTATGAGATGGGTAGTGGTAGGCTTGGATGCTGTGTGCATTTGTTGCAGCTTTGGTTCTATAGACATCTAAGTGTGATATCTAGGGCACAACCTACGGGGTTCTTAAGGAGGAATAGACTTAAGATTACTATAGCCCTTGATCTTCCTTTTACTAGGAATACCACTACTTGGTTGGGGTATTTGTTTGGTTTGGGTCCCACTGACCAGGTATGGAGAGTTAAGTGAAGAGTTACTAGGTGGCAGGGTTGGACCCACTATGTCAGTTTACTTGGCATTCCTTTGGTGGGCATCTAGGGTTGCATAAGGTACTATCCAAGTATGGCTATGAGGCAGTTCAGGAGTACTCAGCACGTCCCTCGACTTAGCAATCTTTTTGACATCACTTGTGAGTATGGACTCCTGGAAATAGATACAATTGTGATAGAATGCACTTCTGATTTCTAGAAGGGGGCGCAAGTCAACTATTGACTATCCCAATTGTCTCAGGGATGATTATGAGTAGTCTACCTCCGAGTTTAGAGAGTAGAGAGCTGTTAGGGATCCGTGCTTCATTATTGACCTGTCAGTACTTGATCCACGTGATCCTTTCCTTCCTGTCGATATACTAAGGGATTACGCCCTAGAGTTTGAGGTCAAAGTTAAGAGTACTCTTAGGGACCTGAGAAAGTGCCTGACAAAGGCCATCAGAGACAGGGACTACTGTAAGGAGGCCTTTGATGCCGTTATGGAGGGTTTTGATAAGATGGGGAGGACACACGAGGCTGAGCTTGCCATGCTTCGAGCAGAGCTTTCGTAGAGGCGTCAGATTCCTTTAGCCACAGGTGTTGAGTGCACTCAGTTGAGATCTCAGGTTACGAGCTTGAAGAGTAAGCTGGCAGATTTTATTTAGAGATTCATTGTCTTGGGCCAAACCAGAGATGAGGAGAGGGCCACAGCAAAGGCTAGCTGTGCCGCAGCGAGTAGCAAGGCTGATAACTTTACATTAAGGCTAGTGCAAGCTACATCTTACATTCATTCTACTTTGAGCCTTGAGTATAGGTTGGCTGATGAGCCAAGTGAGCCATAGTTAGCATTTCATCGTCTCCAAGTTGAGGTAGCCAAGAAGGAGGGGGCATGAAGAGTTGCTACTGCTGTGATTAGCACATTACAGGTTCTGCTTAATACAGAGAGGCACGGTTGCACCTCGAGCCCCAATCTAGAAAGGGAGATAGTTCAGCTTTGAGATTCATTTGGTAGACTTAGCGAGGTCACCAAATATCTTGGTTTCGATGCTGCAGGGTTGCTTCGTACCCATTCCACAAATGATCCAATTCTTCTCATCGGCTTTAGGGTGCTATGTCAGGCAGTGTGAAACCATTTGGGCCATGTTTGACTTGCTGGAGTCCTTTTTGTTTTTTTCATTTCTACACGTGAGCTATGTGGTTAGAATTCCACCATGTATGGAAAGGTCCTTCGTAAATTGCTAGGCAATTACGTGAGGCCTTCCATTTTCAGGTTTTTAAAGCATAGTCTAGCTTGTAAGGCATGCTTAAAAACAGAAAGAAGGAGGAAATAGAGATGTTTTTGCATATATTGATCATCAGAAGATATTTATGTTTATGATATTTGTTTTTGGAAACATAATGATAGATGCATGAATGGATTAGAAAGGCACAAAACAGGCATGTTTAATGAATATGTGCACAAATGCTTTGAAAATGCGAGATCATACAAATAAAAATGGTAAATGTAAGTCTATGCATATCAATATCTTAGGTTCCAAAGAATACATCCTGCTCTAGACAGATCTTTTCCATTCTCGTTTAGGGTACACATTCTGCTGTCGTGTGACATAAAATCTTTGAACAAACCACAGAGGACGCGTTGCAAACATAGAGTAACCTTTCAAAAATCCTAAGGCACCCTCATATCTTCATCTTGGAAAGGACGTCCATCCTTCCTTTCTTGATCTTGATCACAATCCCAAGCAGATTCAGTTGACTAATTTTTCTTTTAAAAATGTGATCGAGCCAAAGTTGGCTGCCTATGTACCTCCACTAAGAAGGATCAGTTCATCATGTAGTTCAAACTGACAATACAAATTTTGATTGCCTTAATTTTTGCCTAGACCACCATTTCAAGTTTTCAATCTAGCAGGCTCCCTTGCATTCTTTCTTTTGCTCTCCTTTTGCATAGATCGCCTTTTCGGGCAAGATGACTTCCCTACCGTAGACCAATGAGTACGGGGTTGCACCCGTGGAAGTACGAACAGAAGTGCAACAGGCGCACAAGGCAAATGGCAAGAACTTATGCCAATCCTTATAGGTGTTTGTCATCTTCACTAAGATCTTCTTTATGTTCTTGTTGGCTGCTTCCACTGTGCCATTCATCTGAGGACCGTAAGGAACTAAATTTCAATGTTCGATCTTGAATTGTTTGCAAAGCTGCTCCTTCATTTTCCTATTCAAATTCTTTCCATTATTTGTAATACGCTCTCTTGGCGCACCATAAGGGTAAATGATGTTCTATTTCAAGAATCGGGCCACCACCACCTAGGTGACGCTTTTGTAGGAAGCGGCCTCCACCAACTTGGTGAAGTATTCGATGGCCACTAAGATATACTCATACCCATTCGAGGCTTTCAAAATCACCGGTCCGATGACATCCATACCCAGAGCTGAAAAAGGCCATGGTGCTGCCAGAGAATGCAAGGTTTAGGGAGGAACATTCTTCCTATTCTGATAGTCTTGGCGACAATGGCATGCCCTTACGTGCTTAATGCAATCGTTCTCCATGGTGAGCCAACAGTAGTCGGCTTTCATAATTTTTTGGGGCAATAAGGGTCCACTGGCATGGGCTCCAAGCAAGCCCTCATGCATTTTTTTTTTTTTTTCCATCAAATGATTAGCCTCAAGGGCATTTATGCATCGAAGCAAGGTTGTGCTGTGGTTCCTTTTATACAAGACTTCCCCACTCGAGAAAAATTGGCACGCCATGCGCCTGTTGAATTTCTTCTCACAATCTGTGGCTCTAAACGAGTATTCACCATCTTTGATATAAGCCTTGATATCATGGTACCATGGCTTCCCATCGATTTCAACTTCAACATTCATGCATTCTTCAATATCCATGCAATAGGTAGGCACATCATGGACCTCTATGAACAACTGTCACATCTCATCTCCTTCTGCTAATTTAACCATGCTAGCCAGGGTCGCTAGAGCATCTGTGAACTAATTGTGTGCTCGGGCAAATAAGCAAAGGTAATGTTCCGAAACTTCAGGATTAAGCGGCTGATGCACTTCTGATACGGAATCAACTTGGTCTCTCGAGCTTGCCACTTCCCTTATATTTGGGAGATGATCAATAAGGAATCTCCAAAGACGCTTAGATCATATATGCCAAACTCTAAGGTGACTTACAAGCCTACTATGCACGCCTCATACTTCATGACATTGTTCGTGCAATCAAAATTCAGCTTGGCTGAAACAGGGATTTACTATTCTCTTATTCTCCCTTGAACACATACATATAAATTGATTGAGAGACCACACTTCTTAGGTATAAGTGGAATTAGAGTGAAGATTAAAAGTGTTCCTAAGTACTTCTAATCTTTGGTTTTTGATTTTCACTGCACCAAGGTATGCTCTCTTGTTCTTAAATTCTAAAATTTACAAAGTACATGTTATCAATTGCGAATGAAGTAGATCCATTAATTTTCCGCTACGTATGTTTTGTATGAGATACAAACCATGTTTTTCCAACAACTTTGAACTTGTTTCTCAGTTTTTGGCACGGGCATGTCCTTGATAGCCTAGACTTTTGCTAGGTCCACTTCGATTCCTCTTTGGCTGACTATAAAGCCGAGCAATTTCCCTAAACTGGCTCTAAAGATGCATTTGTTAGGGTTAAGCCTTAACCTGTACTTGACAAGGCACTTGAACAACTTCCTCAAGTCATCTACATAGACTTCGATCTCTTTATGCATCATATCATGGAATAAGGTTACCATGGCTCACTGATAGGTCACACCAGAATTCTTCAAACCAAATGGCATGACATCATAAGCGTAAGTTCCCCAATGGGTAGTGAATGCTATCTTGGCTTTGTCCTCTTCAACCATCTTGATTTGATTATAACCCAAGAACCTGTCCATAAAGGAGAAGAACATATTGGTTGCTGTGTTATCAATCAGGGTATCGATATGTGGCAAAGGGAAATGGCCCAATTCAAATCTCTATAATCAATGCACATGTGCACTTTCCCATCTTTCTTCAGCACAGGAGCAATGTTTGCAACCCAATCAGAGTAGGCTTTGGCAATAAGAAAATCAGCCTTAAACTATTTTTCCACTTTTTCTTTGATCTTCAGGATAGTCTCAGATTTCATCCTTCGAAGTGCCTGCCGCACTAGGGGGCATTCGGGTTTAACTGGAATCCTGTGGATAACAATCTTTGTATCCAGTCATATCTTGATAAGACCAAGCAAGGATTTCCTTGAATTCCTTCTACAGAGCTATGAGCTATCTCTCATGTCCTTGGGAAAATTTACCCCGATCTTGATAGGTTTTTCCTTCTCACCTTCCTCAGCTAGGTTTATCACCTCTGTCTCTTTTATATTGGGCTTAGACCCTTCTTTCTCTATTCAGAGCTTCTAGGATGTCTCGGAATAAGTTCAGAACCTCTTCCAATCCTTCAATATCATGATCCAAATCTATTATCTCATTCACATCATCCATATCGTCGTTATGGCAAAGGGACGGTATACCCAGTTGGGAATCAAAACATATCCTATAGAGCGGAACATATATAGAGAAAGATAAGATAATTTGCACACACATATTCATAGGAAAGCAAATAAAGAGATATGCAAGAATTTTCCTAAATAAAACGCTGAATATTTCAATAATGGATTATGGGTACGGGAAAACAAAGTTCATGCTTGATAATGATAAAGGGAAATGCTTTTTTTCGTTGTTTTGGGGAAAATAAACTGGGGGAAATGAATAGGGAATACAAATAAAGAAGGAAATAACATAAACATGCAAAACAAACTAAATATGCTATTCCAACCTTCTCAAGTGATCAGGAGGCCGAATCACTCGATGATGGAATACTCTTTACTCATCTGGTGCAACAACAAAGTAAGGTTCGATGGTCTAAAGGCCTGCCGTCTCGCTGGGCATCCCTGGTCAGATAGTAGAAGTCAGATTATCTTTAGAAGATATGATAGCGTTCACAAAGAACTCTTTGGGATAGAGCCAAATGATGCAAGCCAGATCAAACTCCTCATCCTCCAATTCTTTGCAAGGTTCTGGCATAATGACCTTTGCCAGAGCCGGAAAAGTGACCCTAATATGGGGAATAGACATCCCTGGAGCGGTACACTTCCTCTTCTTTCCTCTAGAAGCTTGAAAGAGTTCTTTATGAGTGGGTTCATACCCTAAATCAAATCTTCCTATATTATCTAAAAGTTCAATTAGAGCAGAGCTCCCATGTCCTATGGCTCCGAGGCCTTGGCCTAACTTGTACCCAAACTTGAGCATTTCCTTAGCGACCATCAAAATTGCTGTGGACTAGCCAAACTTAGGCTCTGAAGCATTATGAACTATGGAAACTAGCTTGAAGCTATGGAAAGACGCTTCTGGAAGGCATTAGCGTCAATGTTGGGAATAGATGTTTCTTGGAAGATAGTTATGGGCTTTTCGGCCATAATGAGGATCAACTAATTCTCAGATATGAACTTGAGTCTCCAATGAAGGGTAGATGCAACTGCACCTACTGCATGTAACCAAGGCCTCCCTAAAAGCATATTGTATGGAGAGTCCACTTTAATCACTTAGAAGTTGACCATAAAGGATCTCGGCTGATCTCAATCATTAGCTCAATTTCACACTGCACATCACGGCAGATGCCATCAAAGGCTCTGATGATCATATTGCTAAGCCGAATAAGAGACATATCCACTTTTAGGTGCTCTAAAGTAGCCATCAGGCAGACATTCAAGGCTGATCCATTATTAATTAATACCCTTGCAACAATTATGTCTTCACACTTGACTATGATATACATGGCCAATGTATGATCTTTTCCTTCTAGAGGCAACTCGTCATCTGAAATGGAGACCTGGTTAGTGGCCAACACCAACGATACCATACCTTTGAAGGAGGAATCTGTAATACCAGTAGGAACATGCGTTTCCTTTAGTACCTTCAAAAGACCTTACGGTAGACCTCAGAAGACAACAACAATGCCAAGATAATCGACCTGCTGAATCAACTGCTGAATCACATTATAAATGAGGTCTTCAAGAACTCCTCGGCTTCTTCAGTGGTGACCCTATTCTTGACTAGCTCGATTGTGCCCTTGCTAATCTCTTTCCACTTCTTTTCTAGTTCCTCAAAAGTATAACATCAATCACTCCTGGTAAGTCTGGATAGACCTAAAGAGACATTAGGGCAAACTTCTTTCTTTCCAATTTGGGTGGAGATCAATGTCACATCGTACTTCCATATGGCACAATGGCTATCTTTGTAAGGAAAGGGCTTTGGCATACAAATGATCAAACTCTCTTGAGTCTGCAAATTGGGCGCCAGTGAGAACATCTTTGGATTGATGATGACTGGACTGGGCAAAGCTGTTTCTAAAGCCTTCTGATCGGTGTACACACCGTATTTTGTACCTCTTATGACTCGGTCTCCCATTCCCTAATGATGCTGAAATTCTAAGACTCAAGGTTGGTTTTCGTCCCAATCAAATGTTAAATTGACTTGAGAAATGTTAAAATGGAAAATATAATTTTTAATGAGCAAATAATTCTATTTTTGGAAAAGTAAAGCCAAAGAAACCCTCGGCTTGTGCACGCAGGAATCAACCTGCGCACGTGGCCATGATGCATGTGCATGCAGGCATAAACCTGCGTGTGCATGTAGGGTTCTAGAAACTATGAAAGGCAAGTTTTTTACATTAAAGACTTAGGTTTGGAACGAATCCCACATCGTTTGAGAACCGTTCAAAACCCCCATTTTCACAATATAAATAGCCATACATGGTACCTTTTCAAAACACACAGAAATCCTAAAGGAAAACACTACTAGAAATAGTGAATCAAAGATGGAGTTTTTTATAAAACATCCTCAAGTCAATTTTATTTTGATTGGGGCCTTTTCTGGCCGTGATCTTTAAGTTTAAGATTACTAATCACTATTTTATTGATTGTAAATAGATTTGACTAAGGGGAACGGTAAAAAATTAAGCATAAAGAGCTTCTGTTTTGAGGTATTAGTTCTAAGCTTTTTCTTTTATTTTCTTTGGTTTAATTCTGTTTTTTTTTTTCTTTGTTTGTTTTGTGTTTATATATGCTTGCTTAGCATAGTTTTATCCAGTCTTTATGTTTCTAAGCATGTTAGGTTGTTAGTCTCTTTATTTTAAGTTTGGCATAGTTTCTATGCTTGTTGCATTTCTAGGCTAGGGTTTCTGAGCAAACCTGTACACGCATTCATCCTGCATGCGTGCGTAGGTCAAAGTATGCGCACTCATGCAGCTGACCCGTGCACGCAGGCCTTTGCATACACATGTATACCGCTGCCCAGAAACACTAACCCAAGTTTTTGCTTTTTTTTTTCTTTGCTTATTTCACATATTATATCTGTCGACACCTCGTGGTTGAATGTTGACCACCTATCGCAGCGACGCTTGATGCGCTATATGTGGAGGTGTGTCATACCTTAGGTGTGTGACTGGAATATGAGTTGATTTTAAGGATATTACCAAAGGTAAGTGAAGTTGCCACCGATCATTGGGTTTTTTCTAAGGTGTGATTGATCACCTGACTTTGTTTAATTTTATTACCAGTCCAAGGTTAAGAAAAAGGGCATCTTTTCTAATCTAATATGGGTGGGCAAAAAATCTTAATTCTTGAGTTCGAAAGTCTGGTTACATGTCGGGAAGGTGTTAGACACCCCACAACACCTGTCCGAAAACATAATTTGTTTTGATAAAATCATAATTTTTAGACATTGGCAATTAAAAACAAGCTATTGGCATTAGCTTTCGGGGCTTTAAATGTGTTAGGCTTTGAGGTTTCGTTTCAGAATGGGTGTGGTCCCAATCGATGCTTTCCAAGTGTGTTTGAAGTCGTTTGCCAAATTTCCATAGCGAAAATTCGGTAGCATTTCGCCTCATTTTTATGGTAGAAATCCGGCAGCGCTTCGCCTCAGATGCATTATAGCACGCAAAATGCTATTCTCACCAAGCTTTCGACGTGAGAATACGGCAATGGGGATGCCCCATTTTCATGGAAAAATCCAAAAGAGTTTTGTGTTTGGTGCGCTATAGCGCACCAGCAGGGTTTCTCATCTGTGTATACGATGCGTATCGACATGCTTACACCTATGACAAGCCGAAGCTCTCTAAAGTGTTAAACATGTTGATGTGTGTCGCATACACATGGAAACTAATGTCACTTGGTGACATGGATTAAGACAATCACACTGCGATGATCATGCACAAAATATAGCATGACTATGCTCTTACAGCAATTGCCTTGAACACATACCCACACTACAAGGCTAAGAGCTCTTATGACTAGAAAGGGTCACTCATGTAACCATGAGAGTCCATCATACAAAGTGTACTATCACCCACACACGCGCAGGCATATATATATATATATATATATATATATATATATATACACGTCATGCACAATGCTATCACACAGAGCAGAAAAGTAAATCAGACATTGCCAATGTTCCAAGGGTATGGCCCAGCAAGGTATAGGAAGTGTAAAACAAACATTGTCATGCCCAGGGAATGGGGAACCCTAATACATGCTCTAGAGAAGAGGCTTAGAGAGAGGGAAAGAGAAAACCACTCTGGAAGGGCTAGGCCCCCTAATCTACTAATCATTGCCCTTTATGGGCTTGCAACCTTGCCCTTTTTGCTTACGCTTAGGAGGTCATGCCCCTGCTTCAAGCGTCCTCGCTCCATGCGTGTATATGCAATAAACAAGGAAATAAACCAACAAACAAGCAAAGAAACAAATGGAAGGAAAGCATGCTAAAAGACAAGCTAGCAAAAGATGCCAAACGGGGGCAAACAAGCATGTGAAGCACATGAAGAGGCAAGCAAACATGTTATCAAGCAAAAGGGGTGTCCTAAGAGGACAAATGTAGGTTTAGATCGAGTGTCCATAGTTCCATTGGATTGGAGTATGGACGACACACAGACTCGTGCATGGATATGTAGGCAAGCGTGCGAAGATGCATAAAAGCAAAGGAAGCCAAATAGGTGGCGCAAAGCAAGTAAGGCAAGCATATCAACATCGTACGGAGTAGAGAAAGGTGAAAAGCAAGCACACCGACACCATGAAGGTGTATCTCACAAGTGGTCACATCCAAACAAACCCTAGGAGGGACAGATGCGACCACCTAAGCACAAGCCCACGGAGGGCACAAAGCATGGCAAAGCCTAGATCTAGAAAGGCTAACATGGATATAAAGCATAGAAGCAAGCAAGAAAACATTGACATGCATAAAGGAAATGATCCAAACTCTTTAATATAGGCCTAGGTGTATGGGTGTAGGCCTAGGCCACAGGATCTAGATCTACACCTTACCAAAAGGACCAAAATGCAAGAAAAAGGAAATAACAAGAGATAGAAGGGCTTTAGAAGCACATGGCATAGCAACCAACATGTAGATCTAGACACATGAACAAGGCATATAGCACACAAAGGTATAGATCAACCAAAGGTATGCATAAACATCACACAAGTTGCAAAGCAAAAAATCATAAACGAAAACAAGCAAAAAGTGTGGATTTAAAGATGATTAAAAGTCCTTGGAAGTTGTTTGAATGACTTCAACAACTTCCAAAGGGTTTGGGAGCCTCTTTGTAATTTTTGAAAAGATGGAGGGCTTTATTGCAATTTTGGAAAGATTTGGGGCCAAAATGTAATTTTGGGAAATTTTGGATCAAAATGTAATTTTGTGGAAAAATCGGGGTCAATATATGGATAATGGAAAGTTTCGAGTCAAAAAGCAATTTTTGAGGAAAACCGGGGTCAAAATATGAGTTTGGGAAGTTTTGGATTTAAACATGATTTTGAGAATTTTTGGGATAAAAACATGATTTTGAGAATTTTTGGATTAATATGCAAATATGGGAAAATACGTACTTAGACACAAACATGATAAAAAGAATTAAGAAAATCATAGCAAAAATATGTGAATATGCAGATATAGAAAAGGTGGCATTTTATTAATGTAATACCCTGAAAAAAAGAAAAAAGAAAAAAAAAGGAGAGGTATTTAAGTAAATTTTTGTGGGGCCAATTTTATAATTTCTAATTATAAGGGAGTTTTTTTAGAAAATAAGGTCGAAACCCTAACTATTTATAAGCTTATTAAGTCAATGTATAGGAGAGATATTTTGAGAGAGGAGATTACCCAAAAGACTGAAGTAGAGAAAGATTGACTACACCCTTGAGGTAAGAACTTAAGAAATCTTGTTTTTTTGTCAAATTTAGACTTTATGTGGTATTAGAATATTTTTTATATGAGTATTTTGGCCAATAGTGAGACTATTTATATATCCAATGAGATTAACGATGTAAACAAAGAAGGAATTTGATTAATTTTCTCTGTGCCCAGTGTTGCGTTAAGTGTAAAAGAAGGCTCTTGGATCAGTTTTTTGCACAGGTTGACCGAATTAGGGTTTTGGCAAATTGCAAAAGGTAATGGTGTTTGTGTAGGCTTGATTTTGTATGATATAGAATATAATACCTTTTTCCTAGTGTTGTCCTCATCTCAAAGAGAACTAGGGGTGAAATGGAGCTAAAAAAAAGAAAGAAAAAAAAAAAAATGAGCACACGTATAGAAGATTATGTGTACTTTTGACCCTATATGGCTATAAGTATGGTGTATCTATAGGCTTTGTCCCTAGGTACTATTAATGGCAGAAAGTGGAGGAAATATATATATATATATATATATATATATTATGAATATGGTGGATTTTTTTTAACCATGGAATAATAGTGGAAAATTATTGGATATTTTTAGCAGTCTTTCTTTTGGTCGGGTATTCATATAAGTTTTATTTAAAATATTAGATTATTGAGTAAATGATATTTGAAAAATTGTTTAGATGATATCTAAGGATTTTAGAAGAAGTGTTAGGGAGAAGTTCCTTTTGGTAAGGCCTTTGGAAGTAAGTAATCTTATCCTAATTAGTTTTATTTTGCGTATTTTAACTATTGAAAATTATTTACAGTTGTTACAATTTTATTTCTACTGCATTACCGATTTCAAGTAAAGAATTATCACAAATAAATCTGATTACTGAATATATGATGTATTTTATTTAATTGTTTTTAACTATGCTGATTCAAAGTAAAGAATAAAGAATTTTCACAAATATACATGACCATTGAATATAAGGTTTATTTTATTTAATTGTTTTTTTTTTAGTTATACTGATTCAAAGTAAATAATAAAGAATTTTCACAAATATACATGAGCATTGAATATAAGGTTTATTTTATTTAATTGTCTTTTAGCTATATTGATTTAAGGTAAAGAATTATAGAAATATCACAAATAGATTTGAATATTGAAAATATGATTATATATATGTATTTGAATAAGATATATTTTTATTAGAAACTATGATTTCATATATGTGATTATGAACAATCTAACTATGAATTTATTCTGATACCCAGCCAATGGGGGTTATTCATTGGTACTCTGATACCCAAACCAATGGGGGTGATTCATTGGTATTCTGATACCCAAACCAATGGGGGTTATTCGTTGGTACTTTGATACCCAGCCAATGGGGATTATTCATTGGTATTCTGATACCCAGTCACGGGGATATAGCGTGACCATAGTCATAAGATTGTTAAGGATATGAATTACGTTTGAATATTGAATTATTTTGAGTCCTCAAAACTACGTATGTGATTTTGGAAATGTTTAAGTATTTGAACTATTTTGAGTCACTAAAACTGCTTATGTGTTTTTGGAACCTATTGTAAGGTATAGCTTTTGATATATGGAAAATTGACTATTGTCTAAACCATCTATGATATATTTGTAAGATTAAAGTATGTGATCTATGTGCAACTTATTATTTTAAGACTATGAACTTCTTCAGTTATTTTGAAAACACATAGTATATTATAACTTTTGAAAACACATATTACATCTTATACTTTACTGATCTATTGCTTGATGGAACTTATTAGGATTTTGGTTACTTATTGAGTTGTCAGCTCACCCCTTTTTCCCCTCCAGTTTCAGTTTGTGAAGAAAAGCAAGTTTTGGGAGTTTTGATGTTGTGTTGTGAGCAGGGAAAGAAGCTTAATGATTTTGGAATTAGGTGGTCTTCTAATAGTTTTATATTTATTGGCCAATTGGCATTATGTACATGAGGTTTGAATTTTGTTCCTATTAAATTATTGGAGATCTATTCATAAAGAAATTGTTGAGGTATTTTGGATTTATTTGATTTAATTTTTTATTATTAATTTTAGTTGCTAAGAATGCCTTGCACGCTTGTAGGGTGCTTACTTTATAAGCGTGCGGCGGTTGTCACGTGCCTATCTTTATAGTTGGGTTTGGGGCGTGGCAATTAATTTATAGAAAACATGCCTGGACTCTTTTATTTAAAAGGTGGGCTATGATAGGCTAAAAACGTATTAACCCCTTGTGATGAATTAATTGATTAATTAGCCAAATTTATTAATTAATCAAATTAACATGCAATTTTACGTGGCAGCACAAATAAATCACCAACTAACTAAAGTATGCAACAGAAAATAAATTGACACAGTGATTTGTTTACGAATAGGGAAAACCTACACGGCGAAAACCTCATCGGGTGATTTTCAGGTCACCACTCCCGAGAATCCACTATTATCAAAACAAGCAGTTACAAGTAAAGGAATCCCGGTACCTTATACCAACCTACAGTGGAACCCTTACCTCAATACCCAATTGGACTTGCTCTATAGTAACAATCTCTCCTTTTCAATGCACAGCTCCTAGTACATGACTAACCAATTGCACGGATCTTAGTACGCGGCTTAATCACCAACTTGAGAAGGATGTTGGCCGCAAAGTTCTTCAGTTCATCTAGACGATGAAGATCATGAAGTTGCATGGTCACAAAACCCTACGATGTATAAACACAGCAGTTTCTTGAAGAACTAGGGCAAACTAGGTTTCCAGACACACTTTCTTCACACTTGTGGAATTGTGCTCTTATGCAACTTGTCGTCACCTTTTTCAGCCCTTAAAATAATCCTTATATATGTTTAGGGCTGTGAGAAAAGAAAGCCTAAACATACATTCAAGGATTGGATGAAAAACAGTCCTAAAAAACTAAGTTTCATAAACCTCAACAGATACCCTATCTATCGAGCTAGCTATTGAGCCACAGGCTTCAGCAGCTTTTAAACCTCGATAGATGCTAGCTGTCAAGTTTTAAAATCCAGCACTTTATTCCTTGATTCTTGGATAGACTTGCATGGCTTTAACACTTGAACTTGAAACAAGGTTTTTTGAAGCATTAAACACATCCTAGATATACCCAATTACAAGTAAAGTGTGTTTTGTCAAAGGATTAGCCAATTACATAAAATGTTGACATATGTTCCTAACATGAATTACATATGTCCTAACAGGCTAAATATGTTTAAAACATGAATGGATTAAAACCAAAGGTGGGCTGAAAGTGTGTCAAAATGTGAGTTGGGCTTAAAAGGGAAGTGTGGACCAAGGCTGAAACATGTGAAAAAAAAGAAGGGCCCAAGGTTTCAAAAGACTAAAGGGCCGGTGGGCTAGTGAAATGGTCCTAAGGCCATCCATAGATCAGGCTTGAAGCCCAACTCTTAAATGATACTTGTGTTGGGTTGAGGGCCTAAACCGAAACTTAACAATGGGCTTGAAGCATAGCCCAAAGGCTATCGATGAAGCTTAGGAGAATTTGCCTTATTTTATGCATTAGGCCTAGGTTAGGACTAGCAAGGGTTATGGGATGGCCCAAAACGTTTCCCACAGCAGACATGTTAGCACAACAGAAAAACCCTACTACAATATGTAAATAGCCCAACAGTAAAATGAGACAAAATAGAATAAACCTTCAGCCGTTAATTATTTCACAGATTAAGGAGAGTGTCTACATCTCCAAAATCATCATCCATAGGTTCTAGTGAGAAGAAGTCCTCCAATACAAGAACACGAGGGAAAAACTCTATAGTAATAATTACATTATAACCTTCAATAGTAAATGAATAAACAAATACTATAGGTTCCATTATAACATGTAATGGAGAAAGCTTAGCGTGAGATGAAGGGAGAGAGAGATTCCAGCTAGCTCAACAAAATCATTATTATGACAGGGTATGCTCATGGATATAGTATATGTAGTGAGTAGTGAAGGCGATTCTGGTAGTATGAGTAGTGAGAGAGAGTATTTAGCAAAGCTGCTGGGACTTTTTGCTAGGGATGGACGAAAGCTTATGAGTAAAGGTGTGAGTGGTATTTGTAAGCTAGGGGCTGAAGAGCTTAGTTTCTAATTCTGAAAACTAAGAACTCAAAACCTCAGAACCTCACTAAGAGCTTAAGAAAATTAGAGAGAGGATAATAGAGAAATTTATGAGAGAATTGTTCTTCTCTATTGGTGTGTGTTGAGGTGTTGGTGAAAAGCTCTATTTATAGTTGATTTATAGTTGAGTTTAAGGGGATTTTTAGAAAATAATCTCCACCAAAATCAGTATCAATCTTCATAAAATCCTTAGAAAATCGTTCCTAGGATTTGGCCAAGAGTAGTAAGTTCAGCTTTAGAATGTTCTTGTTGTTTTGGGTAATAGCATCTAGAGTTCTGACTTAGCATTAAATGCTGGATTGTTCTCAGCCAATGGGGTTAGAGAATGAATTAGGCTAATGATCTTGGTTGTTTGCTGCTAGTATCAGAGCTTCCAAGGGCAGATTGTGTCACCCCAAGCCAGGTGTCAATCTTGGAGCCCTCTGCTGGAGATCTCCTTGGTGCCCTCCAAATCACAGTTTCCTAAGTTTCCCCATTAGGGTTCATGTGCTTGATTCATGAACCAGAAAATATACATTTTTGGCACGGTAATGAGCTGTTTACAAGTGATTCAAGAAGTTTCCATGGTTTGTTCAAGGCTATCCCTAATTCCTTGGCCGATTATATTGGAGAAGAAAGAGAGAATGGTTGGCTGCAGCTTCACAGCTTCATGTCTTGTTAGCACAGCTTTATGTCACATCAGTAATCATGAAAATCATCTTGCCAAGGAAGGGAGTAAGCTCAGCTGGACATGTGTCTCCTTCTAATTTGATTTGACAAGCTGAAAATGATGGTAGTGGGCCTCAGCTGTCAGCTTAGTTTTGCTGAAACTTGGCTAGTGGCTAGTCTAACCACTTTAGTTACTCAAGTGAGCCTTGGTTGTTGAGACTAGCACATGGTATAGACATAAGGGGGGGAGTCATCACCTAGTTTTTGCAATGGTTTAGGAACCATATATTTAGCGTCCTCTAGAGGAAGGATCTTTTGATCTTACTACCAAAGATATGGGTTCAGAGTTTAGGTATGCTCTTGGGAAGGTGTTAGGCACCTAAGATCGCCCAACCCTAAGGTTGGCCTCCCATCATTGTGTCTTACGTTTTAACCTTATTAAAAACCTGTTCAACACTTGCATCTATACTCACACACAGTAGCATACATCTAAGCACAAAATTATGGCATCATTCATCCCTAAACATATACATATCTACCTTTAGACAAAAGAGAGCCAAACCCTAAACACATATGAGAAACCCTAGCAAGTGAAACCCTATCATACCTCTTAAACAAGGCAACAACTTAATCATGGCAGCAAGGTATCAAGGCAATCACAAAGCATACAATTGGGATATAAAACAAACATTCAAACGACATACATCATCAAACGCATGTTCATACCAATGCATGACTTACCTTCACTTAACTTTTAATGACACAACACCTATGGCATTAATGCATGGACATATGAATAAATGGCATGGCATTAAAACAAGACATAAACATAAAACCCTAATCTAAACATGTTAAGGAAAAACAAGCATGTGAACAAAGCAAACAGAAACTTATAAAGTATAAAACATGTGAAAAGAAACCCAAAACAGAAACATGTTATAGGAAATAAAGAACGAAATAGAAGAATTAGGGTTCCTGAGCAACGGCCTGCGTACGCAGACAGAGGTTATGCGTACGCAGGCCAAATCCTACACACACAGGATTTAATCTACGTACGCATGCTCATGGCACACACACGCAGGGTTGTTCAATGCCTTAGCCTAGAAACAAACTAAGCAGAAAAGAGAGCATGAACTAAACCCTAATTCTAACAACAAAACATGTTCACAAACATAAAGAGGGTATAAAACTAAACAACACAAACATATATAAGCATAAACAAGGCAAAGAAACAAGATTAAAACAGTAAAAGAAAGGCTAAAAAGAAAAAGAAAGGTTGAAGCTTGATACCTTAAAAAAAGTTCCCAAGCTTTGATTTTAACCATTCCTCTCAGTCAAGTCTATTCACAAACCAATAAGAAAGTGATTAGCAACGTTAAACTAAAAGAATTGGGGCTAGAAAATGTCCCATTCAAATAAGATTGACTTAAGGGTGTTTTGTGAAAAACTCCCTTTTGATTCACTGTTTTCTAGTGAATCTTAGGTTTATCCCTTGGGATTTCGCTGTGTTTTGAAAATGTACCGTGTAAGGCTTTATATAGTGGAAAAATGGGGTTTGGAACGGCTCCTAGACGATGTGGGATTCATTCCAATCCTTAGCCATTATTGCAAAAAACTTGTCTTTTTCGTGCTTCTAAAACCCCAGTTGCATACGCATACTTTGGTCCATGTACGCAGGTTGCTGCCCATGTACATGGGCTAGGCCTCTTTGATAATTTTATTTCCAAAAATAGATTTTTGCTAATTTAAAAGTTATATTTTCCATTTTAACACTCCTTAAGTCAATTTGATATCTGATTGGGCTCTAAGTAGGCCTTGGGCCTTAGAGTTTGAGCATCATTGGGGAACGGGGGTTCGAGTCGTAAGGGGTACAAAATGCAGTGTCTACAGATGCCCCCCTCTTTTGATTTGTGAGCTTTGCTAACAAAATCAAAAGAATAACAGACAGAACATTTTGTTTCGACATACGACTTGGGCGCAACCCACGCACACAACACACATCACACATAAATGGGGTGGGGTGAAACTCCAAAGAGCTATGTGGGATTCGAATGTCCTAAGTCCCACCTTTGTTGCTTGGGAAACGAGCAACGACAAGTTTACTATCTTAGAACCTGTTTTGCCACTTGCATGCAAATGGCGAGTGACTTACTATCCTATAGTCACTTAAAAAGAAAAAATAAAACAAACAAGGGTGCTCTTATGAGCTAACCTAACAAACAACAAAAGGATACGGTCTCTGTGGTGTCTATTTGGGGCTCTTGCCTCAAAACTTCTCTGGGTGACTCGCTTATTTTACCTTCTTCGCTTCTTTCTCTACCTTTTTTGGTGAGGCTCTTGTCTCAAGTTGACCTTGGTCTCTTTCTCTATCACTATCTCTACTATTTTCTACCATGCCTGTATGTTCAATTCCCGAAGGATGTGTACGCGAGTAGTCTTGATTGTTGGACCCACTAGGGTTGGTGACAACACGTTAAGGAGTACGTATGTATGGAAAGGAATCTTCTGCCTCTTGCTTAAGGATGAGAAACTCGCTGAGAAGTAGTTACGTATGGGGAGGAATCCTCTACTTATTGCTTGAGGATGAGAAACTCGCTGAGGAGTAGTAGAAATGGACTTGTTGAGGAGTAGTGTAACTTTGTAGATACATGATCCATTGGGGAAGAATCTTCTATTTCCTTCATGGTATGCTGAGAACTTTGAGGAAGAATCTTTTGCTTCCTTACTGGGGATGCTTTTAGGTGTACTTGATCCACTGGGGAAGAAACTTCTGCTTCCTCACTGGGGATTGTTCAAGTATGCTTGGATTCATTGTGGAGGAATCTTCTCCCTCCTCAATGGGGATGATGTTCTAGATATGCTTAATCCATTAGGGAAGAATCTTCTGCTTCCTTACTGAGGATTGTTCAACTATGCTTGGGTCCATCGGGGAAGAATCTTTTGCCTTCTCCATGGGGATGATGTTCTAGATATGCTTGATCCATTGGGGAAGAATCTTTTGCTACCCTTCTGGGGATAGTGCTCTTGAGTTTATGAGATCTACTAGAAATGGTTTTGGGATATACATGCTTTATTGGGGGGAAAAGTCTTCTGCTTCCTTTACTACTTACTGGGGAGTCCTTGATAATTTTGTGCCTTATTGAGACAATATTGAGATGTTTGTTTCTTTTTTGTAAGATTTTTTTATTTATTTATTTTACTGTTCATGACTAAACTACATGTAGTTTAGTGGTGAGGCTTAAACTACATGTAGTTTAGCCATCAGGTATGTTCCCACCTTTTTATTTTTTTTCCCAACGGTTACCAACTATTTCTTTTTCTTCTTCATTCTCTTCATCTCCCCCATCTCTTCACATTCTTCATAACTCCTCTTTTTTTTCTCTACAAAAACCTCCATCTCCTCTCTTTTCCTCACACCCTCTGATTCTCTCATTTTCTTAGCTCCCTCATTCTCTCATTTTCTCTTTAAACTCTCCTTATCTTCTCCATTGGCACCCAAGACCAAGAATTTCTCCTACATCCTTTCCTCTAATGCATTTCACCTTACCAACTAAAGTGAGGCAATGAGATTGAAGGGGCCTCCATCATTGACATATTGGGTAGAGAATCACATTCCCATGGCTGAATCTGTAAGTTTTTCAAACTTTTCTCAAATTTCAAGTTTCCCTTTGATCTTCCATTTTGATGTGTTTTTGGCCATGTTAATGTTTGGGTTTTGTCGTGGGATGGGTTTAGATGAGAACCTGACACATTATAAGGGGTAGGAACATGTTTAGGATTAATTTTGAGTGATATATGCTGGAAAATGTTGAAGGACTGTTCCTGTCTGTGCTTGTGCATGTGTGGGCTTGAGCTTGCGTACATAGCTTGGATTCATGCGTATACAGCTCTGTTCTTACATATGCATGTATGTTCTTGAGAGTCTACGTACGTGGGAATGTGCCTGCGTATGTAAGGTCCTGTCTGCGTACGTAAGCTTTGACCCACGTACGTGAGACGCCTGGTAAAGGCCTTACTCTGCCCCTTTTCACTTCTATTTCAACTGTTTCATTTCTATATGCAATCCTAACATCCCTTTTTGTCATTTTTGTATCTGAACATCACTGAATCCTTCTTTTTATCTTTATTCTTGCATCGAAAACATCATTTTTCATCATTTCCACTTGAATGAAGAATCTAATGTTATCTTCTTCTTTTGCAGTCCTTATCCCCTTATACCGGTAAGGGAAGCACCAATAAGGTGGTGGAGTGGTACAACCTTCTCGCCCCCGAAACCAGGGCCTATATTTGGGAGGCGGGCTTCGAGCCTATCATTGGCCTTCTTTTAGAAAGGTCCGCGAGTGCTACCTAGGTGCAATGCCTTATTGAGAGGTGGTGGGATACTACTCACACCTTTCATATTGCTAAGCGGGAGATGACGGTGACTCCTTATGACTTCTACAGCGTGACTGGCCTTAACTTCGAAGGGGCTATGATGAAATTAAACGGCGTGTCGGGCATCCAGCTGGGTCTCAATATGTTGGGGAGGAAGTACTCCACTAAGACCATCTGCTACTTCGACTTGGTGTTGGATTACATGCTTCACCCACAGAGGACTATTAAGGAGCGTGTCCGTATGGCTAAGGCCTTCCTTCTACATTTGTTAGAAGCTTACCTCTTTGCCAACGATGGAAAAAAGGTGCCCTTGAGGTGGTTGACCCTCTTTCAAAACTTTAGAGATGCACGGAATGCAAACTAGGGTCAGGCATGTCTCACTTATCTTTACTCCACCCTCGACACTCTCAACCCGGGCACCTTATGATAGCTTGTAAGGCCTTGGAAGCTTTTTACGGTTAGTTCTCTTTTCATTTGTTGTATTTCCATTTGTAGCTTGTAGTCTTACAAACTGTATCATTTTGCAAACTATCTTCTTACATCTAACCTGTGGCTTGTGATTTTTTTTGCAGCGGTGGGTTGTTAGGTATGGCCTCATATCCTCGAGCATCGATCTAAGTCTAAAGGAGTTCCTTCAAGTGAGGGCCCACCTTATTGGGTTAACTTCGGATGAGGTAAGTTTAAGAGTTCTAGTTTTTCATGCTTTTTCATGCATTTCCCCTAAGATACTTTCCTTTTAACCTTGTATCATTATAAGTAAACTCCATGGGCCAACCAGCCCCTTCCTGCTTCTCCAGACTTGGGAATCGCCGCCATCATTGCTTCGGAGATTACTTGGCCCTTTGAAAGAGTGGGCTTGATGGCACTCTACTTAGCAGAGAAGTTGCGGTGTCAACTAATGGGTAGGGATGACCCATAGATTCCGATGGATCCTCCTGAGTTCATGCTTACCCCACACTCCATGACCGATGTTGAGTACAACTCATAAGAGAGTGGCATTCCTTATACCAAGCGGCTTCTTGAGGGATTGGACTATGAGGAGTTCAACATCACCTATCTCATGCCTTCCCTTACTGCTCAGGTATATGTTCAATCTCTCCTACTTCTCTTCTTTTCCTTTACCTTGTTTGTTATGACTTCTAATGGTGGAAAATTGTAATAGGAGGAGCTTGTTGCTGGTGAGCTCATTGACCTTCCACATCTCCCTTGGACGATCTATGCTTATGGCCCTGATGGCTTTGCTCAAGAGCATGTCGTGCCCTGTAATCCTAATGTCTTAGGTTACCCTTTTCCTCCCAACAACTGGGCGGCGAGTTCTTCCTTCCCTTTATTCTTTCTCTTTTGCCATTTCTCTCTTTTTGGTTCGATTACTATCCCTTCTTTCTTTGAACTGCAGCCCACCATCCAAGAGCATAAGGAGTTGGTATGGTTGGCTGGGAATCTCAAGCTAAAGGTGACAAACTATTCAAGGAACTTGTATGGTCCTGGAGGGGCGGCCTACCCGAGCAGTGGTGGTGATGATAATGATGATGATGATGATGAAGGTGATGATGAGGATTTAGAGGCGACTCCTAGCTATTAGCCAAGGAAGAGGCGGCACCATTGATTACCTGCAGTCTAGACATATAGGCATATAACACAACTTTCTCTCTTTCTTTGTTGCTTTTGTTGTTTTTTATTTCCTTTAGCAAACATTTGAATTAGTTTGAGACAAAGGGTTGTACTTAAGAACATCTTTTTACATTTAAGCTCTTAAGTGAGACTAGCACTTAATTTACAAGATATATGGTTAACTGTATGTTTCTATACAACATTGCTTCTTTGATGCTTTAAGTCTTGTGCTTGGAATATGCTTGAAAGCTCGATAATGTGTTGAAAACACACGAGCGGTTTAGACCCCCAAATTCAAATTACGGCTTGGTTGATTTTACACTAACTTACTAACAAGTGCGGAATAGTGTAAACACAAGCGTATAAACAAACAACTACTATAATCCATAATTTAAAGCAACTCAGCAGTAAAAATGAAATGAACAAGAGTAGGGAAGAAGGATGCAAACACAATAACACCGAGACGTGTTATCGAAGAGGAAACCGAAGAACTCGGCGAAAAACCTCTCCGCCGCCCTCCAAGCGGAAATCGATCCACTAGACAATCAGTTGGGATACATGGATTAGCAAAAGACCCTCCAAGCCTAGTCTACCCGATGTACCTAAGCCCTCCAAGCTCCTACTCCAACAAGGCTTCTCGGAACCGTGTCTTGTCCTAGTTATCCGGATCCCGCAACAAGCTCCATGTTGCATCTGCCATTAAAGGCTTCTTCCAATGCTTCCCAGCAGCACCAAAAACGTCACTCAGCACTCTCTAAGGTGTGGCAAGTGTTTGGGCTATCAACCTCTCATAGATATGGACAATGGAGAGGGAAGGGTTGAGGAGATACCACAAGCAAATTGTTTAGAGAAGGTAGGGAAGACAATCTCTAATTACCAATGTGTTTGGCTAGGGTTTTCTCTCTGAAGCATCCCTCAACAATTGTGGGTAATGATGGTATATATAGGAGAGGTGCAAAAGGTGTGACTCAAAAAGTACAAGCTGGCAGAACAGCTAGTCTCGCGGGTGTCTCGCGGGAAGGCCTTACCCGCGAGATACTCGCGAGACACAGTTGTCTCCACCTGGCATGACTCTTCGCATTCCAGCATGTGCCTGGCACATGTTTCACTTCGCGGGAAGCTTGGTAGCGAGATACCCGCGAGATACCCGCGAGAATCCTTCACTTCTTCAAATGCTTGAGTCTTCAACACTCTTTCTCTCACACACCCCTTACATCAAGTCCCACAACAAATACAGGGTTTTAAACGATTGAACATAATTACAATCAAATTTGGCACGGAATAAAAGCCAACAAATACACAGTTGTAAATTACAACTTTACAATCTCCCCCTTTGGCTATTCCGTGACAAAACCCTAAAACAGACTCTAGACTTAAACGTGAGTTTGGGAACAAAGGCAAAACTCACTCACACCTAATTCTAGATTCTGATGAGCTCTTGAACATATGAACAAGTATCTCCTGAAATACAACAACACACTAATATCATTGCATGTAGAAAAACTTGAAATGCATATGGAGCAATAATAACATGATCAAGCTAAATGAAATAGAAACACTAGATCATGGCAAGATCAAACAAGTAATCACTATACACAAGCAATTACTATGCTCATTTACACATGAAATGAACATCCGGATATGCAAGATGATAAGCTCATTTGAAGAGAATCATTTGCAACTCCAACACTCAACCAATGCAAAATACGCGAAGTATTTGCATCTAGGAACAATCCTACTAGGGCACAAGAGTGATGTACTTGAAGAAACAATGCAAGACATTGAACAACAAGCGAACATGCATAAAGGTTGCATAAGCATGGTATAGCAAATGCATGGCACAAACCACAAAGACCTACAAAACTATGCATGCAACAAACCCTTAAAGCTTACATAAGCAACATGGGTACAAGAAAAAATGCCACATAGCACATATGCCACAAAGCGTAGAACCCACACACAAACATATACTGAAAAGAAACACTACTAAATATAATATGATTTAGACATATAGTATCAAAGCTTTAAACCAAAAGACCAGGAGAGAGCAGTAAAAAAACATAAACATAGAGAAGACATGACAACTAGACTTCTTGCAGCTGCTTCTCCCCCTATCACTACTCCCCCTGTCACTGACATCATCTCCCCCTTTTTGTCATGGAATAGCTAGGCGTCATTTTCTTCTAGCTTCCTCTGAATTTCATCCATCTGAGTTTCAAGAGAGGTCAGTTGTTTATCAAGACGGGAGTGTTGGCAGTACATGATCTGAGTAAGTCCTGAAAGTTTGGTGCTAAGATCTTGAAGAGCAACCATGATGGTGTCAAACTTTTCATCATAGGAATGAGAGGTAGAACTCGAGCTTCCTGCGGGAGCATGATGTTCTTGCTTGACAGTCTTCTTGGTATGGCTCATACTTGCTTGAAGAGTACGACCATTAATTGGACTTGGCCTAGGAAAAGTGCGCTCATCAGCAGAGGGACGCACACCTTTGAGTTTTAAAATCCGAGAAATAAGACGACCAAAGGGAATGCAATTCCTTGAGGCAGTTCGGTTCACCGTTTTAGCCAGTATGTGGAAGATGTGGGAGCATACATCAATTTCCTCATCAGATACCAGATCATGAAGAAATAATGCTCGACCAAGGTTAATATAACCTGTGCTTGACAACGGATAAAGATTGTTGCACATGATCATTGACAGTAGCCTTAATTCTGGAGAAAGGGAGGCCACATTGATTGATGATCTGCTGGAAGAGAATTCCAAATTTTCTCCCAATGCTCTTCGAAGCGTGCCCTCAGATGGAACCAGCTCATCATATACGGGTGGGATTGGAAGTATGGGCCGGTTGATGTGAAGAATCTCGGAGAGATAAACCGGGGTGATTGAGAACCGCTTTCCTCTAACCCAGCACTTGATCACGTCTCCTTCAACCACAGCATTTGCATAGAACTCTTTCACCATGTTCTCATATGCATCTTCAAGATCGGAGAGAAGAAAATTCCAGTCTTTGGTGGCGAACCAAGTGGGAATTTGAGTATCCAACAGAGATGACTGATCCACAGCTCTTTCAACCAACAAAGGAGCATCTCGGAAGAGATTTTTATAGGATTCAAAAGCAGCATGAGAGCGAAACAGGCTAGGATCAAAGATTCCAGTTGAAGCACGAGCTCTCTTTGGTCTCGGGGAGTCTTCATCAACATCGATGATTGGTTCTTTCCCTTTGTTGCTGCCACCTTTCACAGCTGAAGTCTTGAACGGAGACATCTGTGCAAAAGAGCACCCAAAGATACCAGGAAACATGTGCACAGCACACAAAACATAGCACAGAGTTTGATTAGATTCAAGTTAGTTTCAAGACAAATGTAGTGCCGTGTATGATGATTGACAGACACACAGTGCATAAACCTAAGTAACTGGGCATGTGTGTGTAGGTGATATGCATGGGGAGTGTCTCAGTGTGCCTAGAAATGTGCAGAATGAGTGAAGTGTTAGAAACACACACTCAATGACCAAATGGAGTGAGAATCCACAGATTGAAATCACTTGATTTCAAATAGGCACAAAAATGTCATTCGGACATTTTATCAAACACCTAATGTGCATAAGAACACTCTAAGTGTGAGCAATGCATGAACATGGTAAAATCTTGCCTAAATACATGATAAAATGCCACAAGGGGCCAACACAGATGCAACAAGATCAAATGCAACAGAACCCAATCAAAAATAAGACACAAACTTCACACAATTTTGTAAAGCAACCCAAAGAATCGAAAATTCCCAATTATCAAAACCCTAACCATAAATTCTGCAAAATCTAAGTAGAAACTTAGAAGGAAATGGTTAATCAACATACCTTGAAGAAGAAAATGCAGAAAAAATGCTTGATTTGGAAGGGGATATGATGAAATAGTGAGTTGGGTTGAGAGAGGTTCGAAAAGAGTTTTTAGGGAGGGAAGTTTTTATGTTTTGAAACAACTATCACATCAGCCCTATAAAACTGAAAACACGCGATTTTCGCGGGTAAGGGAGTCGCGAAACAGTCGCGAGACAACCGCGAAAGGTGCCACTGAAGCAAAGACTTTTCGCGAGAAGCTCTAAGTCGCGATACAGTCGCGAGACAGTCGCGAGATTCTCTGTCTGATTTTAAGAAAATCTCAGTTTTTGCCAAACCGCATTTCGCGAGAAGCTGTTGGTCGCGAGACAGTCGCGAGACAGTCGCGAAATAACCCCTGAACCAGTTTTCTGAAGAAAAACACACAAAATGCATTTTGACCAAAAAGAAACACAAGAAAGTCTAAAAACACTTTCAAAAACAAATAAAACTCACAAAAATCTTTTTGGATTTGATCAACAAAGATTGAGCATGTGAAACACATTTATTCAAGTACAATCACACAAATGATTATGACATTCATAGAGCATAGACTTGTGTGTTGTGTGTGGATATCAAAAATGAGATAGTCCTTAGTCCAATGTGAAGCTTCAATGATCAATTCAATCAAGGCATACACAACTAGCACTAGATTATGTGACCTATCTCAATTATGGAAACATGCATATATGACCTCCCACACGAGCTTGATAACAATTCATTGAAGCTTTTCATTTGGCTCCATTCTTAACAATTCAATTGCAACTTTTTAGCAAAGAGAATCTCATTTAGATAGAGAGATGCCTGAAATTTTTGATATTTCAATTGATGAGTTAGCCTTTGGCTTTTTGGGCATCATACATTTTATTTTGGTCGCTTTCCCTTTTTCCTAGTCGAATACTAGTTTGTGCGACAGGCTTTTGCAGCTCTATATCTCTTTTCATTTGGAGATTTACATTTAGAGAGCTCTTTTAAGCAAAGCAAAAAAAATAAAAGTGGGAAGATATATAGGCATGAGTCTATGCATGTCTCAAGATCAACACAACCATTCACTAATCATTCATGACAAGATTGAAGATCTATTTACAACAGTCACATAGATTTCAGAATTTCTTCCACAATGATATGAGTGCATGAGGGACAAGCTAAGCTCGTTAAATGCACAAAACCATAAGTACAAAGGTACAAGGCAAAACATATTTTGAGACAAAACTCAACAAAGTGATCAAACTTTTTGGATTTTATAATTTTTATGGTTTTTGAAGTTTTTGAAACACACCCAAAAACAGAACAAGAAAAGAAAGATCAACAATAACAAGTGCAAATCATGAAAGTAATGCATGATACAATGCAACAGCGAATGTCCCTAATCATGGAAAGAATTAATGCATGGACATATTATAGTGCTTATGCATGAGTACCCCTTTTCACCCACACGTCACGTGCGTTTGGGGTGATATCCTTGACGGATTGGGTACGAGAGTTGGGACTTTCAAACCTCCTGGTGAAACTTTCCAAGCAAGTGGTGAAGGCACCGATCATCTTCATCACGTCTGTCACTCCGGCATCACGAGTTTGGCTTCTTGAGTTCTCACCACCCCAAGCTCTATTGTCATTCCTTCTTCCACGTGATCGAGGAATGCTTGCATTATTGTTTGCTCTCAATTTTTGACAGTTGGGTCTGGTGTGTCCTTGCAATCCGCAATAGTGACACACATAATCCGTTCTAGGACCCCGTTGAGGTCTTGAGAGAGATCTTGCTCTGGTTTCGTGTCTACCTCCAGCTTGATTTCGGGGCTTATTCATCATCCGTTGCTCAATTACATTCTTCTTTTCAGCCTTAACATTCTCAGGAACAGCCTCCTCTACAATTGGTTCTACGGCCTTCACAAATTTCACTTCTTTGGTAGCTTTGACTGATGAGCTACTCCCTCCGGTATATCCCAATCCGGACTTGTCTGAAGAATGTTTTTGGGATGAGATAACATCATCCAACTTTCTGGAGGAGACCCTCTCTATCTTGGCTTGCGCTTGCACCACCTCTTGTTCAAGAAATCTGATCTTCAAGTATGCTTCTGATAGCTCACCATTCAGTCCTTCTATTTCGCATTTAGCCTCCTTATGCCTGATCATGAGACTTCGGTAGTCTTCCTCTGCTTTCTTCATTTTTCTCACAGCTGCCTTGGCTATTCTTGCATATTCCCCTGACTTCTCAAGAAGTGAGGAGTAATTTTCTTGAAGATTAGCTGTATTTTCTTCCTCTTCAGCGTCTGATTCTTCCACAACTCCAGCAGATTCAGAATCAGAATGCTCACCAAGTTCCTTCTCAAGTGCACCCAAGTCGTCTGAGGAATTTTCATGAGCAATAGTCATGAAAGCGGAGTAGTTTCCCTCACCGTCACAGCTCTCTTCCGAGTCAGAATCAGAAGATTCAGAGTCACTGAGCGTTGTAGCATATGCTTTTCCTTTTCCCCTCAAAAAATTCGGACACTCCTTCTTTAGATGTCCATGACCATTGCACTCATAGCACACAATGTCTGGAGAAGGTTGATAGTCCTTTCCTTCTTTTCTCTTAAACTCTTTCTTATCACCTCTTGAAGGAGAGAACTTTTCTCTATTGAACGGTTTCCCACTGTTCTTCATTTTCAGAAACTTGCGGAAATTCTTTGCAAGATATGCTACTTCTTTCTCAACTCCATCTTCTTCGGAGGAATCATTTATTCTTTCGGTGATGGTTTTAAGTGCAAGCGATTTGCTTGTCTTATGGGAAGGCAGTCCCAGCTCATACGTTTGGAGAGACCCGATCAGCTCTTGAATCTTAATCTCATCCAAGTCTTTGCTTTCTTCTATGGCTGTAACCTTTGCTCTAAAACTTTCAGGCAAGGACCTCAATATCTTTCTCACCACCTTAGTGTCTTCAATCTTCTCCCCAAGATTGAGTTTAGCAATGACAATTTCATTGAGCTTCCCATAGAATGAGTCAAATGGTTCATCATCACTCATCTTGAGTTCTTCAAATTTGGTGGTGAGCATTTGGAGCTTTGTGTCCTTGACTTTCTTTGTACCCTCATAGGTAGTCTCCAAAATCTCCCAAGCTTCCTTGGCTACTGTCATATGAGATATCCTGTGGAATTCATCAGGGGACACACCACAAAAGATAGCATTTAAAGCTTTACTGTTAGCATTTGCTGCCGCAAGAGCTGCCTTATCCCAAGTGGACTTAGGAGCCACCGGTTTGGTCCAACCTATCTCAACCGCATCCCAAACGGTATCATCGATAGAGCATAAGAATGCTCTCATTCTAACTTTCCAGAATGCATAATTGTTCCCATCAAAAAATGGTGGGACATTGAGCGATTGAGACCGGTCCATCTCAAGAAGGGTCAAGGATCACACTTAGGTAATTAAACCTCAGCAAGTGTACCCGCTCTGATACCAATTGAAAGCTCGATAATGTGTTGAAAACACACGAGCGGTTTAGACCCCCAAATTCAAATTACGGCTTGGTTGATTTTACACTAACTTACTAACAAGTGCGGAATAGTGTAAACACAAGCGTATAAACAAACAACTACTCTAATCCATAATTTAAAGCAACTCAGCAGTAAAAATGAAATGAACAAGAGTAGGGAAGAAGGATGCAAACACAATAACACCGAGACGTGTTATCGAAGAGGAAACCGAAGAACTCGGCGAAAAACCTCTCCGCCGCCCTCCAAGCGAAAATCGATCCACTAGACAATCAGTTGGGATACATGGATTAGCAAAAGACCCTCCAAGCCTAGTCTACCCGATGTACCTAAGCCCTCCAAGCTCCTACTCCAACAAGGCTTCTCGGAACCGTGTCTTGTCCTAGTTATCCGGATCCCGCAACAAGCTCCATGTTGCATCTGCCATTAAAGGCTTCTTCCAATGCTTCCCAGCAGCACCAAAAACGTCACTCAGCACTCTCTAAGGTGTGGCAAGTGTTTGGGCTATCAACCTCTCATAGATATGGACAATGGAGAGGGAAGGGTTGAGGAGATACCACAAGCAAATTGTTTAGAGAAGGTGGGGAAGACAATCTCTAATTACCAATGTGTTTGGCTAGGGTTTTCTCTCTGAAGCATCCCTCAACAATTGTGGGTAATGATGGTATATATAGGAGAGGTGCAAAAGGTGTGACTCAAAAAGTACAAGCTGGCAGAACAGCTAGTCTCGCGGGTGTCTCGCGGGAAGGCCTTACCCGCGAGATACTCGCGAGACACAGTTGTCTCCACCTGGCATGACTCTTCGCATTCCAGTATGTGCCTGGCACATGTTTCACTTCGCGGGAAGCTTGGTAGCGAGATACCCGCGAGATACCCGCGAGAATCCTTCACTTCTTCAAATGCTTGAGTCTTCAACACTCTTTCTCTCACACACCCCTTACATCAAGTCCCACAACAAATACAGGGTTTTAAACGATTGAACATAATTACAATCAAATTTGGCACGGAATAAAAGCTAACAAATACACAGTTGTAAATTACAACTTTACAATGCTCTTGATGATCTTTAAGGTCATAGGAACCCTAGGAATGCCTTGGAGTGAAAAACCATGCTTAAAACAGGAGAGAATAGGCTTCTGCCAAGCGTCATGCATATGTGGGGATGGACCTACATACACAGCTTTGACTTTGTGCACGCAACGTTGACCTCGTGTACGTGGGCCTAGAATAAGAGGAAACTCTAACCGCCTTACACCAAAACCCTCACCAATGTATTTTCAACCCAGAGACCCCTTTTTGAGGTCTCCCAATGGTAGAAAACTCTCCACTCAATGTCTCAGCTTAGATTAGAAGGCTTGGTTCAGATTTCAAGGATTCCATCACCCCCTATGGCCTCTCTTATGTCTTTCCATACCATTAAATTAGGGTGGATGAGCCTTTTCTTCGTGCTGCTGCCAACTATTGGGTTCTTTCTTGGCAAGCTTTCCGCTTCAATGGAATAGAACTATGCCCCCCTATCGAAGAAGTTGGTGCCATCATGGGTGAACAGAAGATTGACGATCTTATCTTTACTACCATAGGCGGGGATCTCCCCTCCTCACTGTAAGTTGTGTTGGGCATCCCTTCTGCTACGGCAAATAGGTGGTGTGTCTTTGGCAAACTCATCCTTAGGTTGGTTTTTGAGTATTTTTCTAGTTCAGCCCTTCTCATGGGTGAGAGGCCACGTTCATACTTTCTTCGTGCCTTTTGCTTATATGCTCTTGCAAGATATTTCTTGGTTCAAAAGTCATATTGTGTGGACCTTTGGATATGCATGGTGGCTTATGAGCTTAGGTAACTCGGTGGGCTTGATCTTGGCAGAAACTCTTAATGGTTTGGATGCCTTTCATAGGAAGGAAGCAAGCTTCTTTGCGAGAAGTCCTTTTCTTCTTCAGGTATAATCCCTAACTTTTGCCTAGGTTCTCAACCTAGCGGGAGTCCTTTAATTTTTGCATAGGTTACTTTTTGATTTTCAACCTATCGAGGCACCTTATATCGTCTTTCATCATTATTTTATTTTTTTCTCACTCTTCTTTTTCCTTTTTCTCTCTCTTCTTCTCGTTCCCTTTCTTTCCTTTTTTTTCTCTCTCTCTCTCTCTCTTTCTTTTTTTTAGATATGGCTACAAGAGAGGCTTCGGTTGCTTTAACCTCCCACTGTACTCCTCAGCACATACCTCCCTAAGCATTTTAGGGACCGCCGGCTTCATCAAAATGACATAAGCTTCGAGACATACATGGAGCTTATGGGTTACATCAAGGAGGCTGACATTTAATGGGTTGTGGAGTGGTGGCACATCTTAAGCATGGTTTACAGTTGCTGCATGGATTGCTGTATACCTTTAATTGGACTTCATTTCTACTCATCTCTAAGCACCTTTAGGACCAAGTCCCCTTCTTTAAGGTTTCTCGGTTTCACTTTCTTGTTGAATGCTCTAGCAATCCTTTTTTGGTACCCTTGTGCATGATATTATGCCCTAACTCTCTTCTCATCTATCAAAGCCAATTGTTCATATCTCGCCTTAGCCCAATCCCCTTCTAGGACCTTGGTTTCCACCAATACCCTTAAAAATTGTATCTCCACCTCAATAGGAAGCACCACCTCATTACCATAAGCCAAAGAGTAAGGTGTTGCCCTAATCGACGCACAGATAGAAGTTCTATAACCCCATAAGGCAAATAGAAGCTTCTCAGCCCAATCTTTGTATGTCACTACCATCTTAGCTAGGATATTCTTCACATTCTTATTAGCTGCTTCTGCAGTCCCATTAGTTTGTGGTCGATACAGTGAAGACTTGTGATGCTCAATGTTGTACAACTTTATGATCCTTTGAACCTCCCCCTCAAAGTGGGAACCATTATAAAAAATGATCTCTTCGGGCACCTCAAACTGGTATATGATGTTGTTTTCCAAGAACTGAGCCACATGCTTAGCCTTCAATACGGAGTAGGAGGCTGCCTCCACCCACTTGGTGAAATAGTCAATTGCCACTAGAATGTATTCATGCCCATTTGAAGCGTTAGGAGCTATCCTTCCGATTACATCTATGCCTCAAACCGAGAATGGCCATAGAGAAGTCATGCTATACATCTCACTAGGTGGTACATGGTTCAAATTGTCATGTGTCTGACAATCATAGCAACTCTTCACATAGTTCACGCAATCGGTTTCCATTGTATTCCAGTGTTACCCTATCCTTAGGATTTTCTTGGCAAACATTCTTCCATTCATATGAAGGCCACAAATCCCTTGATGAACTTCTTCCATTACCCTCTCAGCTTCTTCCTTTTTTAAGCAACAAAGATGTATACCATCGTAGGACCTTCTATACTGTTGTCCTCCACATAGGATGAATTGTGTTGCCACCATCCTAATGGAACGACGTTCTCTCTTGTCGGCACCATCCAAATATGCCCCTAGTTCCAAGAACTTCATGATGTCATAGTACCACAGAACTTCCTCTTCCTCTACAGTCATTACTAAAGCTTCGATCTTCCCTTTGTGCACTTCCTCATAACTTTGCTTAATCTCCAAAGGTCGTGTCCACACTCCCTTAGGTATGTCAACCAAAAAGGCCAGGGTAGCTAAGGCATCTGCAAATTGACTTTGAGCTCTAGGGATAATTGTGTATTCAATTTTGTCAAAGGTCTTGGTCAAGTATTGTTGATAAGGCTTTAAGTGTTCCTCCTTCACCTTCCACAACTTTTGTGCTTGGGCTATAACCAAAGTTGAATCTCCAAAGACCTTGGCCTCCTTTACCCTCAACTCTCGAAGAGCTTCCATTCTAGCAATACAAGCCTCATATTCAGCCATGTTATTAGTCGCTTCAAAGTTCAACTTGATTGCCAAAGGTATGTGAGATCCCTCAAGAGTGATCAAGAGTATTCAACCATAATTCATGCTTATCAAGAGTTAAAATATAAAGACCATCAACAATATTGTCAGAATAGATAAACACTTTACCTTTCTTTATTATAACATTGTCTTTAAGGATAACACAATATCCATGTTTACCTAAATAAGTTGCAAAAATTAAATTCCTACGAACATTAGATACATACAGACTGTCTTCCAATATTAAAACTCTAGATTCAAAACATAAATTATAAACACCAACAGCTACAACCGGAATCCTTCTCCCATCAGCCAAAGTAAGAAACAATTCCCCTTCTTTAAGCTTTCTGGTCTCTTGGAACCCTGCAAAGAATTACAAATATGATTAGTACAACCTAAATCCACACACCAGGAATCTGTGGGATTTTGTACCAAACATATTTCAAGGAGGAATGAACTATTCATACCCTTATTATTGACAGCCTTGAATTTTGGACACTTCCTCTTCTAATGTCCCTTCTCACCACAATGGAGACATTTTCCTTTGAGCTTCTTTCCTTTGTCAGTAACCCCTTAGGCAATTTTTTACCCTCTTGCTTGGTGAAGTCCTTCTTCTTCTTCTTCGTACCCTTGCCTTTCGACTTAGGTTGAGAAGTAGAAGCTTCAGCCATATTGGCGTCAACATTAGAAGTACCAAGAATGCCTTCCGCCGCTACCAATTCATTCATTAATTCAGACAAAGAGTAAATCTTTTTGTTCATATTATAATTGAGTCTAAATTCCTTGAATGATTCTGGAAATTGAAATTCAAAAGGTCGAATCAAAAGTTATGGCCTTGGGAAGCGTGCTAACGCGCTTTAACCAGTTTTCAAGAGATCTCAACCCTAACTCCAATTTTGACCCATGAATAGTCATTGGAAAAGGAATTCAATAATCTTCACAATGATGCTGGCCCCAACCCGTTCTGATAGACTGATCAAAATTAGGGTTTTTGGTAACCCTAGGAGTTAACCTCCGGTTAAACTTGGTCAAAGCTGTGAAAAACCTCTAAATAGCTCGAGTTTGATGTAGAAACATGAAAAATGTTGTTTTGGGATGATTTTGACCAACTTTAACTTTCGATCAACTTAGGGTTGACCAAGGGCATTTTGGTCAATTTGACTTGAAATGTCATTTCAAGTGCTCTAATGTCCAAATAGGTTGCGCCATGTCAATTTACATGTTTCCGCGGCCCTATGGAGAAAAGTTAATATTTTTGGAAATTAATTCCGGGGTCTAGTGTACTAATTGAGGGCGGACAAAATATGGTATCTACAACGCTTAATTATCACATCAATATTTTGACTCTTATAATTGGCGTTGTTTGTGGAAAGTTTACCAAGCAGTAGACCTAGAAGAAGTCAAGGACTAATGGTTGATAGAGAAGTGGTTGGAACGTTGGCTCATGGAAGAACCGACTCAAAAGGCTCTACGTTTGGAAATCGATGGAGTTAAGCATGCAGGAATCTTTACCTCTACCCAGACATTGGGAGAGGTTTGAAACAAATCAAAGGGTAGACTATCATATTAGTAGTAGAGATAGGGAGATGGAAGAACTTAGGGCTCAGGTCCGCGCCTTGCAAAAAGAAGATCAGAGAAGGGTGAAAGGAAGGTCACGTGATGGACGGGGCTTATCTAGCTTGCGCTCGGATGGGGTAGGAAATTGAACACACACACACTTAGTCTCATAATTAAAGTAAGGACCTCCCTTAAGGGAAGGGTATTTTAGTAACTTCTTTCACACAAGAACCAATAAGCATAAGACACTTGGCCAATCCTCGAGAGCACACTTATTCTCCTTACCATGCATGTGAGACATGTGCAAGCCACTAATTCAAGTGAGGACCTCCCCTAACCAGCCAAACAAACCAAAATTTCTACCTCCTTTTGCTCTCATTTCTCACATAGAACTAGAAAGAGCTAGAAAGCTCAAGCTCTCTCCTTCTCTACGCATACAGGTCCAGCAACAAAAAAGGGGAAGTTTCTTCACTTTCTTCTCAAGTGTTTGCTTAACGCTCAAGCTCTCTCCTTCTCTACCACTTATTTCTCTCTTATTCTCTCAAATTATGATTTTTTTAATTTTTTTATTAACAACTTTCTTTTTCCTCAATTTTGTGTGATTTTTTCTTAAAATGAATGAATTGCTTTTATTCTTCTATAGAACTAACAAAGATTAGCCTCATCACATGTGCTTAGAGGCTTTTCAATTTTTTTAAATGTTAACATTTATCATTTATCTCAATTTAGGGATTAAGCATTTGTTTAATGAGGTTTATGCATTTTCAAATTGAGACCTAGCACCAAAAAATGAACATAGACACATCCACCCACAAGATAACTACTCCAATGTTATATCAGTGTTCATTCTTTGGGAATTGGGAAATGTCAACATTAAAAATATATATATACAAAAAGCCTCTGAGCACGTGCAAAGTGTGTGTAATAAGTTAGTCATCAAAAAAGAACTCAGGATCATCCAAGGAAAAATTACATAAGAGTTATCTAAATAAAGCAGAGTATGACATCATAGGAGGATTAGGAAATTTAATACAAACAAATGGGAGTTGTTTTGACAACAACCCATTTTTGCAAGAATATCAACGGGTCTTTTTGTGTAAATTAATTGAGTTATAAGGTTGTTTATATATTAAAGTACCAAAATATATTTTTAGTATTTGATAATACCTTAATTTTGCATATTTATATCATTATTAGAAAGTACTATCATACATATTTTATGCTAATTTATGCATTTTATATTTGGTTTTGGAATAATGTTGCATAATTAATTTTGTGCTTAAATGAATTTTAACATGTCATTTTTTTTTTTTTTTTTTTGGTAGGAGAATGAAATTAAGTGAGTGAATTTGTGCAAAGAAGAAAGCTAATGGAATTTATTTTTACAATGGCCATAATAAAGTTAAAGAAGGTCAACCCAATTAAATTTGAGTCCAATTGGAGTAAGGAATCAAAAGAAATTTGCACCAAATCCAAGTTTAATTCAGATTAGGATTTCAGTCTGCACACCAGTTAGTATTTAGAGCATAACTTTTCTAATTGAGATTATTTAAACTGGGATGGAAAGGTAATTTAAAGGGCCACAACTTCGTAGTTTACCAAAAGTCTTAATTTCGAACTTTAAAATAGGCCAAAAACGTCGATTAAGTGAAGCCTAAAAACTTGAGATTTTCCCCAAACAGGAAATACAACTTGTAATAAGATTACTTAGCCTATTTAAAGGCTTTTTTGGGCAAAATTCAGAGGGGAGGTTCTGTAGAACGAAATTTAGGTTTGCTCAAAATTTCTTTACAATTTTTAGAGCTTATTTGGTGTAATGACTTGCTAGAAGCCTTGCTAAGATAAGGGGTAAAACCCAATCGTTTATTGGTATGTTTTTAACAATTATTTTATGATTTCAATTCTTATATTATTGTGTTTTTGATTGATTTAATTATCTAGAAAAAGAGTTTAGTTCTGTATAATTCTTCGATTTAGCATAGACTCTAGGCACATTAAATACTTAGTATTCCCTCAGGATCAATTTGCTAGTTGGTCTTGCCAAAAATCAATCGATTCCATGAAACTATATTAGAAAGTTAATTCTTAAGTTCTTATTGTTAAATCATCTGACTAAGATCATCCTTTGTATGAATTTTAGTTGAGTTATAAAATAAATATTGTTAAGACTATCAATAAATGTGTTATGTGTGGATTCCTAAACCTTAACACCTTAATATATTGTTGTTTTTTCTCTTAATCTAAATTTCCTTACCAAACCATCAAAATTTCTCCTCAATATAATTTTTTTTTTATTTTCTTATGATTTACTAATTAAATCCCTTTTCCCTGTGAATTCGACCTTAGACTCATCAAGTTATTACTTCGTGACAATCCTGCACTTGGGAGCATTATTTAAGTCACACCAGTCTTTGTTATATATATATATATATATGAGACAAAATTAGCCAATGCCCTTTTCACTCAAATTATATAGCATTATGCCCTCCTTTCCAAACTAATTAGAGAAATGCCCCATTTTTAAAACTCGATTTACTCGAAATCGAGTTAAGCCCTATAGTGGCGTTTTAAAGAGCCTATAGTGACGTTTTAAGGACCTATAGTGGTGTTTTGGAACTCGGCTTTATGAACTCGATTTATAGGTAAAAAAATTGCCTATAACTTGATTTCAAGGAGATCAAGTTCCAAAATGCCACTATAGGTCCTTAAAACGCCACTATAGGGTTCTATAATTTTTTTTTTAACTCGATTTTGAGAAAATCGAGTTACAAAAGAGGGACATTTCCTTAATTAGTTTGGGAAGGGGGGGCACAAGACTATATAATTTGGGCGAAAAGGGCAAAGGGCAATTTTGTCCTATATATATGGTTTTGTGAGTGAACACATGTCATCTTCCTATTATAATAAAGTACAAAATTTGTTAAAATAAAAAGAGAGGCTAAAATATTATTTTAGTCCCTAAATGTTACCAAATGTTTGTTTCTCATCCCTAAACTTTAAAAAAGTTTGTTTTTTCATCCTAAACTATTGAAAATGTCATTTTTCGTCCATAAACTATTGAAAATGTTTCGCTTCTGTCCTTAAACTTTTAAAAAATATTTTTTTTTTTATCCCTAAACTATTGAATTTTTTTTACCATCCCTAATTTTTTCTCTAAACAATTGAAAAAAAAATTTAGGGCGAAGGCAATATTTTAACAAAGTTTAGTGACCAAAATTATATTTTACCAAAAATAAAATGTGGGGCCCCAAATACTATCAAACCAGGCCCACTCCATAGCTGGCCCAAGGCCCGCGCCGAGGAGAATGTAAAGGCCGAGGATAATAGGAAGAAACCTAGGTCACCCAAGGGCACACCGACTTCGATAAAGGGAAAATATCCCTCATCCATTAGACATATCCCACCAATATTCTGGCCGCTTTAATGGTGATGTGACCAACAAGCCCAGTTGCCTCGGTTACTTCAACTAATAGAAAGTCTGCAAAGGCGGCTAAGAACTAACATAAAGCCTGCAAATATAGATGATGGGACAAACCCCTGTACACAGAGCCCAGATGATTGACAAGTGGATGGCTAAGATTAACAAAAAAAAAGAAGACTATATATCTAAAAGGGCTCCCGACCAAAAAAGGAGAGAGAGAAAAGGGGATAAAGAAAAGTTCTAAGTAAAATAGATCCTCGGTCTGGGCCGAGGACAAAGACGCTTCGCAAACACTTAGCTAACTTTCTACCATTAGATTTCTATGAATCTCATGTCATCAATTATTTACTAGAAACTTTATACCAGCCATTGTTTACTTCGGTGATACCAAGTCCTTGCACCCACCTCTCTACAAATTCTTATTATTAAGGATCCATTACAAAATGAGCCCTTATAATTGGCGCCCACCATGGGGCCGATTTGTGCGCTAGCAAGTGCGGTAGTTGGTGTAAAGAAATCAAGAGCAACGCTTTCAAAAGTAAAACACCAAAACGCTACGATCTACAACAACTACAATCATTCAGAAGTTAACAACCACAAGAACAAGAATATGCAAAAAAAAATAAATAAATAAAAAGAGACAAAACAAGTCTACTTCTTTTATTCATATATGAAGAAATTACATCTTTTACAAGTGATGCCCATGGGGCTTGTTCTAAAGCTAACTACAAAGACTGACGTCTAGCAAAGTTGGCAGAGGAACAGAAGAAAGAAAGAAAGTTGGCAGAAGAACAAAAGATAGAAAAGAAGCGAAGGAAGAGAGGAGGAAAAGAAAGAAAGAAAGTTGGCAGAAGAACAAAAGATAGAAAAGAAGCGAAGGAAGAGAGGAGGAAAAGAAAGAAAGAAAGTTGGCAGAGGAACAGAAGACAGAAAAGAAGGCTGGATGAGAAGCAAGAGAAGAGGAAAAGAAAAAGGGAAGGCTCGTTGAGTAGCAAAAGAAGAAAAGAAAAAAGGGAAAAGAGGGAAGAAGGGCTACATAGGAGGTGGAAGAGGTCGCGGCACAGGATGGCTCCATTTCTGGGTTCCGCCTGGCTTCCCTCCCACCCCCATTGCTGCCGGCTTGGAGGGTCAATGACCTATATCCAAGGGAAGGTGGTTACGTTCTTCCTAGATCCTCCTCCAGACGGCGAGGAGGGTTCCTCCTCTGGTTAGGTTGAAAAAAAGGAGAATTTTTGGATTTCTCCTACTCCAACCCCAATGTGACGTCCAGGGTCGGAGTGTCATCCTTGACTCTTGATAGGGGCTGTGTATCCCCGAGATCGCCCTTTCCAAGGGCCAACTCATTCGAAGGGGCTCAAACGGCTATGTTTGGCAGAACCTTTTTGGGTAATATTTTAGGGAGAAGTTTAAGATGGATTTTTGTCAAGTGTGAAGGAGAAAGTTGCCCTAGAAACGCCTTATATAGAAGGCGAAATATTGACGAGGGCCAATCAGCAATAAATCCCAGGGAGAGATTTCCGGAGACAATAATTCCGCCCTAAGTTCCAAGGGGCCTATCAACCGTTAGATCCTCGTAGATCCACGGTTGGCATTAATGAGGAGACGCCTCATTAAACGAGAAGGCACCAAACCGTCAGAACACGTTACTCGGACAACCCAGGAGACGTCTCGTAATCAGAAGGGTCCCATCAAACGAAGAGGCAGAACACGGCAAGGTCCTATCCTCCATCAACTCTGCCCGCATTTATTATTATTATTTTGCTTGAAAAGCGTATTTATTTAATGCTTATTGTAAATTACAGCAATGTAGAATTAAATGGCAATGGATAAATAGATAAGGCAATAAATAAATGAGAAAACTGGGTACTGGACAGAACCAAAGCATTGCATGGTCCTCGGACCCAAGCTTCATGGGGAAACCAGATACTTCAGATGTTAAATGAGAAAACTAGGTACTGGACAGAACCAAGGCATTGCATGGTCCTCGGACCCAAGCCTCATGGGGAAACCAGATACTTCAGATGATAAAATGAGAAAACTGGTTACTGTACAGAACCAAGGCATTGCATGGTCCTCAGACCCAAGCCTCATGAGGAAACCAGATACTTCAGATGATAAAATGAGAAAACTAGGTACTGGACTGAACCAAGGCATTGCATGGCCCTCGGACCCAAGCCTCATGGGGAAACCAGATACTTCAGATGATAAAATGAAAAAACTGGGTACTGGACAGAACCAAGGCATTGCATGGTACTCGGACCCAAGCCTCATGGGGAAACCAGATACTTCAGATGTTAAATGAGAAAACTAGGTACTGGACAGAACCAAAGCATTGCATGGTCCTCGGACCCAAGCCTCATGGGGAAACCAGATACTTCAGATGTTAAATGAGAAAACTAGGTACTGGACAGAACCAAGGCATTGCATGGTCCTCGGACCCAAGCCTCATGGGGAAACCAGATACTTCAGATGTTAAATGAGAAAACTAGGTACTGGACAGAACCAAGGCATTGCATGGTCCTCGGACCCAAGCCTCATGGGGAAACCAGATACTTCAGATGTTAAATGAGAAAACTGGGTACTGGACAGAACCAAGGCATTACATGGTCCTCGGACCCAAGCCTCATGGGGAAACCAGATACTTCAGATGTTAAATGAGAAAACTGGGTACTGGACAGAACCAAGGCATTGCATGGTCCTCGGACCCAAGCCTCATGGGGAAACCAGATACTTCAGATGTTAAATGAGAAAACTGGGTACCGGACAGAACCAAGGCATTGCATGGTCCTCGGACCCAAGCCTCATGGGGAAACCAGATACTTCAGATAATAAAATGAGAAAACTGGGTACTGGACAGAACCAAGGCATTGCATGGTCCTCGGACCCAAGCCTCATGGGGAAACCAGATACTTCAGATGATAAAATGAGAAAACTGGATACTGGACAGAACCAAGGCATTGCATGGTCCTCGGACCCAAGCCTCATGGGGAAACCAGATACTTCAAATGATAAAATGAGAAAACTGGGTACTGGACAGAACCAAGGCATTGCATGGTCCTCGGACCCAAGCCTCATGGGGAAACCAGATACTTCAGATGATAAAATGAGAAAACTGGGTACTGGACAGAACCAAGGCATTGCATGGTCCTCGGACCCAAGCCTCATGGGGAAACCAGATACTTCAGATGTTAAATGAGAAAACTAGGTACTGGACAGAACCAACGCATTGCATGGTCCTCGGACCCAAGCCTCATAGGGAAACCAGATACTTCAGATGTTAAATAAGAAAACTAGGTACTGGACAGAACCAAGACATTGCATGGTCCTCGGACCCAAGCCTCATGGGGAAACCAGATACTTCAGATGTTAAATGAGAAAACTAGGTACTGGACAGAACCAAGGCATTGCATGGTCCTCGGACCCAAGCCTCATGGGGAAACCAGATACTTCAGATGTTAAATGAGAAAACTAGGTACTGGACAGAACCAACGCATTGCATGGTCCTCGGACCCAAGCCTCATGAGGAAACCAGATATTTAAGATGTTAAATGAGAAAACTAGGTACTGGACAGAATCAAGGCATTGCATGGTCCTCGGACCCAAGTCTCATGGGGAAACTAGATACTTTAGATGATAAAATAAGAAAACTAGGTACTGGACAGAACCAAGGCATTGCATGGTCCTCGGACCCAAGCCTCAGGGGAAACCAGATACCTCAGATGTTAAATGAGAAAACTGGGTACTGGACAGAACCAAGGCATTGCATGGTCCTCGGACCCAAGCCTCAGAGGAAACCAGATACCTCAGATGTTAATGAGAAAACTGGGTACTAGACAGAACCAGGCATTGCATGGTCCTCGGACCCAAGCCTCATGGGAAATCAGATATTTTAGAATAAAAGCCAAATGCTAGACAAAGCTTAAACATTGCGTGGTCCAAGGTCTCGGGCCAACAGGAAGAACATTTCCTCATAAAAAACTAAGTACTAAGAATAGCCAGGGTCTTTGTAGGGGTCACTAATCCAAATACACGGCAAAGCCAAACCCATTAGTCGCTAAATAATGAGCCCTATCAGGGACGAAAAACCATGAGAAATTGAGTGCTAAAGTACAAACGACCCAAACCTATCCATCCTCGGGCGGCCCTTTACGCCAAAAGAAAGCTGCAAAAACAGCTAAAATAACGATAACATTGACAAAGAATTAAACGCCCAGCAGGCCGCGAAAATACGTCGAGGAAGTCAAAATCCTCCTCCCCGCCCAAGGGGACGTGCAGCAGAATTTTGAGGGGCTAATGTGGGGCCCCAAATACTATCAAACCATGCCCACTCCATAGCCGGCCCAAGGCCCACGCCAAGGAGAATGTAAAGGCCAAGGATAATAGGAAGAAACCCAGGTCACCCAAGGGCCTCGCCGAGGATGACCACATCCTCGGCACACCGACTTCGATAAAGGGAAAATATCCTTCATCCATTAGACATATCCCACCAACATTTTGGCCGCTTTAATGTTGATGTGACCAACAAGCCCAGTTGCCTCGGTTACTTCAACTAATAGAAAGTCTGCAAAGGCGGCTAAGAACTAACGTAAAGCCTGCAAATACAGATGATGGGACAAACCCCTGTACACAGAGCCCAGATGATTGACAAGTGGATGGCTAAGATTAACAAAAAAAAAGAAGACTATATATCCAAAAGGGCTCCCAACCAAAAAAGGAGAGAGAGAAAAGGGGATAAATAAAAGTTCTAAGTAAAATAGATCCTCGGTCTGGGCCGAGGACAAAGACGCTTCGCAAACACTTAGCTAACTTTCCACCATTAGATTTCTATGAATCTCATGTCATCAATTATTTACTAGAAACTTTATACCAGCTATTGTTTACTTCGGTGATGCCAAGTCCTTGCACCCACCTCTCTACAAATTCTTATTGTTAAGGATCCATTACAAAATGAGCCCTTACATAAAATAAATAGAGGAAGAGAAGGAGATATCCTCGGTTTTTGAGATAACAACTAATGAAACGAGAAGCAAGCCAACCCCTAAGGCTTAATTAAAATAAAATGTAATTTTCTTTATTTTGTATTATCTCCATACTTGTGCCTTCATTTATTCTCATTATTTAGCAGTTGCACCGGGAAGGGAAGGGAAGGCAAAACCAAAGAGCAAGAGCGCAGGAGGTTAATTTTGAACAAACCCATAGATTTATGATATGCACTAAACAAGTTTATTAGATTTAAAATAGAGGAACGTCTAAAGTTAATCCCTTAATTATTTTGACATCTCATAAACATTGAATTGAATAAGAAATCAAAAGAAAATATAAAATTACTGATTAGATTACCTTTTTCTGATATTTGGTCTTTTGAGAAGAGATATAAAACTTAAGGTTAAGATTGAGAGTTCTTCTCTTTTTTATTTTTTTTATTTTATGGACAAATTAAACTCTAATATGGCAAATAGGGAAAAAGTTTGGCTCCAAATCAGTTTGGAGTTATCTCGCTTCAAACTACTATGTGGTGATTGAAAAGACCATCCATTTGTAATTTTTGTCACATGACTTATTTAATGAGTCATACTTAATTAAATAATACACATGAATAATCTTATAAATCATCATGTAATGGGTTGAAAGAGCCAAACCGATTTGGAGCCAAGTTGTGTCTGGGGAAAATAATATAATTTTAAGATTAATTATTAAAAATAGTGTTATGGATAAATTATTTGGAAAAATAGCTTCTCTTTAAAAATGGTGTTTTGAAAACATGATTCAAAATATTGAAATTTCAAAATTTGCAGTATGATACAATTGAAAACATGGTTTTAGGCATGGTTTTCAAACCCGGACCGTTCATTGAACCGTAAAAGGAAGAGGTTCAAGGTTTTTGAGGTCGAACCGAGGTCGAACCGGGGTCGAACCGTGATGACGTCATAATTAATTTAATAATTATTTTAAATATATATAAAAATATTAAATTAGTGAAAAATAGAAAAATTAACTAAAATAGTCTAATTAAAACTATAAATCCATATTTTAACTATGTCTAATATATCCATCTATAGCCCAAATATGAAATATCTATCCAATAATAATAACCATTTTTTTATAAAAAGAAAATTAAAAGCATTAGATTGTCTTTCTAAGTTCTACTTTCCAATGCTCACGTGACTAGCTGTCTAGCTCGCATTCACAAACCTAAAATAGCACTAGAAACAAAAGTGAATGAAATTAAAGGAAGAGATAAAAAAAGCAATACAAACAAAAGCAGATGAAGAAAGAATTGTGATGTTATATCCACAATATTTGTCACAATATTTTTTACAAGAATCATATCAAAATCTTATGTGAAAAATTGTTATTAGTTCTAATTTGAACGCACTATTAAAATTATTTTTTTACTTACAAATATTAGCTAATATCAATCTATTACTTAAAATTTATTGTGAAAATATTATGGTAGGATTTCTTAATTGTCATTTCTTAATATTAAATATCACACTTTTGAATAAAAAAAAAAAAAAAAAAACCACACCGATTACATAAAAAAAAAAAAAAAATTAGAGATAAAGATTAAAGACAGCCACACATTTTCATACAGACCCCATTTATTACAACTCTCAACCGCACATTTATTTCACCGTTTCACTTATCCTACATTCCTACTCACATATTCATTATTCACATCAGGCAGAGGCTTTCTCAAAAAAATAAAAAACATTCACATCAGAGTGAAGAGAAGAGAGAGAGAGAGGAGAATCTGAAGCTGAAGCGGCGCCGGTGGAGATCGAAGGCCGGTGGAGAATCTGAAGCTGAAGCGGCGCCGGTGGAGATCGAAGGCCGGTGGAGATCGAAGGCTGGTGGAGATCGTGGAGATCGAACAGGCCGGCGGAGATCGTGGAGATCGAAGGCCGGCGGAGATCGTGGAGATCGAAGGCCTCGTCTGCCGCCTCACTGCCGTTCGTCCTCCTCCCCACCACCAGATTGGGTCAGATCGGATTGTTCTTCCTTTTTCTTTCTTTTTTTTTTTTTCATTTTTTTTTCATATTTGCTTGTTCTGATTCAAATTTATTGTAAGAATTGGATTTTGTTTTGTGTTTGGATTATGTGAGACGTTTTTTGAGAGTGAAGCAAAGAGACTGAAACAAAGATTAAATGTTTTCTGGGTCTTTTCTTTTTCTTTTGTTTTTCTATTTTTTTTTTTTTTTTTTTTTTTATAAGGTTCAGATTCAAAGGAACCGTGAAAAACGGTCTGAATCCGGTCCTCAGAACCGTGCGGTTGAACCGCGGTTTGAACGGTTCCCTGCTTTTTGGGCAGAGGCCGGTTCTTATGCCTAAAAGAACCGTTGTGGTGAGAGGTTCACGGTTTTCCCGGTCGGACCGTACGGTCCGGTCCGGGTTTCAAAACCATGGTTTTAGGAAGAATAGTGTATACTGTATAGTCACTAAGAATAAAAACAAGAGTACATGTGTCTTTCACCAAGCCGGACCTTTATAACCTATCTTGACCTTACATGCATGCATGAAAGGACTAAGGAAATGGCATGGCCAGGCGAGAAGAGCTTAACTACAGGGCACACCAATGAATACACTAGATACAGCTGCAAGGTCATAAGGATAAGGGAGACACTCTCTGAAGTACTGTGCCGTACCCCGAGCACTACCTTGGTTGTTACCGGTCCATTCCTAAAATGGTGATGCATTGAGTATCCTCATTGGTCAGCAGCTTGCTTGGGCAGCATATCATACACGTGTATCATCCTCAATGGCTTGCGGGAAGGACAACCCATAATCGTCTCTCCATGACCACAATTGGCATTGTCCTCCCTCTTTCATTCCTCTCCCTCTCTCTCTCTCTCTCTCTCTCTCTCTCTCTCCCCCCTAGCAAGTAGCAACAAATATTGTATGCTTGCAAACTGTTCTTTGGAGCATACGAGTACTAATAGAGTGCTGCCATCTGTCCTTGTACACCAAGTGCCTTCTTGTACTACAAAAGAAAGGACACTAGTCATACCATGTAGAATGAAAGGAAAAAGATAGAAAGAGACACTCAGCAAGAGCAAAAAAAAGCTCTATTCCATTGTAGACGTTTTTGAGCAACAAAAATATATATAGGAATAAGGGTATTCAGTCCTTACTCCACACAGTGGTTTTTTCTCCCCTTTCTTTAGGGTTTTCCACATACTTTTTGAGTATATTTCCTTTTAGTAATTTGTTTTAATTCTCCTCTTATATTTTTTGTAGTAGAAAAATACTATTTTTAGCTCTGACAAACGGTATTTCAAATGTACTTGAGTTAGAATTTAGATATACTTTTATATAGCCTCTAAAAATCTAACTTGCACGTACAAATTACTTCAGTGCAAAATTTGAAATTTTAATACTTAAAATAACGTTTTCCAAAGAAGATTTAATTTAATTTAATTTATTTTGAGAAACAACATTTAAAAAAATAGAGGGCATTCTTCAAAATAAATTTCCAATAATGCTATTTTTAATTATTATGAATAAATAATACTACTTTAAAAAATGATATATTAACAAAAAGCAAGGCCAACCCTAAAATAAATAAATAAATATAATAAAATACAATGAAACTGGAGATGGGAAAACTACATATTTGGTCCTTAATCTTTATACCATATTTCAATTTAGTTTATAATATTTCAATTGTATCAATTTGGTCCATAACCTTTCAATGTCATGTCAATTTAGTATTTATTTTTATATCTTAGATGAAAGTTGTTAACATGACAAAAAATAAAAATAAAATTTAAGTATTGTCATATCACCAGAAGCTAATTTTTTATTTTGGCCATTAGACATGTTATCAATTTTCATCCAAAAGATAACAACATTTACTAAATTGACATGGTACTAAAAGGTTAGGGACCAAATTGATACAATTGAAAGGTTAGTGATCAAATTGCAATATAGTATATAGGATATGGACCAAATATTTAGTTAAAAAAAAAAAAAAATTTCCCCAACTTATGCCACCAAAGTTTTGGAGCCTCCACAAATTTCAATATCATTAATATTTTATTATTGGCTAAATTTCAAAACTCTTCTAGTGGGTTCTAATTATCTTAACTGGTAAAATTTTTTATGGTTGTATAAGAGATCTGGGGTTTAATTTCCGTCTACACAAAAAACTAATTGGTGTCTTGGTTTGATGATAAAGAACTAATCATCAGGAGCGGACGTCATAAGTTAAAATTCTCTCTAAAAAAAAAAAAAGCTTATCTTCTAAGTTTCACTGCTTTTTATTTCAATCTTCTAAGTTTGCTATCTATTTTTTCAAAACACTCTCCACCCTTGCTGTTATTATCGTTTTGTCCTTAATTAAAAATTTAATTTCTTTCTAAAAAAAAAGAAAATTTAATTTTTATTTCCTAAAAAAATTAATTAAAAAAAATTCCAGAAATTAAAAAGAAAAACTATTCGGTAAACGTAAACCCACCCACATCCCACTCCCCGTGAAATCAAAATCCCCAAAACTATTCGGTGAACCACCCCCAAAATGCGGGTCCGGCCACTGCTCGGCAGCTCCCTCTAATTTTCGGTTGGGTACGTTCACAAACCCTTGGATTTTCAGTTTTTTGTGTATTAGCTTAGTTTTGGGTATTTGCAAACCAATTTCCCTTGTGGACCGAAAATATAACAGAAGCTGATGTTGAATTCTTGGTTGATGTAATGCAACAGATTATGCTTTTGACAGAACCTGAAATTATGCTACAGATTATGCCTTTGAAAGAACCAAAAATATAACAGATTATGCCTGAAATTATCATTTGTTCCTTTTCATTGTTATACCATGTCTTTTTGTGGGTGGGTTTACCGAACAGGTTTGGGGATTTTGATTTTACGGGGAGTGTGGGTGGGTTTACGTTTACCCAATAGTTTTTCTTTTTAATTTCTGGATTTTCTTTAAATTAATGTTTTTTAGGAAATAAATAATAAAATAAAAATTAAATTTTTAATTAAGGGCAAAACGATAACTGCCAGAGTTGAGGACAAGAAAATGGAAGTCTGAATTTGGGTGTTTTGAAATTTAGTTTAGGGGACTTAAATGACAGATGGCAAAATTTAGAAGACTAAAATAGAAGGCAGTGAAACTTAGAGGGATAGTTTTGAAATATAGCCTTTATTATTATTATTTATTTATTTATTTAAAAGCTAACCATTCCACCACTTCTCCAGGTTTACTCCTCTTGTCACGCATCTCGGCCAAAGCCTTCACCTCTTCTCTCAGTCTTGCTCTCTCTGTTCGTAGCCTCTGCTGGCTCAAGTCTTGGCTTCTAAAGCTTGGTACGTTTTTGTAATCCTATTTGGTTCTGGAGAACATGTTTGTTTCAGGTTTCATATGATTTTGTTTCTCTCTTTTCGTAGTCAAGTCAAGCTGCTGATAATAAATGTTACGTTAATAGAACGAGAAAATTAGGTGGTTAGAAAATCTGCAATCAACATTTGACAAAAGTGTATATTACCTCTGTTTTGCTGCTTAGGTATTACATGAGAGGACAAAGCTTTTTGGGTTTAACCATTTTTTTGGTTTGCAACTGTGGATTACTTTGTAGGTTTTGTTATATGTGCGTGTGTATATATATCAATTCTTGGGGTGTGACTCTCTTTTGTTTTTCATGAGTATCATACTATGATCTCCCTCATTTGTGGGAAGATCATTTATTTTCTTTATATTATTTATCTGTTCTTTAAAGTGAACTCCGCATGCTTGACAAAATGTCCGAGTTGAATTTTATGGATAATTTAAATAGGTTGGATAAAGATCCTGCATTGGGTGCAGCTTATATCTGTAGGTAGCCATTTGAATGATGGGAATATGAGGTATTTCTCCTCCTGAAGTCCCATTTAGTAGGTGAGGAGGAAGCATTCCTAGGATGGACTATTGTAACCATAGATGATTAATAGGTTGTGCAATGTAATGATAGTGATGGGCTATTGGGGAAACTCCACTTTTGGAACTTAAAAAGCTTTTAGACTTATCATAAAAAAGAACTTAAAAAGCTTTTAACCAATGGGTTTTTTTTTAGCCCCAATAAGTAGTGGTTATTATAGCATCTTCCCTATAAATAGGATTAAGCTTCAACTTGGGTTGGTGATTTCCCTTTGCCTTTTTTAAACTTAAAATTTTCTATCTTAAATCAAGTACAAGTTTTCTTTTCTGCAATCAAACTCGCAGTGTTGGGTAGGAAATAAACTTATTAAAAAAAAGTGTTGGGTAGGAAATAAAAGTTTTGAGAATCAAGTCCAATAGATGCAATAACCCAGAATAAGGTTTGCTCTAAAATTTCTTACGCAATTTTCAAATTAAATATGGCCTCTTATTTGAAGATATGAGAGTTGAAACTTTCAACCTATAAATTAGTTTCATGAGTGCCACCACAGTCATTTTCCATTCACCAATTATCATAATCTTAGTTTGCTTATTGCAATATGAGGACATAATGTCTTCTATATTTACTCTGCTGGGCCTATATTCATTAACTAATTTGAAGAAGTTTTTCGTCCGTCTTTCGTATCATTACCACTTTATCCTTGCACATAATGATGATGATTTGAACCTTTTTCACTAATTTCATATAAAAAAGATTGTTCAAAGTGCCTAAATGTAAGAACTTTTTGAGTCACAACTGGTTAGGTAGATGTCATAGGCTTAATTTTAAGAGGTCACTATATTAAGAGCACTTACATGTTTATACTGTGTAGTAATTCTTTTGTCTTCTAAAATTATTAGTACTTATCAAAGCAAATGTAAGAGCACTTTTATAGCAATGGATTTAACTATATATGAATTGCATTCGTGTATCCTAAGTTTTTTGTTATCATTTTCAAGTCATAGTACTTTCAAGTAAACTAAATAGTTTTAATATTTATATAACTATCCCGTGGGCATTGGAGCATTGATTTATGGAGGGCTGTCCCTCATTGTGTCCTATGGTGTATTTGGTGAGAACGGAACTCAAGATGTTTTGAAGGGAAGGAATGGTCTATTTTGGATCTTAAATCTCTCCTTTTTCATACCTTGTTGGAGTGGAGTTCGTCCTTTAATCTTTTTCCTTGTTCTAATTTTTTAGAAATGCTTGATCTTTGTAATTTAAGTGTTTGATGTACTTTTTTTCATGTACACCCCTGTTGTACCTGGTTTTTCTCTTTCAAATTTTAATACAGTTCTGTTATTTATCAAAAAAAAAAAAAAAAAAAAGCCTATCCAGTGCATCACACGGGTTAGTGACTAGTTTAATTAATTTTGTTTAACCTTCCTTTGTACCCATGCCTTTAATCTCATATTCTTTTGTTATTCCCCCGAACTCCATCCTTCATCACGATGTAGCGGTGGCATACCAGAGCTGGTTTCAAACAAACCCAGTAACTGTAACTGTAGGAAACTAAGTAAACCAAACGTGCGTATTTGGTTTACTATTATTCATGAACCCTTATTTCTTATTTCTTTTTCAATTTTTTAGTTTTTACATACTCCATTAGTTTAGTTTATATCTATCCACCCTATGAATGCTCATATTTAGTTAAATATCACCTGTTCTCAAATACATATGAAAACTTATTATGCATAGCTGCTAGATAAAGTTTATAATAATGTATTTTGTTATTCTTTCTTTTTTTTTGTTTGTCAAAGAAAATTTGGTTTGCATATTTTGATTACATGAATTCTCTTTTGGAATTCCATAGAGAGTTGGATATGGAGTGTTTTGGAAACTGGTTTGCTAAAATACAAAATGTAGGTTCTCATTGTTAAAATTTGAGAAAGTATATACATGACCCGTATTATACAAACCCTTTTGCCACCCCTAATCCCATCCGGGTTATTTTACGGCTACCACCAACCACCCTCTTAGGCCAATCACCACTGTACAATAAGTTAATTATTCTTTTTGTCTCTTAAAAAAATAGACGTTTTCAATTTGAGGGCTTATGTATTGTGGTAATTATTAATTAAGTGTTTATATTTGGCCTTGTAATGGCTTTTTCTCTGCCTCTCACTTATGGTTGTGCTTTTTTAAATGTAGAGATTGATTTTTTTATTATTGAGAATGGAAGAAGGCAAGAATTTTAAGGATTTGGGAATATGCGAACAATTGGCTGAGGCTTGTGATAATTTGGGATGGAAAATTCCAACGAAGATACAGGCCGAAGCAATTCCTCACGCACTTGAAGGTTCATTCTCTCATTTGTATTCTCTTATTATCACACTGTTCTTCTTTTATTCTTGTAGTGTATTCATGTACTTGATTCTATTTTGGTTTTTCTATTTTAGGAAAAGACTTGATTGGACTTGCACAAACGGGTTCTGGTAAAACTGGAGCGTTTGCTCTTCCCATTTTGCAATCACTTTTAGAATCTCCACAAGCATTCTTTGCTTGTGTGCTGTCCCCAACAAGGTTTGATATTTGATCCTTGGTTGATTGATGTTTTTTGTTTTTTATTTTTATAATAATTTTTTGTTCTATGTTCTAAGAAGGGTGTTTGAATCTATACTACTATTATTAACTAATGGTAGTATTTAATTAATTAGGAGAACATGTAGCAAGCTTTTATTAGTGGAGTATAAAGTGGAGCAGGAAAAGTGGGACAGAAGATTTGGACTCCTATTTAAGAGGCTTTTTCTGTTTGGATTCCTCAATTTTGATGTCCAAAATATTCTCAAATTTACTAGTTTGTAAAGCTTAAATAGTAGTGTTAGACGTGTAAAATTACTAATTTAAAAAGTTCTAAATTTTAGATAAATTTGAAAAAACATTGCCTACAAAATAGGAACACTCCCCCTAACCCACTTACTCTAACACATGTTTCTAATATTTTATTTAAAAAAAAAAAAACCTCATGTTTAAAAAAAAAAAAAAAAAAAAACTACTAAATAGAGATTAAGAGCAGTTTAAATTGTTTCTAAATATTAAGAAAATTAAAAAAGTTAGTTATTGTCTTTTTTCCTTCTAAAAATACTCTTAATTTAATAAACTATCTTTTTCTCTAAATCATTAGAAATTGGTTAAAATCTTTAATTGAAAAAAATTTGAAACAAAAAACCTAATGAAAAAAGCCCACGTTCTATAAAAAAATTATCTACCACGTTCCTATTTTGAACAAAAAAAAAAACTATCCCACGTTTTATCCAAAAAAAACTACCCTGGGCACTTTTTTTTTTTTTTTTTTTTAATTCAAAGTTTAAAAAAGTACAAGTTTTAGATAACTTCATGTTTAAAGACTCAAGTAAAATATGCTAAAATTTCGGATAAAACTACCACTCTCTCACAATCACTCTCACAGTCACAAGTTATCTCTATATATTAAGATCTTTATATATTAAGAGAATTCAAAAAGTTATTTACTTTCTTCTTACAATGACTAAAATACCACTAAAATTTATTAAGCACTACTCTAAACAGAAAATAATTGAGTCTATAAAAGTAATTTGAACTAAATATATTTAAGAGATATTTAATTTAATTTTTTTAAGCCCTAACACGTTTGAATTCCATTCCCAACATTTTACTCCTAACAAAGTGCTTGAATACCACTCCCCCACGTTTTACTCCTAACAAATTGCTTTACCCTCAAATTTGAAATTTTAAACTACTCTTTAACTTCTTCTTATGAACAACTGTTATTAACTTCTTTTAGTTATCCGGGTTTTGCTTTTAGTTTCACGTTATACTCCTCCCCCTTCTCCTTCATCTTCTTCCTCTTCTTTTTTTTATTTTTTATTTTTTTATTTTAAAAAGGCTATAAATTAGGCAAAGACGCATTTGGTAGTTTCATGAAAGCTTGAAGAGAATTTTTCAAAGGTAGAGATTCTCAAGAGTATAACATAACATTAAATGTCTCTCAAACATGTATTTGTGATAATGAGATGTTACTTTCACGGCCATGCTCTTCATACCATGCTTCATCAATATCTTACCAACAACCAATTAACACCTATTTCATGAAATTCTGACTTCACAATATGTATTTGTTTGTCTATTACTACATGACAATTTCTTTTTGTTTGTACTTATTTATCTTCTTTGACGTCAAACTTTTATTTCTTTCTTCTTTTTTTATTTTATTTTTAATTTAACAATTTCGCATGTAATTTTTTGAGAAAAATATGACAAATGGGATCTGTTAATGGCTGTCTAGAAATTTCTTTCATTCTCTCTTCTTTTTTTTTTTTTGCTTCACAAAGTTTCTGTTTAAATTCTTCATCTGCACTTGAATCTTTAAAATGTTTTTATAAATATGCCCACGACATTGAATATTTTCTATTAGTTTCATGTTATTCATGTATGTCAGATTTTTTTGAGTATACTTTCTTTTAATTTGAAGTTATATGCCTATAGAAACCATTAGGGAATCTTTAAAAGAAAAGATAAATAAATAAATAAAAATAGGAACTAAAAAGCCTTTAAAAATGTGCATAGAGCATACAGAGAAGGCTACACACAAATGCAATCACAATAGCAGCTCCAGTTGGTTTAGAATGCAATTTGCACATTTTGTTTACTTATCTTTACTATTTTTGTACGTGCATGGGAAAAATACTAGCAACTGCTGGACAGTAGTAAAAAACAATACTGAGAAAGCATATTTCCTTAGTCTCATATACATATGACACATTAGCACTAATATAATGGGTCTTAGAGTAAACGTGTAAGAGAACCCCAAAAGAAAGTGAAAATGAAATTTTTACAAAACATTGATCAATACAAGAGACAGCTCCATAAAAGAGAGTTTAAGTCGTCACTTCATGTGTAAGGGTGGATGTATTCATTTTCTATTGTTAGGTATCATTAGTCATTAACTAAACTTAGCTTTAATCATCTCCTCATTAAAAAAATCAAAATTTTGATTCAATTTTTTTTCATGTGTAATCCATTAATGCTTGTGTTATATCCATTGATATTTCATAAAATACCAATGTAAATAAATAAATAAATATACATCTACATAATAAAAATTAAAAAAAAAACTAGCCTCTAAGCACGCGTTCACGTGCGTGCTTAGGGGTCTTCTATTTTTGTGTGTAAAGTTGAATAGTGTTTATTCATCATAATTCAAAGTTGCTATATTTTCCAATCACAAAAATATCTAGGGGTGTGATGAGATTTATGCATTTGTGAGTGAAATAATTTTTTGGTATAAATATCATCACACCCCTAGATATTTTTGTGGTTGGAAAATATAGCAACTTTGAATTATGATGAATAAACACTATTAACCTTTACACAAAAAATAGAAGAGCCTCTAAGCACGCGTGTGAGTGCGTGCTTGGAGGCTAGTTGATAATAATTTGATTTCTTTCTTTTGCGTATACTTATTCTATTTTTTTTTTCAGGGAGCTTGCAATTCAAATTGCTGAGCATTTTGAAGCTTTAGGAGCTTGCATTGGTGTTAAGTGTGCTGTGGTGAGCTTTTGGCCAAAATCGGTTCTAAATAGACATGTTACACATTATATGAGCTTTCTGATTATATTTGTCTTACTCATTTTCTATTTGCATTACATGATGGCACAATCTTTTTTTATAAGTAATAGGTTTCGTTACTGAAAAGGATCTATCTGAAGTATGTAGGAAGCATACATAAGTATACCAGAAAATTTCAAAGAAAGAGACTTACAAAAATGAAAAGAAAGAGAATCAATGAATTTTACAACAGAATTTATGATGCAGATGGAAAGTGAACAAAACGTGTCCGCTTCAAGAAAATGACCCTTGAATCCAGAAGGAGAATTCCTGGAATTCACCAGAATAGGAAAAGAAGAAACCTCTGAAATTTTATTTAGCAAACTGAATTAAAAAATTCGTGTACAGACTTGGAGGCCAACTTAAAGGTTTCATAAAACTTGATTAACAAGTAGAAATATTCTAAAAAGAGATCCTAATTAAAGGACCACAATTTAACTAGAAAAGCATTAAAACACCTACAAATAAAATCAAAGAAAAAAAAACCTATATCTAAAATTTCAAAAATTACATGAAAATTGTTAAAATGAATAAACAAACATTAAAATGCATATTCTATTGCGCATTAGACCCTTCCATGTGGAAAAAACTTGTTTTTGAGATTCTTTTTCCTTTATTACAGTTAATTATTGTGTGCAGCATATTTATGCTAATAAGTACGAAATTATCAATTCTATTTAGTCTAAACTTATCCCTTATAATGGTTAATTATTGTAGTTGTAGTGCTGTACTTCTAAGTTAGCACTGGTTTTGGGCTATAAGTTTTATAAATTGAAAGGATAAAGCATAAAATCGTAAAAGTTGAATGCTTTAACTTCCATCAACTGAATTCCAATAACCTATCTCAAATGAATCCTTCCATAATAATGGGATGGAGGGTGACAAGATCCACCGGGTGTGTGTAACTTGCCAATTAAAAAAAAAAATCCATCAAACAGATAGATTTGGAAAATTATGTTCTGTAAGCTATTGCACTCACTGTCACTGATTCTTTTATTACGGTTTCCTCATCATATGTGAGATACTGACAGGCAAGTTCATTCTTTGTAATTTTTTTTTTAAATGCTGAAAGGTATTGATTGCTCTAGTCTAATTTTAGGGCTTTTAATATGTAAAATATGCCATAACCTGTTGTTAGATGAATCATAACTAGAGTTTGGAATGTAATAAATTTTGTTTTCATGGAGGTGCAAGACTATATTTCGTGGTTCATTTCTTCTTTGGTTAAATGATGTTTAGCAAAAAATGCATGTTAGAAATGAACAACATTGATGGGGGATATCCAAGAGAGGTGTCTCTATTTGGTTTCTAAAGTTTTTGATGCTATGATTATAATTTCAATTTGTATAATACTGTTGTTAAATAGATTTTCTTGTTAAGTTTGTAATTTTTTTATAAGTCTAATTTGCATTTTTGTTAACATCAATCAATCTCTTTAATAAGCATCTTTACCAAATTCTTTGTAGCTTGTTGGAGGGATAGACAGGGTACAACAGACTAACAACCTTGCAAACCGGCCACATATTATTGTAAGTGTTTGTTTTATTGGCTGAATAGTTTGATATCTTTGGTTTCTTTAAATCTTGTATGAGGGTATAAAAGGTGGATAATTGAGAATGTGATTTTTTTATTTTTTTCGTTTTTCCATTTTGTTTATGTTCGATTGTCAAATTACATGGGAGTTTACAATTATTTTTTGTTTTTGATAACAATTTCTCAATTTTATACTATTGTAGTTTTTGCATTGAGTATTGCTGAAGGAATCCAACCGAATTTACACGAATAATGTTGAAGTAATTTTGAGGATTATGTTTTTGATTTGTATGACTTCAAAAATGCTTTTGATTTGGAAGTAAATTTGATGATTATGATAAACTTGATACATGTTGAATGACTTCATCCATGATCCCATTAATTACTCTCCTGTAGTGATTTAACAGCCAAGAAGATTGGAGAAATTAACATAAGACATGAACATTATTATTTTATTAGGTTGTGTGTTTGGCTTTCAATTTGATTCTCCCTAAAGCCACCATGATTGGGGCATTTGTCTTAGCAATATCCTTTTTAAGGCTTCAACTTGGTCTCTACTTTGATGTGCATTATAATACATAAACTTGAACATGTTCAGGCTGATTTTAGACTATTGTCTTAGAGCTACGGTGTAGCTTGTTTTTCCGCAGCTTGATTTGGTTATTGTTATGCTTTTCTCAACTTTTTGCAGCCAAGGTTGTTACTTTGGATTGGATTGCTATGTGTCTTAGTATTGTGGGGTTTTATTTTTATTTGAGCATCACTAGTGGTAGATGTTAATGGGCTGTCTTAGTAACCCCTAATAACTTTTTACTTGAATGAGTGGAGTCTACAAAGCATTGATGAAGTATATTGACATATTCAGTTCTAGTGACTCTATCTCATATTAGGTTTTGGATTTTGAGCTGCTCAATTATATACTTATGTTTTACTGTAATTAATTTGTTATTGGTTGTGTCCTCCTACATGCGGGTTGTTCTATTTATAGGGTTTTTTTTTTTAATTAACTAAAAATAAAGTCATTTCTACCTTTGGTTTTGCATTTAAGATGCATTACATGGCCCTTTTACTTGATAATATGAACTTGTTTGTTCAACCAACAAGTATTTGGTTCTTTTTATTTTTGAATTTTTATTGATTATTGATAAACTACTAATTTTCCCAAAAGTTTAATATGTTAGGAAATTATGAATTTAATTATTTAACCATAATTTTAACATTCCTTCTTATGTGTGGGTCTAAACTCTACCTTAATAAGTGGGGTCTAACATGTGGGATTTTTAACATTTTAAATGGGAGGTAGAGCGAAGATAGAGATCAAACTTAGGATTTTCTATTCTGATACGGTAATAAATTACCGATTGTCCCAAAAGCTTACATTGTTAGGAAATGGTAAATATAATCATTTAACCATTATACTAACAATTATAATAAAATTAAAAGAATCTTTGGTATTGATGCATGAATATAGCGCATAAAATAGATGATGATGATGTGGCATGTATTAAATCTAGCATGTGATTAATATGTTGTATTTTAGCATTTGATAAAGCAATTGATAAAGGTGAGTTAGTTATGGATGATGATATGATATCATCAACAATAACTGACTCCTAGCCTATAAATATCCACGTACATGCATTGTAAAGAGATAGATAGTAGAATTTCAGAATTTTAGATTTGAGTTTTGATTAAGGTGTGATTTCTCTTTCTTTCTCTACTTCCCTCTCTCTCTCTCTCTAGAAAATGCAAATATTAATCTTCTTGCATCATTTTGGTATCAGAGCAAAGAAATGAAACCAAGAAAGATTGTTCAAGCACCAATGTTTTCAATTCTATTGCCACCATCGATGGCAATCCTATGATTTTTTTTGATAAGTAATATATATATCAGAAAAAAGGATTCACCCAAGTTTCCAAGTATACAGGAAATATATTGGGGTGAAAACAATCAATTAAAAAAATTGCATAAGTCTAATAATAATGTGGTTTCTAAGGGAGTTGTTATCCTAATATGGACCTCATAATTGAAGATGTTTACAGTCCATTTAAGCTTCATTGGCTTATGGACAGCAACAATGTTCTGGTTTCACAACAGCACAACAACATCCTGTATCAGTTTACATTTGAATGCATGGTTCACGTATTCTTCTGGATGGACTTCCTATGACCATTCACTGTCCACAATGAGAAGCAGAATCCTTTATACCCTTTGCAAATACAACATTTCACAATACACTTTGCAACCGATGAAGTAGGCTGCCAGCCTAGCCTAAGAGTTGTATTACACATGTGCCATATGGTTATTGTAGCTAAATCCACATGTGCTAAGGTTGTTGGAATATTTGAAAATTGAAGGGAAAATTAGTTTGTGGCACATGCTTATGCTAGACATTTTAGGAAAAAGTTAAAAATAATAGTCACACCCTTTATTTTATTTTTTGATAAATAATAGTCACACACTTTATTAAATTTACAACAAGAACAAGAAGCCTTAATCCCAATTTTTGGGAGTGGTTATGGATCCTCAATAGACTAGTGTGTGATTATTCATTAATGTGTTACAATAGTATTCTAGCATGTGATAGATGTGTGCTAGGTATGGATGATGTGATAACTAACTCCTAGGCTATAAATATTCATGTCCCTAAGACTTGCTTGTCAAGAAAGCTCCATTGAATTTGTTTGGATTCTTTAAAAGAACTTAATTCTTTAAGTTTTAAATCAGTATATCGTGCAATGAATTTGGTAAATCAATTTTACACCTATTTTGTTGTTTTTGTTCTGTTGTTCAATCCACTTCTAATTTTGATTTTTTTTCTTAAATGCCTTTGTAGGTTGGAACACCTGGACGTCTTGTTGATCATCTTTCCAACACCAAAGGTTTTTCCCTTCGCACATTGAAGTATTTGGTACGGTACTTATATCTTGTCAGCAATGTAGTTTTCTTTTTTAGATACATACATGTTGGGTACATATGGGTCTATGCGTTATTTTACTTATTATAGGTAGTCTTGATACATTGTAGGGAGCTTTAAGAATATGGAATCAATTTGACATGAGGTTAATGAATCAATATCCTTATTTGAAATTGTAAGTTAAATTAGAATCTTTGACTTGAATATGAAAAAAGCGAAATATGCACAGTGGAATTTCTCATAATTTAAATGCATAATCATAAAGCACCAAGGATCATTGATTATAAAAAAAATAATCTTTCTTTATTATAGGGATTATCATTCATCATTCAGGTCAAACTTCGTTATTTCTTTGGCTTTCGGTAGACCCACTATAATTTTTAAATTTATAGAAACTCAACTTCATAAAGTACTAAGGATCATTAGAGCACCAGATGAGAAGAGAAATTTGGCATAGTCTGGCGCAAACAACAAATTACAACACGTTGGGTTACTAAAAAGGCCCATGTTTGTTGCGCATCTTAATGGGTGGTTGAAGCCCAAATGAGCGCATGCCCAATACCCATACTCGATAGTAAGTCCCAAGGGAGTGATTAGCCTTCCCAAAAGTATGATCCCATGAAGGGCTTGGGGTTGACTTTGGCTTCAGAAAAATCCTGCGACAATATTAATTGTGATTGAATGGTGGTGTCATCGTGAACTAGTGGGAAGTGGGGGAATCTTTTTGTACCTGCAATGATATAGGTTGCGATCAATGTGATGAGGCCGTGATCGAAGCCATTGGGGTTTTGGGTTCCAGTGTGGTGGGTGACACGTTGCGAGGATTGGAGTTAGTAGGTATCATAGCTTTGGCAATGAGTGAGGTGGCGGTGGATATCCCAGCATAGTTTTTCTGACATAATATATTGGGTCAAAATCCTTTTCATGCTTTATTGGGGCTGGGTAGTGATATGACTTAGGTGGGGTATCTTGGGCTTCTGATGTCCAGTGCCTTACTTGGGAGGATAGCATAAGCCTCTGAAACTCAGTGTATTGATGAGGATAGCAACATCTCAAGCTGGGTACCTTTATGTTGCATAGACCTAGGGGAGAATTTGGAATTGGTTTCAGCAGGAGGCGAGGAAGATGTTGGGTTTGACATTGAGGGTTGGAGGAGCCCTCTAAATGGGTGGCAAGCCTGATTTAGTAAATTTGTGGGGTTCCTTGTTGCTCGGTTTGAACTTTGAACAACAATATATGGCTTTGTTACGGCAACTTAAGAAGGTTGTACTCAATGGGCCCTTCTAGTGGCTCTCGGCGGTCTACTAATTTAAATCAAAGAGCTTTCACAGAATCAAAAGTATGATTTCCTCAGCAAATTATGACAGGCCTCATGGTGAAGTAGTGGAAGGAGAGAGGCTGTGATTGCTACGGGGCTTTTTAAGTTTACATTATGAAATTGCTTATATTAACTTGGCTGGTTAGGGGATTGAACAATCCCCTAAAAAGGGATTTTGTGAAGAATCTGTTGAAAGAATGGAGGTGCGGTAGTCCTTTTGTAGATTGGACAGTTCTGGATGCAGTTGACACAGTTGGGGGGTGTTACTACTATTGGAAAAAAAAGGGTGTTGGAGAAAATTGAGATGCGTGAGATTTATTTTCGGTGTCTACTTTTTTGTAGGGTGTGGAGGATGGGTTTGGGTCGGCATGCCCCATGCTATTTGGTTCGCATGATGATAACCTCAGAAATAGCTTATGGGAGGAATTAAGGAGAGGCAAAGATGGGACATGGCTTGGTGTGTTGCTGGTGAATTCATTGTAATTAGATATCCAATCTAGAGGCTTGGATGCAATAATTTTATCTCAGCCATGTTCAACTTCTCGAATTTTATTGAGAATATTATTTTGATGGATTTATTACTTGCATGGGCTTCATATACATAGTGTAAGAGCTTTGATGGGTCTTTGTCTAGAATTGATTGAGTCTTGGTTTTTGTGGATTGAGAGGAACACTTCATGGACGTAAAACGACGACTTCTACCTTGAGTGGTGTCGGATCATTGTCCTCTTTCGGTCGTAGCAGGAGGCATGTCAAGGGGGAAATGTGCAATTAAGTTTGAAAATATGCGGGTGAAAGTGAGGGGTTTGTGGAGAAGGTTTAGAATCGGTGGAATGGGTATTTTTTTTCACTGGGTCTCCTAGTTTTGTATTAGCTCTTAAATTAAAAGCAAGTAAAGAAGATTTGAAGTAGTGGAACAAGCAGGAATCTGGGGATGTTACTTATAAGAAAAAGCATTTGTTAATTGAATTATTGGGTCTGGATGTGAAAGAAGGCTGCCATAGAGATGAGGGTAAGGCTAACATTGAACGTTTAGCCACTCTTGAGATCTCTTGGTGTCAAAAGTCAAGAGATTTATGGTTGAAGGAGAGCGACAAGAACACATGGTTCTTCCACATATTGGCCAACTCACACAGGTACCAATCACATGAGAGGTCTAGTGGTGGATGGTACTTTTTATGAGGAAGAATTGGAGATTATCTGGTTGGAAAATATTATACTTGTGAAAGGGTGGGAGGCTTACTATGTTGAAGAGTATGCTTTCATGCTTACCTACATATTATCTCTCCTTCTTTACTATTCCCATGTTTGTGGCAAATAGGTTACAGTGAATAAAAAGGAATTTTTTGTGGTGTTCCTTAGAAGAGTAGTTCAAATACTCGCGGTGGCGTGGGATAAGGTTTGTTCACCTATTGAGATAGGAGGATTAAGGATTAGGAAGATAGGGAGTTTTAATCAAGCCTAATTGGTGAAATAGTTATGGCGCTTTGGGCATGAACTAACGCTTTTGTGGCGTCAAGTGATAACTTCGAAGTAAGGGGTGGCTGGAGTACTAAACCAAAGTAAAGGGATGTGTGGGTATAGTCTTTGCCAGAGTATAAGAGCAGGTTGGGATAATTTCTTCCTGTATGTATCCTTTGAGTGATGGTGCACATGTAAGATTTTGGCACAAAAAATGTTAAGGACAGCTCTTTCTGAAGGATTTGTTCCTTGATTTTTTTTGCTTGCTCAGCTGTCAGAGGCCCCAATCTTTGATTGTTTGGTTAGCCTATTGGATAAGGGGGTATAGGGTTGATCCGTGTGTTTTCACAAAGATTTCATGATTCGAAGTTAGAGTTAGTGAATTCCTTTTTAGGCCTTATTTTTTCAGAGGTTCCTAGGGGGTGGCAAGTTAGAGTTAGTGATAGATTGCGCTGGTATTTTAATGGGAGTGGCAAGTTTGATTTGAATTCTATAAGGCTATTCATGGTACCAATGTATCTTCATTCCCTTGGAAGAGTATTTGGGGGTTAATTTCCCAAATATGCTGTCCTTTGTTTGGGGTAAGACTCTTACCTATGTTAATCTTACCTGAGGAGGTCTTTATTTAGTTGGCTAGTGTTGTATGTGTCGTTGTAGTGGGGAAACAGTGGAGCACTTGTTGCTCCATTGTGAGATATGCACTTTAGAGTTTTTGGGTAATGGTATACATAGACTAGACATTGTGGTGCAAAGTACACGGTTGGTGTTCTAGCCCTTTCTTTGGTCCTTATGGAGTTAGTTTGTGGAAAAATATTAGAAGGGGGTGGCCCTCTTTATCTCGGTTTTTTCTGTTTGAAATTGGAGATGGATCAAAAGTGCGGTTTTGGCTAGATAGATGGTGTGAATCATCTCCTCTTGCTGACTGCTATCCTGATTTATATAGGATTTGTAGAAACAAAGAGACGAGTGTGGCTGATCTAATGAGATACTCCAATGGAGTCCTTCATTAGGAGATGCATTTTTGTAGGGATGTTCATAATCGGGAATTGGAAGCTTTCTGGAGCTTCATTAATACCATTTATAGCACTCCTGTAAGGGGGACTAGGGAAGACAAGAGATGTTGGCTACCTTGTAAGAGTAAGGGGTTTACGGTTAGTGCGTACTACCATCTTCTAGTTGGCCACAGTGATTAGTTTTTCCCTTGGAAAAGCATTTGGAAGTAGAAGATTCCCTCTAGAGTGACTTTCTTTGTTTGGACCGCTGCCTTGGGGAAATGTCTGACAATTGACAATTTAAGGAAAAGAAAGGTTTGCATTTTGGATTGGTGTTATATGTGCAAGTGTAACGGTGAAACTGTTGGCCATCTATTCCTTCATTGTTCGGTTGCTCTGGAGTCGTGGGATATGGTTTTTGGTTTATTTGGAGTTTGTTGGGTTATGTCAATGTCTGTTGTTGAGCTTTTTGCTTGCTGGCAAGGTCGATTTGGTTGCCATCGCAATGGAGATATATGGATGCTTGTTCATCATTGTTTGATGTGGTGTATTTGGAAGGAAAGAAATAGTAGGTGTTTTGAAGACAATGAGCTTTCTTTGCCTGATCTCAAGCTTCATTTTTTTAGAAACTTATTGGACTAGTTCTCAGTGTGGAGAAACCATCCTTTTTCTTCTTTTTTGGATTTTCTTGATTTATGTAATTTTTGCATTTGATATGTACACCCCTGTATACTTCCTGTGTACTTGGGTGTTTCTCTCTTTTCGTTATCAATAAATTCTTATTACTTATCAAAAAAATAAAATAAAAAATAAAAGTGAGAAAAAGTGAGGTTCTAAAAAGTTGTACATAAAAGCTAAAAGAAAAAAAAGTTGGCTTATAAGTCAATGCCAAACGGATACCCTAGTTACTAGTGGTCCATTCATTGCTTTTGTTTATTTCATCCTTTTATATTTTCTTACTATGGCATCTCCTTTACTGGATCTTATTTCTCATCTAATGTCCATCTCTGCCTCAAGTCATAGTGAAGTTTGCTACTCTGCCAGACAACTGCCTTGGTAGTGATGGTGGCTTATATAATATGCTAAACTCATAGATCTCTATATCTTTGATCTAGCTAGAACTGGTAAAAAACAACTGTTAGGGCAACCTTGGTGTTGCTTAGTATATATTCATTTTATAAGTAATAAGAATTTATTGATAAAGAAACAACAACCCTATGTTCACGATGATGAACATGAAGTATCTAAAACAATTACAATCAAATCAAAATGAGAAACTAATAGAGTGCTGAAAATAAAAAATGGAAGTATAATGTGTAAAATCCCAAGCCCAAGACCAATCAAACAGGGTCCTGGTTAGCTAGGACTTCAAATGATGTTGCCTAGTCTATGAAATCATTTGTTATAAGCTGCATGATTGGGTTACACTTTGAGCAGGTTCTAGATGAGGCCGACAGGTTGTTGAATGAGGACTTCGAGAAACCAATTAATGAAATTTTGAATGTTATTCCTCGTGAACGGAGAACATATCTATTTTCTGCCACTATGACCAGTAAGGTATGTATTTAAATATCCTGCTGTACTGAAAAGATATATCTGTCATCAAGGATGTACTTTTTAAATTTTTTCTTGCTGTGGGTGGTAGCTACATATGTGTTGTAAATTTATAGTGAATCCTGGATATTCTGCTTCCTTAAATATGAGATCCCTTTCTGAAATTTCTAGAGAAACTCATTATGGAACTAATGTTTCCATGAAAATGAACTGGAATTTTGAGGAAAAACATTTTGACATTTCATGCTCATCAGGGCATGATAGTTTGATAGGGTTTTAGATGACCTGCAGAACACACTTTACACCAGCGGAGAAGATATTTGGTGCCTTACAGCACGCATGTTATAAAAATTATTATGTGGGCAGCACACATATTCTAACAATTGTTAATGCTATAGACACCATATGGTTGTTAAAAGGTTCTTCTGACACCTGCCACTCATTAGTATTATATCAACACTGTTACAAGTATTGTCTTTGTGGTTCCTAGACAAGTTATACTGGAGATTCACATTGCACAGGTGAATACTATATGTAAAAGGTATAATTTCTTTAGTCTTCCACATAATGTTCTATTTATTCATGATGTTTCAGGTTAAGAAGCTCCAAAGGGCTTGTTTAAGAAATCCTGTGAAGGTAATGATAATCTTTCTTACACTTATATCAATTGTTTGTAGTTTTTGTCGTGACTTCTAATAGCTGTCAGTTTTGAATGATTTCAGATTGAAGCAGCATCAAAATATTCTACTGTTGACACGCTAAAGCAGCAGTTTTGCCTTTTGCCAGCTAAATACAAGGTTTCTCCTTATTTCGCTTATCCAAAATATATCTACACACACATAAGGTTTCTCCTTTTCTCAGTGTTAAGCTTCTTTTGAAGATGTTTTATTAAAGACTTAATACTTATGCCAGGTATTATGGCTGGTGATTAGTGCCAATGAGTTAAATGTTTGAATTCATTGTCAGGGAATTATTTTGTTTACATTGAACTGAGCATGCTTATGTTCTTGAGTTTGTTGAAGAAAGATAGTGGAAATGTTCATGAAAAATGTACAAGAATTAGTTTGGTCTTTTGTGCTGAAGGTTGCCTCTGAAGCCATGTACCAGATCATAGGAAAAATGACATTTTTTTTCACCAAATGCTTTTTTATGAGAGGTAGACCTGAAGTTTATGCTCTCCTACAAGGCAGGGCTGAAGTTTTGAGGTCTTAGCCAACTAAAGAGATCATATAGATAGCTTTCTTTTGTACAATCAGAAGTTCTTTAAATAGTTTTTGTTAATGAATAGATGTCATGGCTTTCTTTGATCATTTTCATAGGAGCTCAGAGTTTGAACAGTCTCTGAATGCTTCTTTTCTATCCCTGATTCCCAAAAAAAATAATGCATTGAATATTAAAGATTTTAGGCCTATCAGTTTAGTAGGCAGTGTGTATAAGCTTTTGTCCAAGGTTTTAGCTAACAGATTGAGGCGGGTGCTGGATAATCTTATTTCAGAGTCTCAAAATTCTTTTGTTGGTGGTAGACAGATTTTGGATTCAGTGCTTATTGTCAACGAATATTTAGACAGTAGACTGAAGTGTCATACCCCAGGGGTGGTGTGTAAGTTGGATATTGAGAAAGCTTATGACTATGTGAATTGGGACACTTTGTTTTATCTGTTGGAGAGGATGGGATTTGGAGATAGATGGAGGAGATGGTTAAAGACTTGTGTCTCTACCGTTCGCTTCTCAGTTCTGGTTAATGGATCTCCTGTTGGTTTCTTTGGTAGCTCTAGAGGTCTCAGACAAGGCGATCCTTTGTCTCCCCTCATATTTCTTTTGATCAAGGAGGTCTTAAGTCGTATCATGAAGAAAACTGAGGAAGGTGGCTTCATTCAGGGCTTTCATGTGGGTCCTATTAATTCTACTGGTATTCGTGTTTCTTATCTTTTATTTGCTGATGATACCATTCTTTTCTGTGATGCCTCCAGAGAGCAGATTTTGTCTATTAGGCTGGCTTTGACTTGTTTTCAAGCTTTTACTAGTTTGAAGGTGAATGTGGGGAAAAGTGAAATTGTCCCTGTTGGGGAGGTGCATAACATTCAGTCTTTGGCTAATATCCTTCATTGCAGAGTGGGCAGTTTACCTATGACTTACTTGGGTATGTTTTTGGGAACTGTGTATAAAACACCCTCCATTTGGAATCCGATCCTTGAGAGGATGGAAAAGAAGCTTTCAGGTTGGAAGCGGCTTTATTTGTCAAAGGGTGGTAGACTCACCTTGCTGAAGAGTACCCTTTCAAGCCTTCCGACATATTACCTTTCCCTTTTTACTATCCCCAAAGCTGTAGCGACTAGATTGGAACACATTCAAAGGAACTTCTTGTGGGATTCATCAGTTGAGTGTTTCAAATATCCTTTGGTGGCTTGGGAAAATGTTTGCTTACCGTGTGAGTTGGGTGGTTTAGGAATTCGGAAGTTGGCGCCGTTTAATCAAGCCCTTTTAGGGAAATGGCTTTGGAGGTATGGCCATGAAACCTCTCATCTGTGGCGAAGGGTCATAGCCATGAAATATGGGGAAGGGAAAAGGGGGTTGGTGCATTAGAGCTTGTAGTAGAGCCCATGGTTGTGGGTTATGGTGGTATTAGTGAAGGGTGGGAAACTTTCGCTAAGCATTTCTCTTTTGTGGTGGGGGATGGATCTCGTACTCTTTAAGCATTTCTAATGTGTTAAGCCCTTCAGTGGGTGATAATGACAGAGTGTGGAGTTTAAGATTTCAGAGGGAATTCAATGATTGGGAGTTAGCGGCTTCCTACTCCCTTCTTCACTTCATCCAAACCCGAATCCCTAGGGGTGGAGGTTGTGACAGGCTTTGTTGGGATCTTAATGGCAGTAGGAAGTTTGATACTCGATCTTTCTATCATAAGATTCGTAATGCAGATCCCTCCACCTTCCCTTGGAAGGGTATTTGGAAAGTTAAGGTTCCTAATAGGGTGGCTTTTTTTATGTGGACAGCAGCTCATGGTTAGATTCTAACTTTGGATAATCTTATGCTTCGTGGTCGTCCTTTGGTGAATCGTTGTTATTTGTGCTGTTGTAATGCGGAATCTGTGGATCACCTGTTACTTTTTTGTCCAATAGCTTATTCTTTGTGGATGTATATGCTTCGGTTGTTTGGGATCGATTGGGTCATGCCAGGTTCAGTTGAGGACTTATTATTCTGTTGGTTTCATTGGCTTGGGAAGCATAGTTCTGATATTTGGGATTTGGTCCCAGGCTGTTTAATGTAGACTATTTGGTCTGAGCGGAATCGGCGGGCTTTTGAGGATGAGGGGAAAACTATGGTTCAGTTATTAGAGTTTTGCCAAAGGACCCTCTTTGATTGGTCTCGATGTTGGGGTTTCTCGGATTGTTTTACCCTTACAGATTTTATTTCCTCTATTAGAATAGATTAGGGGCTGTTTTTGTCTTGTTGTTTCTTTTTTTCCTTTGTTCACTACTGTGAACTCTTTGTGTTTCTCTTGCTTTTCTTTTATTAATAATATTCTATTCTTACTTATCAAAAAAAATAGTTTTTGTTAATGAATACTTTTGACAAGTTGATTCTTTGAATATTGTGGACAACTTCATTTCGGGCGATTTGTTGTTTCTGGATATACAGAAATTTGATGCTTGACATAAACGGGTTGTATTTAGCTACTAATTAATTTTGTCAATGGCTTCTAGCAGATAGTGAAACCCTATGTGGATCGAAAAACAATATGATTGCAATGGCTATTGTAACAAGTTGTGTTTGTTTGTTTCTTTTTATATCCTCTCCTTAAATTTGTATAGAAGTGGGGTATTTGTGCATTGGGTATGACCTTATATATACATACACATTTTTGTTTGCGTGTAAAGAAGTGGCTAAGTGATTAGATGTGAAGAATGTTTCTGGTGCAACTCTTAGTGCAAGTGACAATCATTTAAGAGTGAAGTGTATCACACTAACAATTTAGAAAGTGTGTTTATGGCATGCATTTTGAAGGTGTATTCATCTAATTGCATGCATTTTAGTTTCTTTTGTAGAGTTTCTTATGTTGTATGATGTTTGTCTTTGTTCCTGGTACATATATTCATATTTACTGTTTTGCAGGAGTGTTACCTTGTATATATTTTGACTGAGATGTCTGGATGTACATCAATGGTTTTCACTCGTACCTGTGATGCAACTCTTTTTCTTGCTATGATGCTTCGACATCTTGGTCTCAGGGCCATTCCAATTAATGGTAAAATGACCCAGGTAATATATATTATTTAACTGTAGTAAAAAAGATTTCCATCTATAGCTTTTTAAGTTAGCTCTTTCCTTTTATCTTTTTTCTTTCTTTAATTTATTCTCCCTTTCTATGTTGCCATAATATTTTGGGATTTTTTTTGACAGTCGAAGAGATCTGGAGCCTTAAATCAGTTCAAGGCAGGAGAGTGCAATATTCTTATATGCACTGATGTGGCAAGTAGAGGACTTGACATTGAACTTGTCGATATGGTTATCAATTATGATATTCCTACAAGCTACAAGGTTAGGCTTGCTACCTATGTGCTGACCAAGAGCATGGGTATACCTGTTTTATGGTGTAACATACTTACATGCATTCCGTTTTGATTGTTTCTTTTTTTTTTTGATAGAAAAATTTAATTTAATGGAAAATTGTTTCTTAGCTTTTATTCAACTCAACTCAATAAGTGTAATTTTTGTAATCTTCTAATAAGTGTTGTAATTCTATCTTTTCGATTGGTTAGTTAGTTAGGAGTTAGGGATTAAGCACATGTAAAACATTTTACACATGGCTTAATTCTTAGAGTACGTGCCAATTATCTTGAGCCATGTGAACCAATGAGATTAGAGCTATCTCCTATAAATAGATGGTTGTAATTCACAATTAGGCATTGAGTAAAGAATGACCCAATTGTGCTTAGTGCATTTACTTCTCTTATTCTCTCTCTGTCTTTCTTTGCTAATAATTCTTTGGAAGGTGACTGCCTCCAATTAAGTCAACCCATGCAAGTCCTTTACACTTTCCATCCATCCCCACTTTTCACATTTTCATTGTTCTTTTCATCTCAACCATCCTAACTCTTCATATATAGCTATGATTTCTATCTCAATAGAGTTATTGAGTTCTCCTCAATTCTGTGACTTCCGTTAAATAGCTCCTCCATCTTTCCTTAAACTCTTCTTCCTTTACTAAAAATTCTTTGATCCTTATATTTGATACACTTGGCACAATTCAAGTCTCTAGTTTCGTTTACCAATTTTAGCAATTTTTTAAATATGCTTCTCCACCGTTGTCACCAAAATGCTGTATAGTTCATTGAAATTCTTAGATCAGCACCTTTAAATTCCTCTCTAGATTCCTTTTGTTGTTTTCTATATATTCTTTTTGGGTTTAATTACCACTTTAGTCCTCAACATTTACCCCATGTTTCAAAATGGTCCTAACCTTTCAAATATTTTGTTTTAGTCCTTAAACCTTTTGTTCTTGTGTTAAAAAAGTTATTGTTGTTAAGTGGTGGATACGAAAATCTAAGGTAGCAAATGGAGGGAATAAAATACTTATGCTGACTGGATGCCTCATGGAATTTATTTATTTATTAAAACCTGTTGCCTTGAACTGAAATCCCTAACCCAGCACCAGCCTGGAAAAATGACGTGTGTTTTTTGGGGTCGGGGGGGGGGATGGTGTTAAAGGTTGTTAGAGAAGGTAGAGATCGGCAGTGAGGCGACAAGGCATAAACATGTGTGGTTGATTTCTGAGATTTTTGATGAGAAGAGATTTCTTGGCGTGGAATTCAATACTAGTTAGCTCTGCAATGCAATCAAGTTTGTTGGATTTTGATGCGGGGAAATGTTTGGTGATGGGGATTTTGATTCATTTTTGTCTTGGTTCTTGTGGGGTTGTGTGGTACTAAGAAAATGGGGGAAATGTTTGGTGATGGGGTTGTTGGAGTTTGTGAGAAATGGAAAAGGTTTACTTTTAGTAAAGCTTATGTGGGTTTTTTTTTAATTTTTTGATAGGTAATAAAGAGTTTTATTGATAGCAAAAGTGCAATGTGTTTATGATTGTAAACTCACTGCATTTGAAAAGAATACAAACAAATCAAATGGAAGAACTAACAGAAATAAGGAAATTAGACAAGGAAATACAATGCATAAGACTCCAAATACGAGACCACTCAAACAGAGTCCTAGCTAGCAAAGTCTTCAACAAATCAATAGGTCTCTCAATGTCCTCAAAAGTTCGGGTATTGCATTCCTTCCATACTATTTACATAAGACATGTCGGTACCATATTCCAAACATTTGAAGATAAGGCCCCAACCAATTCCTCCAAGCAAGAAGAAGAGAGACAACTGTATTCAGCATCACCCACTGAACCCCAAACATAAGAAAGACCTCACTCCACAAGCTTGAGCAAACTTAAAATGGGGCATAAGGTGATCCACAGTTTCATCATTACACCGACATGGGCAACACCAATTAATAAGAGGCAAGTTCTTCTTAAGAAGGTTATTTATTGTAAGAATTCCACCCATAACAACTATCCATAAAAAGAAAGACACCTTTTTAGGTCCTTAACACACCAAATGCTCTGCCAAGGGAAAGAAACAGAAGGGGCTTTCAATAAAGAATTAGAAAAGGGTGCACATAAAAAATATCACTACGATTCAACTACCAAATCAGGATATCATCTCCCTCTCCCCTTGGTATTCTAGCAGAAACATGCTCAAAGAAAGAGTAAAACCTCCCCAACTCCCAGGCATTGAAGTCGTGATAGAAAAGTAAGTTCCAACTCCTACCTCCCCCATTTGGTGCATATAAAATCAGATCAGAAATCAGAGCTTCTTGAACCAGAGCACAAGCAAACAATTCCGAATATAACTCTTTCAAAGAAGTAGGACTGCTCCTAGGGTCGTACCAATACTGAATACGAATACCCTCTCTAGTTGCATACACCACATGACCAAAGAAACTAATGTTCTTCCACAACCCACAACCATGTGTTCCTCAAACAACTCTAGTACACCAACCTCCTCTAACCTCCTCATATTTGGTGGCAATAACCTGACGCCATAAATGGGTAACTTCCTACCCAAAGCACCATAGCCACTTCCCAAGCAGGGCTTGGCTAAAAAGCCCAATCCTCTGAATCCCCAAACCAATTGCCTCCATCGGCCAAACAGCCTTATCCTAAGCAACAAGCGGATATTTAAAAAATTCATTAGATCTCCCCCAAAAGAAATTCCTCTGAATCCTCTCTAATTTGTCTACTACATGTTGTGGAATAGTAAACAAAGATAAATAATAAGTTGGAAGGCTTGACAAAGTGCTCTTCAATAAAGTAAGTCTACCCCCTTTTGACAAATATAACCGCTTCCAACCTAAGAGCTTTTTCTCCATCCTTTCTATAATAGGGTTCCAAATCGAAGCATCCTTGGAGTGAGCCCTAAGAGGCCTTCCCAAATAAGATATGGGCGAACAACCAACCTTACAACATAAAATACGAGCTAAAGCGTCTAAATTCCCAACCTCACCAATTGGCACACTCTCACTCTTACTAACATTTACTTTGAAGCCTGTAATAGCTTCAAAGAAAATCAACACCATCCGAATATATAATAATTGTTCCCTGGATGCATAACAAAAATGAATAGTATCATCAGCAAAAAGAAAGATGAGAAATATGCAAACCTCCTCGCGCATTGGGACTTGCTTGGAAACCCCTAAGAAAGTCTCCCTCCTTTGTCTTCTTCAATAACCTACTCAACACCTCCATTTCCAACAAGAACAATATGAGATAAAGGATCCTTTTGACAAAGACCACAAGTGCTACCAAAGAGACCAGCTGGGGACCCATTAATAAGCACTGAGAAACGTACTGTAGAGATGCACGCCTTCATCCATCTCCCCCCTTTTATCCCCAAAACCCATCCTCTCCATAAGGTAAAACAAAGCACTCCAATTTACATGATCATAAGCCTTTTCAATATCCAACTTGACAATCACACCTGGAATACCACTCTTCAATCTACTATCTAAGCATTCATTTGCTATGAGACTTTTTTTATTCCCCTTTTTTCGCATGTAATTTGACTACGTAATTTTTTCATAGTATTTTGTGCACATATTCTATGTACATGAAGTATCTCCTCGAATTCAATAAAATTTTGTTACTTATAAAATATTTGTGGAAATAGTGTATGCAGATATCCTCTCTTGTAATTGTGTTTTATTTTATTATTGAAAGAATTATGCTAGTAGGTATTTTCCTGCTTGTTCTATATGCTCTGGTTTGCTGATTGAAGTGGTCCACAGCTTTATAACCATCGAGTGGGGAGAACTGCTCGTGCAGGAAGATCGGGTGTTGCAGTCTCTTTAGTGAATCAGTATGAGTGGGAATGGTTTGTACAGATAGAGAATGATATTGGTAGGCAACACATGCCATTTGTGTGGTGAAGCATTGTAAAGGGGGGTGTCTCAAAAACTAAAGTTTTTTTTTGGGTGTGTTTCAGGCAAGAAGATATCACAGTTTCCTTGTCAAAAAGAGGAAGTCTTGCTATTCATGGAGCGCGTCACAGAGGCCCAAAGAATAGCTCGGGTGGTAATGATTTTTTTTTTTTTATAAATTGTTTTCATTTTCAACAACTTATGAAGATTAAGAGTGCTTGTACCAATAATTGGGTTGGGATACACGTGCCCCAGTCCATGCCTTGTGGTCTGGTTTATGCTAAGAAGCATGGACTATTCAAAACCCCCCAGCGTGTCCATGGACATGCCAAGGTCACTTATGCATGCATGTACACATTATGTTAGGAGAAAAAATATATATATATATATATATATTATTGAAAAAGGATTCCTTAAATTTTAGATATGTTCTTAAAGATTTTGATATGTATATTTAATTAATTAGCTGTGGTAACCCCACCATGTCATGTCCTAGTTTTCAAGAATTGACACATTGCTACGTTCGTGTCTGTGTCTGTGTCCGTGTTGCTTACTGTCATACTGTCTGTAAGTGTTGAGAATGTTATGACTGTGGTCTGCTCACTTAGACCCTATGACAAAGAGAGTGAATCCTTATATAAGAGCATTAGCATCCGGTTTCTAAAAAATATCCTATTTTATCATCTTAAAAGCTACTTTATCTATTATACTATACCATTTTACAACACACCCAACATCCTAAGTTTTATTTTTACAAGCAACACATTAAAATAATATAAATTACTCAATAAAATAATATAAAAAATATCTCTCTCTCTTCTCTCTTCATCTCTGTACTCTCTCTAATTTCTGTCTCTCCGTTTCTCTCTCTCTCTCAACCACCAACCACCAACCCAAACCCAAAACTACCCACCACCACGGCAAACAAAACCATAAACAACAACTGAATCATTTCTCTTTCAACAAAGCAATACATGCCTTGCTGCAACTTTGGAAAAAGCCTTGATTTTTTTTTCCCTCTCCAATGCCAATTAATATTCACAAAAATAAATAAAAACCCACTTCACCAAAACAAGACATAAGCTTTAAAAAATGAGGTATATTCAAATCTATAGATCCACAGACCCATTCATTAACAAAAAGCAAGAAGGTTCCTTGCAGAGACCCATTTGTTCTTTCCGATTGGAATAAGAAAAACACACACTAGAATCATATCAGCAGTAAACAAAAAAAAAAAGATTTGAAGCACTAATGCAAAAGCCTTAATTCTCCTTAAATGGGTTGAGGAAATAAAGGAAACCCACTTCAAAAAACCTGGTTTTATCTTAAAACAATGAGCATTTAACACCACAGATCTGTGCATTTAGCCATATGTATAAAGAAAGAAAGAGCAGTGACCCAAAATCAAACCCATACCCACCGGCCAGCAACCCATCCACCACCCACACGCTGGACCCACGACCCACGCCAGAAAAATTCAGCCACCACAGCAATAAAATCTCATCAATAGTTTGTGGAGCTCGAAGCTCTCAGGCCATGGAGTGGCTCAATGAGTTGGGCAAGAGGAGGGGAGAGTTGGGTTTGGCTTCAGAGGGAGGGACCACAGATGTGGTGGTGAGTGGTGGAGGAGAAGCTAGATTCAGCCATGGAGCCTTGGTGAAAAGAAATTAGAGGATTTGGGAGAGAGAAAGAGAGATGCCAGAGATGAGAGAAAAGAAAGAGAGAGTGTTGAGTCAGAGGAAAGAGAGAATAAAGTAAGAATTTTTTTTTAGACGCTACTGTAGCAAATTTATAAAATTTTAGAAAATTTGTATGGGCATGTACAGCAGTGTATGGTCCTACTATTGATGGTTTGGAGTTTGCTAATATTGAGGAGGATGGGCGGCTTTCTCTTGAGATGGATTTTTCTAAGGAGGTGGCGGCAAAGGTACTCCAAGAGATGGAGGTTGATAAAACCCCTAGTCCTGACGGCTTCACTATGGCTTTTTTTGGTAAATCGAGTGTAGTGGAAAATGATGTTATGGCATTTTTTTGATCATTTTCTTAGGAGCTTAGAGTTTGAACTGTTTTTGTATGCTTCTTTCCTATCTTTAATACCCAAGAAAAATAATGCTTTGAATACTAAAGATTTCCAGCCTATCAATTTAGTGGGCTGTTATCTAAGGTGTTGGCTAACAGATTAAGGATGGTGTTGGACAAACTTATTTCTAAGTCGCAAAATTTTTTTGTTGGTGGTATACGGATTTTGGATTCAGTGCTTATTGCTAACGAATGTCTTGATAGTAGACTGAAGTATCGTACTCCAGGAGTGGTTTGTAAGTTAGACGTGGAAAAAGCCTATGATCATGTGAATCGGGACACTTTGTTCTATCTGTTGGAGAGGATGGGTTTGGGGTTCAATGGAGGGGATGGTTAAAGGCATGTGTCACTACTGTCCGTTTCTCAGTTTTGGTTAATGGATCTCAATGCTGGTTTCTTTGGTAGCTCACGAGGTCTAAGACAAGGTGATTTGTTGTCTCCTCTTCATTTTGATCATGGAGGTTTTAAGTTGGATTCTGAAGAAAACTGAGGAAGGTGGTCTTCTTCGGGGTTTTCATGTGGGACCTGTTAATACTACTGGCATTTGTATTTCCCATTTTCTTTTTGCTGATGATACCATTCTTTTTAGTGATGCTTCTAGGGAGCAGTTGCTCTCTTTTAGGTTGGCTTTGACTTGTTTTCAAGCCTTTATTGGTTTGAAGGTGAATGTGGGGGAAAAGAGAGATTTTCCCTATTGGGGAGGTTACATTCAGACTTTGGCTAACATTCTTCAATGCAGGGTGGGCAGTTCGCCTATGAATTATTTGGGAATGCCATTTGATACTTTGTATAAGACAGTCGCTATCTAGAACCCTATTTTGGAGAGGATGGAGAAGAAGCTTTTGGGTTGAAAGCATCTTTATTTGTCAAAGGGTGGTAGGCTCACTTTGTTGAAAAGTACCCTTTTAAGTCTCCCAACTTATTATCTTTCTCTTTTTACTGTTCCTAAGGCCGTGGCTATTAGGTTAGAACGCATTCAGAGGAGTTTCTTGTGGGGTTCCTCAGATGAGTGTTTTGAATACCCCTTGGTGGCTTGGGAAAAGGTCTGCTTACCGCTTGAGCTAGGTGGTTTGGGAAGTCAGAAGTTGGTGTCTTTTTTTTGATAATTTACTAGGAAAATGGCTTTGGAGGTATGGCCATGAAACTACCCATTTGTGGCAGAGGGTCATTGCCATGAAATATGGGGAGGGGAAATGGGGGTGGAGTACTAGAGTTTGTCGAAGGGCTCATGGGTGTGGTTTATGGCGAAGCATCAGTGAAGGTTGGGAGAACTTTTCTAAGCACTTGTCTTTTGTGGTGGGTGATGGCTCTCATATTCTTTTTTGGCATAATCAGTGGATTGGGGATAATTATCTTATAACTCTTTATCCTTAGTTATTTGTGTGTTTAGCCATTAAGGAAGCTTGTATTTCTAATGTTTTGAGTCCCCTAGTGGGTGGAAATGACAGAGTTTGGAATTTAAGATTTTATAGGGAATTCAATGATTGGGAGTTAGCATCTTCTTTCTCCTTTCTTCACTTGATCCAATCTCGGATTCCTAGGGGTGGTGGTTGTGATAGTCTTTGTTGGAGCTTCAATGGAAGTGGGAAGTTTGACACTGAGATTTGAGATGTTACTCCCATTTTCCCTTGGAAGGGCATTTGGAAAGTAAAGGTTACTAAAAGGGTGGCTTTCTTTAATGATTATTTGCCTTTTTTGTTTCTGTTTGTTCTTTGTTCATTATCGTGAACTCTATGTATCTTTTCATCTTTTCCTTATTAATAATATTTCCATATTACCTATCAACCAAAAAAAAAAAAAAATTGTTTAGAGCGTGTTCAAACAGATTAGAGATGCATTGAAAGATTTGGGCAATACCCTGTCAGCTAGGTACATGCAAACATTCCTGATTAGGAATTCAGAAAGTACCATGCCTATATGAGCAGTTGAGCAAAACTAGAAGCTAACGCTTATTTGAAGTCGAGCTATGACCTGTAATTTTCTAAATTTTCATTTAGTGCGTTCAAACAGACTAAAAGACGCCTTGAAAGACTTTGGGCAATCCCCACACATGAACTAGTCTCCATTAGGTACAAGCAAAGTTTCCTGATTAGGATTTCAGACGATACAATGCCTTATTATTTGTTCATTTCCTTCCACCACTTCTACAGCTTAGCGAAACCTACACCTAGACTGCCTCCTTGAAAGTTGAAACCTTGCAGTTTCAAGGTCCCAGTTTTGATGTAAGCACATGGAGGGATCAAATCCCTTCTTCAAGGTTCCCTTATTATGACTCTGTTGGGTAGAATTCCAAAAATTGTCTCTCAAATTCATCATCTTAGTTGCATCGGGTTAGCTCTTTCCACTGTGACTGAGTTCTGTAAAATTCAAATAAGTGTAGTTTATATGTGATCTGATTGTTATATGATTACAATTTTCTGCATGTAAATGATTCTTGAGATAGTCTTTTAACGTGACCATTGCTAATAAATCTCTAATAACTGTTTAATGGTTTTCAGAGATTTTGTAGGTTTTATTATTTTTGGGAGGTGTTTTCCATCACATTATGTTCTTGAAGCTTGATTTTCCTATTCAATTCCCAAATCTTTATTTATCTTCCTGGTTTAGTTATTTGGAATTGATTTCCTGACCTACTAATGATGTTTTTTTCTTTTTGGTAATTAAATAATTTTATTAGAAAACGAAAGAGGGGATACATAAAAGGATGTGTACACTCTCTTTTCAAAGAATACTTTGATAACAAATAATGTACAAATATTTAATCATTTTGGCTTCCACCCCAAGTATTAATTTGGTCTTCAGGCCTTTCCATTTGCAAGCTTCTTTGTTCAAACTGTTTAGCACTCCATGGTGTTTATGTTTGTGAATTTGTGAAAACTTTCTCTGAACTAATTTCTTTGGAGTTTCAAGTTATGAAGAAGTTTTCAGCTATAGGGCAAAACTAGCTCTTTGGTGTGATTTAGGTTGGTTGAGTGCATCGGTTGTTGGTTTAAATGGACACCTCTTCTGCCATTACCGAAGTTTTTTGCTACTCTAAAATGTATTTAGAGTTGTCATATTTTGAAAGAACTTTGTCTTTTTCGTGAGCTTATTTAATAATAATATTAATTAATTAATTAACTCTTTTTATTTTTTTGATAGCGTATGAAAGATTTAGGAGGTAGGAAGGAGAAGCGAGGAGGAGACGATGGTGAGGAGGCTATGGACAGATACTTAAAGCTCCGAAATGGGAAGTCTTCGAAGAAGATGAGAAAATGAATATAGGAGCAGCGCTGGATAGCAAATTTTGTTAAGAGTTTTTAAATGTTTTACATCATTAGATTTTTTCTTTCTTTCTTTTTTGGAGTTGTGTTGGGAAGATATTTGAGTGTCTATAAGTACGTAAACATTAAATGCAAATTTTGTTAAGTTTAAATGTTTTGTTATTATTACTTTTTCATTATCATTACTTTTTTAAATGTCGAAATCATTTGGTTGCACACATATTTAAGCTCCAAACCTGTGTTTTCTGTTGTAATTGGCAACATACAAAACGCTCACATTGTTGCTCAAATTGTGGCTAGTCGGTATCATGAACTTGTAAAGTGTCGCCAAACTTTCTTCAAAATATCCATCCGAAGAGCTTAGAAATTAAAATTCATGGAGAATCATAGAATAGCGAGACTTCAAACGCAAACTAGACAACTCTAGCTAAGCTACAATTCAAGAACAAATGGCCTACATCCACATCTGCTGCAAATATATATGTTAGTATTGAGTTCTTTCTTTTGGTCAGTCTAGTACACGTATGTAAAGCTTCATGAAAAATTCTCCAAATGAAAACAATAAGCATAGTGGTTTTCATTCCTTTTCTAGCTGGTTTTGTGTGCATACTTGTTTCCACAGTTGAACATTAGACAACTCGCACCAGAGAAGATGAGAACTAGTGCAAAATGCAACAAAGAGTGAAACTTCTCTGTGCAGTTTAAGAAGGGGGGTTGGGGGGTGGGGGGGCGCAAGAGGAGGAAGGAAAACAAGTAATCAAACTATTTAATCGGACTGGCATATGTGCAAATTGAATGCTAATCAATGGAGAGCCAAACTCTGAATTGAGAACACATTTACAGCATGAAGAAGCTGCTAAATCAAAGTAAGCATTAACTGTCTACCTGTCTACACATAAGTCCTGAGATTTACATTTCCTATAGAGGAAGGGCAGTAAAGTTAAAAAGATACCCACGGTTATATACAACTGGAACAATTTCCACCACTAAAGGAGAAAAACATGAAGAATATAAACAGAACAAGCCTCTCTCACTCGCTATTTGGGGTTAGATCCTATCTAAATGTAGCCAACCTTATTGATAAATAGAAGAAATTACTTAATGAAAATTGGAAAAAGGTCTCTATCGTTGCCTAGAGAGGAAGAACTCATAATCAGGATGCCTGTTTATGGAGGTCATATTTCCTTTGTTAACAACAGCTCTTGCCATGAGAGATGCTGTCTCCTCAAGTGTCCTCAACCTCTCCTTCAGGATTCCAAAGGGGTTTAAGCCAGCGGTTTCTGCTGTCTGGCTCAGCACAGACTGCCTAAACTGGAACCAGCATTCACCCTGTTCATAAGCCATAAAGTGCACTGCTTAGATTAACAGATTTACATACAACACTAAATAATGCAATGCAAGTATGCGTATCTACATGAGCCATGAACACATTAGATATTGATGGCAAAAAGAAACTTGCAATGGCAATAACTTTTTTTTTGGATAAGTAAAATCTTATGAGTTTGTATTAAACTTTGAATTCCCTAAACATACTTTCAAAGATAACATGGTGTCAAAGCATTAAAGAACCACCACCAACACCCCCGAGCCCTTCACCAATGACTGCCCTAATAAAGCTGCCAAACACCGCAACCACCCAAATAGAGACTATAGAGTCACCTGACTCCAGAAACCGAGTAAATTGAGTTGCATGAGTCAGGATACACTAGAACCTGTTGGAATCTCAAAGCCCAGCCCTCACCATAGTAAACGTCATCTCCTAGCGCTGTCAACCTCATATGACCGGTTGCTAAGTCGCTCTCAGGTGCCGATTGTACCTATGACGATTTTATCAATCCCTGTCTTCTGTAAGTGCTGAATTCCTGTTTTGTGACACCAGAGAGCCGGTTTGTGTTCCCTTTGCTTCTCTGATATCTTGTATTGTTGGTTGATCTTCAAATCTCTTGATGGCATTTGGGTTTGAGAAAGTATTGGTGTTGTGTGTTCATTGGGCTTATGAAGCATGGATACAAGGTATGACACGACACAAGTTGGGATTGTATGATATACGTACATCCAAGCTTGGGTTAGGAACAAAATGGAAATATCATTGTAATCACCCATATATATATATATATATATTACGTTATGCGTGTTAGGGTAATTAACTTAGAATACCGTAAACACACTTTCAGAGACAACAGAGGCAACAACTTAAGGAGACAAAATGCATTGAATTAAAATAAATGGAATTTCACTTGACATTTTTATAAGGGTAAAGGTACAGTCCCATAGGTGATGTACCTTAGGTTACTTGATTAAATTCATCCATGTAGCGATGGAAGTTGTAACTATACACAAGGAAGCGGATTGGCCAATAAGTCACGTAGTTGTATTGCATTGGCTAATAAGCCACATGGTTGAATTTAATTAGGGAACCAAAGGCATTGAAAGTTCTTGTTACTGACATAAGGGCTTTCTTAAAATATTTTAAAATCACTCACAGAAACAATGTAATGAAGTTAATTATTGTAGTTGGCAGCATCATTATGAGTACCTGAGCACTGTAACTCTGAAGACCCACAACTGGAGATACTATACAAGCATCCACACTTGGCTTATCAAATTTGGCACTTCTACGAACTAAATGGCCAAGTGAGTGGTAAGTCAAAAATGCAGCATGAAAATTGCCATCCGGAATCCTATAAATTGGATACCATGCGACAGAGTACCTGAAGATCAGAGTGCATGCAAAATTAATATTCAAATTTTAGATCAGAGTTGGTAATTTATTGTTCTTTTCTCTGAATGAAGTCTCTGAAACAAATTTAAAATTTGAAGTTCTGTTTCATTGAGTCGGAACAAGTTAATTTAAATTCTCAGAATATATTCTAACACTAACCACGAACTGGGGTGCAGATCTTGTAGATTTATGGAGTCTAGTTTAGTCGAATCCCCATACACTTTGCAATGTGAAGGTCCATCACCTCTAACCAGCTCTCTAATCCTGAAATAACAGAAACAGAAAAAAGATCAATCTGAAAACAAGAACCAAATATTCTGAATTGGCTAACTCAAATAAAGAAACTTTACTAAAAAGATGTCAATTAACAGATTGAATGACATATTTCTTTTGCTTCCTTCTTCCTCTCTTCGGATAAATTGAATGAGATAATTCTTATGTACCCATTCTTTAAACAACCTTCCCTAAGTAAAGTTAGTAAAAAACATGTTATAAGTTTATTTGATAGGTTAAATATAATGACTAAACAATTTCAACTAAAATTTATCAGATGATTTGATCTAAACTTATTATGCTCATGCCACTGCCCTATATGACAAAGGATTAAACCAGATAAAAATTTTCATGGTGACTAAAATTTTCAAAGGATAGATAAAGTGAGATCTTGTAACATAGAAGCCAAAATACAAATATATAGAAACAGACAGAGGGAAGGATGGGAGGAGGGAAAAATTCATGTTCTACATTGGAAGTTCCTTTTAACTTAGTTTATAAATTATTGGAGAAAAATAATAAACAAATTATCGATTCATTATCAAGTATTCATGGGGTCATGTCGACCAGCATGAGAAACATAGTGCATAATTACTTTCTAAAAATAAAAAGAATGGAACAATTTAACTTCATGTATGTGTGAAGTCTACCTAAGGTGCAAATGTGTATCCTAATTAAATATGAAATGTATAGATATTAAAAGCCCAACATTTTTCAGTGGTTATTTTGTAAATGAATTATTTAGTGGTTCTTTAACACAACCTCATAAACACTTAAACTCAAGAGAAGGTTCCACTTGCAATAGAGTTTATTGTCGTTCTTAAAAACAAAAAATAAAAACAAATATAGAAAACAAAAAAAACACACACAACAACAACAAAAATACTTACTTCTCATATAAGGGCCGTCTTTGCTGGGGTTGTTCAGATTCAAAATATTCAAAAAGTGGCTCAAAATCTCTGGAACATGTCATGTCAACTGATTGAACAGTGTCATCATCTTCATCAGAAGCTGGAGATTGTTCTGAACCATGCACCTGATTTACAAGCAGCAAACCACCTGTGTCTTTTGTGCGAGGCCGTGGAAAAAGTACTGAAAAAATTGACGGTTTTTCCAATGTTTCACTAGTCTCACATGCCTCCTGAACATCAAAATGAGGATTTTTTTTGCTAGTATCAATAGGATGATTTTTATGGTTTCTGAACAGCTGAACTGCAGACAGATAAGGGACAAAATAAGCACGAAAAGGAAAACAATCAACACCCAATCTCTTCGTATTTTCATGATCCTCTGCCCTTATTTCTAATCCGTAGCTTCCGTGTCTCTCATACCACTGCCACAGGCATCCCAAAGGAACATTAGGTATCTCATGTCTGCAGAGCGACACACCCCCAACCTGGTCCCTCAAGCATGTCTGGCAGCTTATCAAACTGGAAGATTGACAAACAACTGGAGAAGAAAAATGAAGAAGTCTTTCAATTTCAGCAATTGGACAACCAGTGGCCATTTGAACAGCTTCAGATGCTAGTTGTGCCCTACAGGCATTATTCACTGCCTGTGCAATCTTATATGAGTTGGTTTCAAATGCATGTTGATCTTTTGATTCAACAGTGAAGCAGTTACCTGCAACATGCTTGTTATTATACTCTTTAAGTGTGCATGCATCTTGATTGCCCAATTTCTGAGTATGACCCTCATCTTCATGAGAACTTAGATCTCCTGAGTTCTTACCCATGCACATTACTCCATTTAATGAAGAAACAAGATTTTGAGAACTGGAAGCCGTTTTATGTTCAACAGTGTTTTTCAATTCAGCAGCTGGCACATCAGAATGATCCATTGATGAGCAGTCAGATCTAGCAGAGCTGGTAAATCCAGGATCCTTCATCCCAATTGGAATCCATCTCTGTGAAATAGATCCAATACCGTGGCTTGGCTTATTGTATTCCGCAAGAGAAATTTCTTTCTGAACTGGGCCAACTTCATTAACTAAAAGATGAGGAAGGTACACTGGAAACTTCACCTCAAGCATATTTGACTGATCTGAGTCACATGATTTTGGCAATGAGCTTTCCTGATTTCCTGTATTACAATTGTCGGTCCTAGAAACAGCGTTACATTCAGGTGGCTCCAACTCATCTGGATATACTTGTGCGCTGTAAACAGATTCGGATGTCATATGAGAATTACTCTGAGAACAAGATCTTGAAACACAGCTCAATCCTGTTTGATCATTCAGCTGAGATGAGAAATCTTTTATTTCATTCTGTTGCATAATAATTTTTGCACAACAGTTTGAACCGGCCTTATCAATTTGAGAACCCTTCCTGGAATAACCATAGTCATGTTTTGTAGCTGGAATACCTTTTCTTTTCAACTTCCTAGAAACTTTACCTTTTAAATGTTTCTTATCCACGCTTTTTGATAACAAAGTCACATCATCATTAGAGATTCCTTTAAGCAAAGGAGCCTCTTTCAATGTGACATCAAACTGCGAGCAAACTGGACTAACTTTCTTCATTTCCCCATTGCATCCACTGGCCTCATTCCTCTGAACCTTTTGCCATATAGAATGATTGTTTTCTTTCCCTGTACGGCCATGCATATATCTTACACTTCCAAATCTGTGGACACTTGAACTGGTGGGGGTTGTTTTGTTTTGCTTGCCTCTCTTGCCAGGTAAAACCACTTGCATGTCACTACAGCTACCAACTTGACTACCACATTTTTTTCTCTCGGTGTGATCTTTGGTATCCACAGCACAATTTAATGAGCTTTGATGAGAGAGACATTCCTTACTGGAATCAAAACCTGGGGGTTCAGAAACACTAATTCCGAAACTTTCATTTTCAGATTGCTGTACATCATGAACAGTGTGAATGTTAGCACCACTGTTTGAACCAACGGAAACTGAATCCAACACTAAGGAGTCATGCATATCAGACAAACCTTTGGAATACATATCATCATAACGGCTAATCTGTACACAATGTGTATGCTCCACTCCATCAAAGATGGAATCTTTGGTTTGAAACAGATTGTCTGAACTACACACAAGATGTTCCCTAGTAAAATTCCGAACAACTGAAGGAGCAGTAGCTTCTGAATAATCCACCTTATCAACATATGAGCTGCATGTCTTTGGCGTTTGACAAAGGTTAATAATGTTATTACTATTTCCTTCATATCCGTTTCTGTCAACCATAAGATTGGGCAATAATACTTCTGGTGCCACTGATGATAATGGTCCATCCCTATGACCCAAATCAGTATTACCACAGGTTTCAGAAGTTGGACTTCCATGGGCATATTCCTCAGAGAGGACTTCCAATTCAGTAGAGCCAGAGTCACTCAAAAGCTTCATACTCTGTTTCTTCTTCTTTCTAGCCTTTTTTCTTGAATTTCTCTTTACAGCCTTGTCTAGTTGAGAACTGCCAATTAGCAGATCAGATGAACTATTAGCCTTTGAGCCATTTCGGTTCAAGCCTGGGGAGTTGCTGCAGATAAACGAATTCTGATGAGAAGAATTGTTGGAAAGCTCATTCAATTTAGTTGCTTTATTTGTCAAGGCCTTGTTTCGAGATTGTCGTTGCACATTTGACCCAGGAAAGCTTCTGGTTGTATATGACTCCACAGAGCAAGTACCATCAGCTGGAGGTCCTTTCCACACATTTTGTCGATCCCTGTATGAACTAATAGATGGCGGAGAAACCATGTGCAGACTGTCCATATTTACCTTAACTCCAGATCCCATGTGATTAGTATGATCTGGACATTGCAGTGGTACTGCAAAAATCCTCCAGTGTCCATCAGATTCAAGGGTAAGAAATGTAAGAATAGGACACCTGATAAAATACAAGGAGAGAAAGAAGATCACACATTAGCTACAATATAGCTGCAGAACAATGTGAAAATCTGTATTAAAAAATGCCCACAGTGACGCAGCAATCAGGAACTGCAGTATTTAATTAGAAAGATAATTTCCACAGTTCTCCTGTTTGGAATTAATCTACAGTAAGCCTAAGTCCACAACATAGGCTCCCGGCTCAAATATCTTTCAGCTGAAAAATCTCAATCCTGCCAATGAGCTCTAGCTCAACTGGCACCACATGCCCTTGCAACTGTCAGATGAAAGGTGAGGTTGTGGGTTAAAGACCCACTGGGTGCATGTGTAACTTACCTACCATTAAAAAAAAATAAAAAACTCAAATCCTAAGATCTATTGAAGAGGATGTTGATACCACTGGACCACAAGTCCAACATCCATTTCTGGAGTGTCTGAGACTTAAAGAAATAGGCATAGGGAAAGAGCTCTTGAACTTCTAAAATGGACATAAGGATATCTACTAAACGCCAACTTGTTCACAATCATCAGAACATTAAATTCCTTATTGTAACATTTCAATCTCAAGTCATCATCTTCTAATATCCATATATTTTGGAGAGTTAGTTACAAATGATTAAAGAATATTCTGAGAATGACAACTGGTGGGGACACCTCACCACTAGACTATTCTAGATTCTTCTAGAAGAGTATAATCCAATAGTACCACTCAAACAACAATATTAGCTCTCTAACCACAAGAAAGTGATAAATGAATAATAAATGGAAAAGAGAAATAAAGTCAAGATTTAATTAAGAGGAAAAAACAAATAAAGGAGAATTTATCAGATTATTCAAATAACAAACAGTTCATTCAGTCATAAATTTCTGTAAGGAGGGATTGCTTGCACAGGTAAAAACCTAACAAGGTGCAGGCTCCCCGAGGCAGGATCAATATGGTATCATACACACTTTATTAGCTAAACAAGTGCATGAACTCTTGAAGAATTTATACTACAGCAAAACCCAATTGCTCTATAACAACAAGAAGGATAAAGTCCTCAAAGAGAGATAAAGAAATAAAGAGATGGATCAAATTTAAATAGCAATATCTGATGAGTGAAATTTTATTAAAGAAATACCAGTGGAAGAAAGCAAAGAATGAACTGATAACCACAATTATCGGAAGGAATGATTACATACATACATATATACATAAGCTACAATCGGACATAATGACCACAATCATTTTACCTCGCGATAGAAAACACTCCACGATCCTGAAGAGAAGATTAAAATCCATGGAAACAAGTCAGAGATTTTATTCAGAAAAAATTAAAGAACAAAGTATAGACCCAAATCAGTTAATGTCACAAATATTTAAGACCTCTAAAGAAGTGCTAAAACCAAGTTCTTGTTGAAATTTTCTTGATAAGGAGTCTTTTCTTTCCTCTGAAACTTTCTGAGTATCAGTCTTGGTTATATGAAGGCCACAATGCATCTTTGATTGTGCCTGTCCATGTCAACGGCACAAGGTTAAGAACATGAACCAAAATTTTAAAGCAGAATTAGATAGAGATACTTTATTCAAGAATTGTATTCAAAATTTTAACGTCCGCACAATTTAAATCACTCACAAATAACAAACCATAGTGTTTTTTATTATTATAATGAAGAACGCCTAATTTTAACTAGAATAAGCTGCAACAGGTGCTAAAGGAAATAAGAATATCACCCACTGCTGACGTTGGGGGTCTACATCTTTAGGATCTAGGCAAGCATATTAGGCTGATTGGCGAAGTCTAGGCAAAAGTATATACTACAATAGTAAATATCAAATTCAATAGGGGTGGGTGCAAGACACAAGGCCTAATAAGAGCGACACAAACCTAAACAATGCAGCAGCTTACACAAGCTAATAAATGTGCGTACTCTCACTCTCACTCTCACTCTCAGTTGAAATAACACCAATAGAAGATCCCATCTCCCCAAGCCAGGGAAAATGAATACAATACAATACAAACATCATCATCATCATCTTATTGCGGTATTCATAAATCATATCACACAGAAATTAATATCCGACGAGCAGAGCAGTATGGTGTGGTCTTATATGCAAAGTGAACATCGAATAAACCTCAATAAATAAATAAGAGAATTCATGATGGCTGAAGGAAAAAAAAAAAAAAAAATCTTTAAATGGGAATGCATATTATTAGCAATAGAATAATGAGCAATTTTTTGCTATGGATTTGAGCATAAGAAGAAATAACTAAAATTCAACGCAAGAAACAGAAAATTGACACAAAGAAGCCAATATGATATTAACTAAAAGAAAGCAACAGTCATGGATTCCTCATATAAAATTTAAACAAAAATAAAAATTGACTACGAAAAATGGCAAGAAGACAATCAATAGTTATTATGCATTGAATGAAAGAAAGGAAAGAAGAAGAGAAAAAGAGAGGCCTTGGGAATTGAATTGAAATGAATCTGAGTCGAGAGAGATTCAACCCATCCAGCTTCTTCGTCTTCTAGCCTAGTGCTACTACCAATCATTATTAAATTTAATTTAATTATTAGAATAAAAATAAAAATCTCAAAAACATATTTATCATCCCATCAAATATAGGCGTCAAGTTCGGAAAACAGATAAATTCACTTTTTTAGGGAAAATGCATTTTGCATTGTACGGAATGAAAAGCTCTATACCTAATTTAGAGTTTGGTATTTGAGGGAATTCTTTACGCACCCTACAAATACAAAACAAGTTAGTTTATATATTTATATATAGTCTTTCTTACTTTTAAACATAAACATATATAAAATCAATCAATCAATCAGATTTTCATTTTCTTGGCAAAAAATAAATAGATATAGAGAGTTAATAGAAAGCAAAACCATGTCCATATGATTCATGAGATTTGCTGCTCTCCCCCTCTCTCTCTCTCTCTCTCTCTCTCGGAGTCAACCTCTCTGTGACTGTCTGTCTCAGTCTCACTGTGTTTATTCGTTTTGCTTTTTTTTTTTTTATGCCAACTCTCCGATACTCAGCTCAGCTCTTCTCGCAATTTCAGCTTTGCCTTTTCTTTTCTTTTCTTTTCTTTAAACCCTTTGGATTTGGCTCGTCCAACACCATGCCGATACGTGTCCTCCTATTTTCACTACCTGTCCGTATCACCTCCACCGCTCCAAGTTTTGTCCAAATTCTTTCACCTCACTTTTTTTTGTTTGTTTATTTGTTTATTTATTTATTTATTTTTTTTTTTTGTGGGACGGGCTAAAATTACAATTTATACCTTTGATGTGCTTCATCACCACAATTTAGACATGAATTCTTAATTTTTCTACTTAGGCTGTGTTTGTTTTGGTTTCAAATCACTTCCGAAAATATTTTTCCGTAAATGCGGGTGTTTGGGTGCGCAAGGAAAATTGGATCAAATGGAAAATCATTTCCGTTGACCGTAAAATATGCCTTTTGACCATGTAAAACCATTTCCGTTTGTATTTTACCTTCAAATCAATTCCGCCCCCGGGAAAACAAAAGAGAGAGAGAAACAGCAAGGAAGAGAGACACCAGCACTGGCGAGCTCGCGCCAGATCGCATCACCGCCCCAACCCTAGATCGCACCATCGCCGAGATCGCACCGCTGAGATCGCACCCCAGATCGCATCGTGAGATCGCGCTGCTAAGATCGCAATCCTGATCGCATCGCCAAGATCGCGCCGCCGCCGCCCTCTAGATCGAACTTTCATCGTCTCAATCTCGGCGCTCCACACGCAAACGTCGGTCCGAGGTCCCCCCTCACGCCGGCAAAGCCCATCTCACCTCTACAATACTCGGTCCGAGATCGTCGCCTATGACCCACCTCAGTCCGAGATCACCCCTCAATTTTTGATCACTCTTTCTTCCTCCCTCTCTCAGTTTGACCGAATTGTTTGAGTTTAACAAATGGGTTTGTTTTGATTTTTGTTTTTTCAAGTTTATATTTGAAAATTTCTATTATATAATTTGTTTGGATGCTAAGAAAATGGCTGAGAAAATGTGAGAAACTAGTAGAAAAATAGCATTTTCAGAATGTAACCAAACACATGAAAACATTTTCTAAAACAATTTTCATAATGTAGCCAAACACTTGAATACATTTTCCTTTCCCGAAAATGGCATTTCCGAAAAATATTTATTTTCCAGAAAATATTTTACATGAACCAAACACAGCCTTAACCCCCAAAATGAAATTGAGGTTTCCATCTAAATTAAGAGATTTTGTATTTTTTGAATTACAGATTGCTCTGCGGTTTAGAACAATGTCATAAATACAGTTTTGGACCTTTCGTCATTGGAATCACAATCAATTTCGACGTAATCTATATATATATACCGAAGCTTTGGATTTTTGGTTGACTTTTCTACCATTTTTCATATAGCGACTGATTCTAAAAAAGAAAGAAGAATTAATACCCAACGCATCATTCTTCTTTTCTTTTTAAATTTTTAATGCCCTTATTTTTAAAACCTGACCATTCGTTGAAAGTTTGAAACATCTTCTAAACTTAAACCCTAGAATGGTAGAACATGCGTGTTCTCCCCTCCCTTCCCTTCCCTTCAAAAGACACAATTGTGTAGTTTCTGCTATTTTGACTTTCAAGTTTCAACCATAACATCATCTATGCTTTACCTCAACTCGTGCCTCTAAAGCTCAGCATGTCTCTTTTGTTTTTCTTTTTTCCATTTAGGTTTTTCTAATTCTTCTCTTAATCAGTTTATTTTCCGATGTGATATTGAAAAATCAACAGCAAAACAGAAATAATTAGAATAGCTAATATCTTTGTCCTCTGATTGTGTGTGTGCAAGCTTTAGAGTTTAAATCAACATCAAAAGTGGAATAATTAGAATAGCTAATGTCTTTAATATTAAGTATTAACGCAGCCTCCCTCTTTGCTCACATTGGCAATGCACATACTAGCCGATCAAGTTTTGTATTCCAACTCCAAATTTTCTTAGGAATCTAAATTTGCTTAGATTAAAAATCTTATATTATAAATAAAGTCTTTCTCTTTGAATAATCGCAGCAAGGTATTATAAATAAAGTTTTGTATGTTTGATACTCTTCAATTTGTTTGTTCCGTTCGTTTTCTATTCAGCTCTTTTATTAGATACTGCTGATATCTCACAGTTCTTCAAGATCAGATTTTTAGAAACACCAAGTATCAAATATTAAATCACAATCCTGAAATTAATGGGTTCTCTAAACCTGTGGGTTCTCTGACCAATCTCTTTCTTTTATTTTGTTTTTAAATCCCCATTACCTCTCAAGTTTTTTATTTTTCAAGGTTAGGTTGTAAGGATGACTTTTCTATGGTAAGTATCTAATACTAAACCACAGTTTTATATATATACTAGCCTCTAAGCACACTCGTTGTGCTTGCTCAGAAGACTCTTCTATTTTTCTGGGTAAAGGTTGATAATTTGCATATATTATAATTTGGAAATATATATTTTTTATTTTTCAAACAAATAAAAATGATAAACTTTAGAGATAAGTAATAACTGTAATTTATTATTTGACATTTATGACCTTATTTCTAAATAATGTTATCCTTCGGTAATGAGAGTATTTTTGAACTACATAAAAGTCCAGTTCAAAAAAGGGAAATTCTCTTATACTTAGCCGCCCTTGCAAGTACTCTTGCTTTTCCTCTATCTTTCCTCTAAATTTAATTTTTTGTTTTTGTCTTTTTTCATCCTTCTGAAGTCGTCTGCACCAAGTGCTTGATAAAATGTGTATAAGTACTCTCTCTTGCTGTTGGTCAATGTGGGTAACTTTTTTTCTCTTTTACTTTTATGTTTTTAGGTTGTAGTTGAATTGCAGTGGAAAATACGAATTTTGATAGTTTACTCATACATACATACATAGACAATTTATTGGATGAATTTATGTTAGGGAATGCATCATTTAGTTGTAAATTTTTTTCCTCCATCAATAATACATTGACATCATACATAGATAGCAAAACAAAGATTCATAGCATATGTTAACAATTCACATATGCTATGAAGTATTGATAATGTTACTTTTGTTATATGTATGGTACAAAAAGAACATATGATTTTGTTAGTAGGCTCTCTCTCACCTGAACTGCCCAAGTAGCGACCATTGCTATCTAATACACAAGCATTTAGTATCAAACTCGCTAATGTGTCTTGAATCTTGATTGTTGGTTGATATTTGTATGTATTTCGAGTCAAATTAGAATTTCCAGCGGACACCTGACAGGTATCAATCACGATGATTAACAAACAAAAACCATAGACTATTTTCAAAATAGTTTTTGACCACCTTTTGAAATCAGATAAATACTTCTAAAATTATCCATGCCCTTCAAAACTCACAACAGTTGTTAACCATATTTTCACCCTAGAAGGGCTTGACCTCTATCAATGTTACTTTATATGATTAATGATATTCTTCTTTGTTTCTTGATGATGCCAAATATCATCCATGAGCTACACAGTCCTCACGTGCTCTAGACAGAACTTGCAAAATAAAAACAAAAAAGATCTTGCAGAGAGTACCAGTGTGGTACCGGTCAAATACCCTCCAAAGGGTAAGTTAGAGAGAATTTCTACAACTCTAGAGTGTCAGAGCTAGGAGAATTACGCGTACCTTGATTTGTGAAGGCTTTGGGGGTTTTATAGTAGTGCAGAGCTGACCTTAATTTCTTGGTGAAGAGGGTATTTCCTTATAGAAAAGATTCCTGTTAATACTCGTAATTTATGGGATCCTTTCCTTATAAGGCTTCCTTCGACTGTAGTTGGGCGTGGAGTGCAAGATATTTCTATTCTAAGATTCTTGGAGACCACTCATGCCATGAAGGTGCCACGTGGGTGCCACGAAGGTGACACGTGGCTTTAGCAGATCGTCTAGCTTTGGTCCTTCTGCCTCGAGGGATCCACCTGTCGCACCTCCTCTCCGTCCATGTCACACATCTGTCTGCTTCAAGGAGTACAACCATCGTGTCTCTCATTCGTCCAGGTTGTGAACCCGTCCGCTAGTTTTTAGAATGCCAAGACCGTCTGTTTTCGCAACTCCATCATTAATGTTTGCTTTTGTTATTTATATTTGTCTATTTAGGGATTTTATCCCTATCAGCTGCCTCCTCACTCCACGGGTTTGTTGCCCAATATTCTAGATGGACACGGGGGGTGACAATTACTTCTAGTTCTAGGGAGTTGTGCCTTGATTGACAGGGTAATTGAGAGTCAAAAATGCTGATGGGACACGTGGCATCATTTGAGTGGTGGGTTACTTTGATCAAAGCTTCGCTTCATCTTCCACACAACTACCTCTATATATAAGCCACTTTCTTCTCCCATTTCCATCTTTTGCTCCTAATTTCCATTGTCAGAGCTCAACCGTCGTTGCGAGATTCTCGCGATCCGTGATCTTAGTGCATCAGTCCACTGCACTTCCATCCTCTTATTCGTTCCGTATACCTGTAAGTATCTTCGTCCTGTATACTTCTACTTTTTCTTTAATTTGAAATTATTGTGACTGTCGTGTATATCTGTAGAGTCTTAGGAATTTGTCTGTCACTTGTAGGTGTAATAGATGTCTAGTGAAGTGTTGAGTGAACAATCGTGTGTCCGTGAAGGAGCAGGCTACGATTAAGTGTACCCATCAGGTCAAACCAACCCTTAGGGGTGTGCATAGGTCTGGTTGAGGGGATTTTTTGACCCAACCTACCATGATGGGTCAAAAAAAATTTAACCCAACCCAACCCAACCTATCATATAAGTCCAACCCAATCCAACCCAACCTATATGGGTTGGGTTGAACTCATGGGTTTGACAAATTTTTTTTATTATTATTATAAATTGAGTAGAAAAAAATATAAATATTAACATATTAAAAAAAACCCAAAGATTAGTATCAATGTAACTCCTTAAAGGCAAACAACACTAATGACTAAACAACGATAGTAATTTACTAGGGTTTGTGTAAAGTAATTGACTTTTATATGGGATAGGAAAAGTTGGTTATTTTAAAAATTTTGTTAATTATATAATATTATATATATATATATATATATATATATATATATATATATATATATATATATATATAAGTGCCCTACAGCTAGTTTAAAAAAAATTATTAAATATATAATATATTTTAAATATATATTAAATATGGGTGGGTCGAGTCGGGTTTGTAATTTTATGACCCAAACCCGACCCAAACCCAACCCAACCCGCTAAAAAAATAATTTTTGTAATCCAACCCAACCCACCAAGCCCTAAAAACCGACCCAACCCAGCAGGTCGGGTTTGGCAGGTCGGTGGGTTTTCTACACACCCCTACCGACCCCGACGCTACATACATTGAGAGGCATCCGTCTGCCAACTCTCCTTCTGAGGAGGAAGATGAGGACTCGGACGAGTATGGGTCAAAGAGTTACATGGACGAAGTCTCAGGTGACGAGGAGATCAACGAGTACCCACTCCGATCCGTCGTTGATCTTGATGGTCGTAGGAACTTCGTCCTTCCCTTGATATGGACGATTAACGATTTTAGCTCATCTATCAAAAGTAAACACTTCAACACCTTTCGAGATAGGTATCAGATCCCTGCTGACATCCCTATCCGTCTACCACGTAAATTTGAGAAATGTTACTACTGTGACTCTCCTAACATCAGGATGTACAAGCAGATGTTCAAGGCTGGGCTTAGGCTTCCCTTGAGCGCGCTCCACCGTCGCCTACTTCAATACCTAAGTCTAGCCATCACCCAGATTACTTCGAATACTTAGAGAATCTTCATCGATGCCAAGGTGCTGTATGGGGTACTGAGCAAAGGGAGCCGTCGCTTAACAATGGAGGAGTTTTTCCACTGTTATCGCCCGTCGGAAATAGTCAAGTCCAAGGGTATCTACAGTTTCCTTCCAAGGAAACCGTCGCTAAGGCTGGTGTACGAGACTCCAGACTCAAACTGGAACTAGAAGAACCAGTTTTTCTTCATCCAGTGAGAGAACTGGGTATGTCACCCTGACGAACATCATGACATGCCCGTCGTTGAAAGAACCTGGAGCATACTGCCTCCTTCTGGTATGTGTCCATTAGAGCTTATTTGTCACTTTAAACATATTTACTGTTTTCTAACGTAATGCTTATTTTGGTTGCAACTCAGGACCATCCAGAAGTGTCTCTTGTAAAGTGGAATTTTTTGGGGAGAATCTTCTGTATCCCACTCCAAGAAAGGACCTGGAAAGAGCTTGTCACCCTTGCTACCATTCACTGGTATTGTGAAGGACCTGAGCCCACAAACATCGCCCTTTGCTATGATCGAACTGCACGCAAGCATGAGTCCGTTGCTTTCCTTTGGTTTATTCTTTAGTCTTTTATTTTTTGAAAATTTTCCAACTCTTTCTTCCCGTCCCCCTTTGATGCAGAAATGGATGAAGGCAAAAGGAAAGGCCTTATCTGCAAAAATGCCGCTAAATGCGCGAAGAAGCAGTAGGATAGGGAGGTGCTCCCTTCTGAAGGGACAACGCCAATTAAGCCGTTCTTGAAGTGGAAGCCCACAGATAAAGGCGATCATCCGACCAAGAAACGCAAGGAGGTGGTCATGGCCACCGTCGGGGAGAAGTCAGGGTCCGTTTAAATGCCTCCTTCCTATCATGGTGTTGGCAAAGGCCTGATGATGGCCCCAGGTCCCACTCCTGAGAAGCGCCCCCTATCCTTCGTGAGGACTCTCGTCGTGTAGTGGGGCTCCTATCATCCATTATTAAGGACGACGATTACAAGGACTTAGGCAATCATGCCACTAAGGCTATGGGGGAGATGAGCCTCTTTGGCTTGGCACAGGTATACAACCGTCACTTTTCCCTTTCACTCTTAATCTAGAATATTTTGGTTCTGAACGTCTCTTAACGTTTTGTAGGGGGTGCTAATGATAAAGGGTCTAATGAACCATTGCTTCGCCAAGGAAAAAATGATTGATCGTTTGAGGGAGAAGGTTAAGGCTGTAGAGGCAGAGCTGAATGAGCTTAACGCTTGGAAGGAAGTCCAAGTCCAAAAGCTGACCTTGACTAAAAAGGCTTTGGAGGAGTCGAAGAACCACGCAGACGAGCTAAGGAAGGTACTCTTAGATAAAGAGGGGGAGATTACCAACCTAAGGGAGCAAGTCCGTCGTGCTAAAGCTGAAAGGAAGGCAAAGTTCCAAGACTCCGATGGCTAGCTTAAGGAGCTTAGCGATTGGTACTCTGACGGGTTTGATGAATGCCTCCGTCAGGTCAAAGCTCTTTACCCTGACCTCGACGTATCTCAGGTATCCCTTGATAACGTCACCCAGACTTCGGCCAGGATCGTCGACCAAGAGGGCACGAACGAGCTCTTCAAGAAGGACCCTACGCCTATTGTTCAAGATGAAGGAGAAGGGGCTCCTAAGGATGAGCAGGCTAAGTTCATTAAAGACGAGCCGTCCTGTTGAGGAGGAAGAGCCAGTGACGGTTGTGGATGGAGCACCTCCAGTGGACCAACCTTAGCCTTTGTAAATTTTTATTTATTGAAATCATGTTGAAAAACAATGGTTGTATAACTTTAACATTACCCTTAAATTTTTTGGGTTTTTAATTCTAAGTTTATTTGCTTCTGTTCCATTTAAAAGATTTCAATTTTATGCCCGTCGACTTGGCAGATTTTGGATCTTTCGCTTAGATTTATCTAGAAATGATCCATCTTTTTTTAAAGTGGGATATGTCCGTCCATATAGATTTTCAATGTATCCTTTGGGGTGTACTTATGGACTTAATTAATTTTTGAGGCATCCCTTGGATGCACTCGTCCACTCATGGACTTGTGTAAAATTTAAGGCATCCCTTGGGATGTGTCCGTCCACTAATGGACTTCAATAAATTGCAAGGCATCCCTTGGATACACCCGTTAACTCACGGACTTGTATAAATTTTAAGGCATCCCTTGGGATGTATCCGTCCACTAATGGACTTTAATAAATTGCAAGGCATCCCTTGGATGCACCTGTCCACTCACGGACTTGTATAAATTTTAAGGCATCCATTGGGATGTGTTTGTCCACTAATGGACTTTAATAAATTTTAAGGCATCTCTTGGATGCACTCGTCCACTAATGGACTTGCATAAATTTTAAGGCATTCCTTGGGATGTATCCATCCACTAATGGACTTTAACAAATTTTAAGGCATCCCTTGGATGCACTTGTCCACTAATGGACTTGTATAAAATTTAAGGCATCCTTTGGGATGTGTCTGTCCACTAATGGACTTTAATAAATTGCAAGGCATCCCTTGGGATGTATCCATCCACTAATGGCCTTAAGGCGTCCTTAGGGTGCATTTGTCCACCTAAGGACTTGGTCGTAGATGTGGTTTTGTAGAGATGTAAATATGCGCATGATATATCTAAATAACTCCTCTTATTATGATAAACATGTGCATAAGCAAAATTGTTCTGAAAAAATAAAAAGCTGCCATTTGGGCTAAAAAGTACTATAGATAATAAAAACAACTAGAATGAAATAAATTAGAAATGAGGAGTGGTCTGCATGTCGTTGTCTACTGGTAGTATTTCTTTAGGTGCTCGGTGTTCCATGTATGGTGAAACTTTTTGTTAGAAAACTACATGTTTGTATCGCATACAAGACATATGCAGCGAAAAATTAACAGATCTACTTCATTTGCAATTGATAACATATACTATGTAAATTTCAGAATATAAGAACAAGAGAGTGTACCTTGATGTAGTGAAATTCTAAACTAAAGATTAGAAGTACTTGGGAACACCTTTAATCTTCACTCCAATTTCACTTGTGTCTAAGAAGTGTGGTCTCTCAATCAATTTTCAAGGGGAGAACAAGAGAGTGGCTTACACTTACATACACTCCATTTCATTCCTTATGAAAAACTCTTATTATATTCTGTATGTTTCTCTCCTTGTATTAAACTAATTGTCTAATTGGACTAGCCTTTTAGGCCATTCCAATTGGGATTTAGTATGTGACTTGGAGTGGGATAAAAAAGGAACAAATAAGATTCTAGCTCCAATGGACCTTGGGCTTTTCTGTCAACTCTTGACAAGTCCAAAGTTACCATTAATTATATTTAATATCACTATATAAATATAATTGCATTATAGGCCTTATTAATAAATTATATCCCAAGACTATATTATACATGCAACCCTTTCATAAAGTATTCATAGTAATACAAAGTTACGAATGTAGACTGCCACTTTGAAAATTACTACATCTTAATCCTTGAGTACCTGATTTAATCTTTTAAGTTATTCATCATATATTTATGAAATCCAATTTCATAAATATATACTTTAGTAACTCCTAACTAAAGTAGTTAGGCCTAACATTCTGAATAACCAAACTCATTAAAGTTATTTCAAGAGAATATTTTATATCTTTGTTAAGAGATTATGAATTCCATCTTGAAAATATATATTCCATTAACACTAAATATGGTTGCCCAACATACTGAAATTTTAATTGTAACTTTAGATCTCACTTCTAATATATCAAAGCAACCTACACTTCATAATTATGTCCATTATTCTCTCAGGATTAAGAGTTCATGTAAACAGAAGTCGTGAGATTTATTATTCATTTGATAGTCGTTTGGAGAATAATAAATCTCATTGCGGTCCAGTTCAATATGTCTTAACTCTTAAAACATGTCAACATATCAATTGGAAGTCTCCACTTCCATGATCAAGACAAATCATCTTAGTTGATATGTTATAGTTTTCGCAGATGAAATGCCTAATTTCATCACTGACTACGAACTAAAATTCTGAGTTTACAAAGAATTTGTGATTTATATCTTCTATGACTGGATCACATAAATCACATACTATGCATCTCATAGGCTATATGATAATGTCCAAATATTCATGTTAGCATTATTTTAGATAATAATAAAACAACTTTATTAATCACAACATAATGTCATACATAGCATCATACAATAGGATTTAAGGGCACATATCCTAACAATTTCCCACTTGCCCTAAAGACTATTGTGCACTAATCTAACTCTCATTCCCTCCAAATATGACTCAAAAGTCCTTTGGGACAAGGTTTTGGTAAATAGATCTGCTAGATTATTTGCACTCTCAATCTTTGCTACTACTACAGCTCCTCAAGCAACAATGTCTCAAATGATGTGGTACTTTCTTTCAATGTGCTTTCCTTTCTTGTCATTACTTGGATCTTTGGATTGTGCAACCACTTCACTATTGTCGCAAAACAATGTGATAGAAACTTGCTCCATTCTCACAACACCAAGATTAGAAAGGAATTTCTTGAGCCAAACATCTTCTTTTACTGCTTTACAAGCAGCAACATATTCAGCTTCCATGGTGGAGTTAGTAATACAAGATTGCTTAACACTTCACCTCCCAAGGTGAATACACAACCTAAAGTATACTTTCTAAAATCAAGATCTGATTGAAAATTTGAATTTGTATAGCCAATAGGTATCAAATCCTCACACTGGTAAACAAGCATATAATTTCTCGTTCTCCATAGATACTTGAGAATATGCTTTACAGCTTGCCAATATTTTGGTTCTGGATTTGATTAATATTGGCTGACCATGCCAACTGAATAACATATGGCATACATGAGACTTCCCATTGCAAAAGTGTAGGGAATTTGTCTCATCATATTTTCTTCCTTAAGAGTCTTAGGCCTTTGGTCATCAGAGAGAAGAACTCCATGTCTGAAAGAAAGCAGTCATTTCTTAGAGTTTTGCATGCTAAACCGTTCTAGAACCTTATCTATATACCTAGCTGGTGACAAGCCTAACATCTTATTCTTGTGATCTAGCCAAAGCTTGATTCCTAGAATAAAGTTAGCTTCACCCAAATCCTTCATATCAAATTGGTTTAACAACCAAACCTTTACTGATGACATTATCCCTACATCATTTCCAATGAGTAGAATATCATCAACATAAAGAACTAGGAATATTACTACTTTATCTCGATGTCTTTTGTACACACATGGTTCATCAATATTTTGTTTAAAACCAAATGACTTGATTGCTTGATCAAATCTGATGTTCCATGACCTAGATGCTTGCTAAAGTCAAAAAATGGATCTTTTAAACTTGCATACCATATGCTCTTGGTTCTTTGCTATGAAACCTTCCAGTTGCATCATATAGATTTCTTCTTCAGGATTGCCATTTAGAAGTGCAGTCTTGACATCCATTTGCCAAATCTCATAATCATAATGAGCAGCAATGGATAAGAGAATTCTGATAGATTTAAGTATTGCTACTAGTGAAAAGGTTTTTTCATAATCAATACCGTCCTTTTATGTATACCCTTTCGCTACTAGCCTTACTTTAAAGGTATCAACTTTTCCATCTATCTCTCTCTTCCTCTTGTAAACCCATTTACAACCAACAAGTTTAATGCCATTAGGTGCCATTAAAAGGGACATTCTGGCATTTTACCTTTTTTTTTGTTTTTAATTGGCAATATGCTCCCGTTTTGAAATTATATAGGTTCGTGCCCCTGTTTCGATACTCGATGACCCTAAAATCGAGTTACTTAAAGTACTCGATTGGTTTAAAATCGAGTTATGCCCGATCAAACTTAAAAAAAAAAAAAAAATGCATGAAACTCGGCTTAATGGAAATCGAATTCCAAAACGCCACTATAGGGCTTAAAAACGCCACTATAGGGATTAAAAAACGCCGTTATAGGGCCACTGAACCTGGTATTCACACTTATAAAAAAAATTTTGCAGAAAAACACCACTATAGGGATTAAAAAAAACGCCGCTATAGGGCCATTGAACCTAGTATTCACGCTTTTGGTGGGTTAAAACACGAATTTTTTTTCCATTTAACAATAAATATAAAAAAATTTAGTTAGTTGTCATTTATGAAAAGAATAATGAAAATTAGCATCTCGAGTGTTTAAAACTCGAGTTCCAACATAAAACTCGAGTTTTTAAGTCTCGATTTGTAAACGGATGGGTCTGATTTGGAAAAAAATTCATGTGAAAATCGAGTTTTAAACACTCGAGTTCCAAAAAACGCCGCTATAGGGCTTAAAAACGCCACTATAGGGCTCTTGTATGACACTTATGAAAAAATTTTGCAGGAAACGCCGTTATAGGGCTTTAAAACGTCACTGTAGAGCTTAAAAACGCCACTATAGGGGCTCCCTGAACCTGGTATGGGCACTTATAAAAAAATTTTGCAGAAAAACGCCGCTATAGGGCTATAAAACGTCACTATAAGACTTAAAAACGCCACTATAGGGGCGATAAAACTAAATTTTTTTTTGCATGGAACTCGAGTTTCGTAAACTCGAGATCTATGTGAATGGATCTCGAGTTTCTAAAACTCGAGATGTCTAGTTTTCCTTATAGTTTCAAGCGTTGCCTAACTAACCATATACAACTCCTTCTCACTGTTCTTCTGCACATTTCCTCGTTAAAACACGGCTATAACCTGTATTTTTTATAGTAAATATAATAAATTGGTTATTATAATAGACAAGTATCTATATAATTGCTAATAGTTCAACTCTTTCCTGACATTTCTTCAATTTCTCTTCAATGACAAAATTAAAGCTCTTCAATTTCTCTTCAGGTGAACAATGCCGCTGTGTCATTCAATGAAATCAATGAGAATTCAGTGGAGCATGCAGAGACGGTGATCAAAACCAATTTCTATGGAGCCAAGTTACTGACTGAGGCTCTATTGCCCATGTTTCGTCTCTCACATTCAAAAAGCCGGATTCTCAATATTAGCTCAAGACTTGGCTCCCTAAATGTAAGTGAAATTAATGCTTTACAGTACGTTTAATTATGTGCATGCAATCTGATATAAATCAATCTAAAACTTGAATAAATTAACTAAATCAGCTTTACTAGTGCCAAGAAAAAAATGTAAATAAGATTAAGTTTTTTTTTTTTAATTTTAAATGTTGATATATATTAAGCAATTAGCTTGAGAACATTATCATTAGAACATGATATATTGGTATTTTTGTTTTTTATAAGTGTGAATACCAGGTTCAACGGTCCTATAGTGGCGTTTTTTATTCCCTATAGCGGCGTTTTTCTGCAAATTTTTTTTTTATAAGTGTGAATACCAGGTTCAGTGGCCCTATAGCGGCGTTTTTAAGCCCTATAGTGACATTTCTAAGCCCTATAGTGGCGTTTTGGAACTCGATTTCCATTAAGTCAAGTTTCATGCAATTTTTTTTTTTTTTTTTTTTTTTTAAGTTTGATCGGGCATAACTCCATTTTAAATCAATCGAGTACTTTAAGTAACTCGATTTTAGGGTCATCGAGTATCGAAACAGGGGCACGAACCTATATAGTTTCGAAACAGGGGCATATTGCCAATTAAAAACAAAAAAAGGGGTAAAATGCCAGAATGTCCTCATTAAAAGATCCCAAACTTTATTGGAATACATAGAATCTAATTCAGATTTCATAGCTTTGAGCCAATGATGTGCATTTATATCATTTATTGCCCCTTCATAAGTGTAAGGATCAGTTTCAGCCTCTTCTGAGATAGCTTCATAAGTTTCTCCCGGACCTATAAATCTTATAGGTGGCCTAAAAATCCTCCCACTATGACGAGGCTCCTGTGTACTAGTCATCTCATAAGTAATATCTTGTGGTGTATTCGATACAACCACATCATTCCTAGTTTTATCCATTAATTGTTCAATTATAGGTCCATTCATTTCAGCCAAAACAACTCTACTTCTAGGAGTAAAATTATTCATATAGTCATTTTCCAAAAATTTAGCATTTGTACTAACAAAAACTTTGTTATCATTACGACTATAGAATAAATAACCATTGGTTTCTTTTGGATAACCCACAAGCAAACATACTTCTGATTTTGGTTCCAATTTATCAGGCTTCCCTTTTAGCACATGTGCTGGACAACCTCAAATGTGGAGGTATCTCATACTAGGCTTACGCCCACTCCACAATTCTTGGGAGTTTTGGGAACAGATTTTGATGGAACTAAATTTAAAAGATGTATTGCTATTTTTAAGGCATACCCCCAAAAGGAAATTGGTAAATTTAAGTAACTCATCATGGACCTCACCATTTCTAAAAGAGTCTCATTCCTTCTTTGTGCTACACCATTTTGTTGGGGAGTTCCAGGTGTAGTCAATTGGGATACAATCCCATTTTGAGTTAAGTAACCCTTGAAATCCCCAAGAAGGTATTCACCACCTTGATTAGATCGAATGACCTTTATGCATTTACCCAATTGATTCTCAACTTCAGCCCTAAACTCTTTGAATTTTTCAAAAGTTTTGGACTTCCGTTTCATTAGGTACACATAACCATAACTTGAGTAATCATCCGTAAAAGTGACAAAGTACTCATAACCTCCTTTTGCTTGGGTTGACATAAGACCACATACATCCATATGAACTAATTCCAGCAACTCTTGGGCTCTTCTACTTTTTGAATTAAAATGTCTTTTGGTCATTTTACCCTCCAAACAAGATTCACAAACTGAAAATTCATCAAAGTCCAATTGCTCTAAGAGTCCATCTTTGATCAGTATTTGAATTTTGTTTGGATTAATATGACCCAAACGCAAGTGCCAAAGATATGCATCATTAGTAGAAGGAAGCTTTCTCTTTAATAATTTTACATGGAAGTCATTATCTAATTTAGAATTATATAATTCATGCTTATCAGGAGTTAAAATATAAAGACCATCAACAATATTGCTAAAACAGATAAACACTTTATCCTTCTTTATTACAACATTGTCTTTCAAGATAACACAATATTCATGTTTACCTAAATAAGTTGCAAAAATTAAATTTCTTCGAACATTAGGTACATATAAATTGTCTTCCAATATTAAAACTCGAGAATCAAAGCATAAATTAAACACTCTAACAGCTACAACTGGAATCTTGCTCCCATCAGCCAAAGTAAGAAACAATTCCCCTTCATTCAGCTTTTGGTCTCCTAGAACCCCTGCAAAGTATTGCAGATATGGTTAGTACAACTTGAATCAACACACGAGGAATTCGTGGGATTTTGTACTAAACATATTTCAAGAAGGAATGAACTTTTCATACCCTTATTCTTGGCAGCTCTAATTATTGGACAATTTCTCTTCCAATGACCTTTTTTGCCATAATGGAAACACTTTCCTTTGGCTTACTCCTTTTTCTTTCCCTTGTTGGTAACTCCTAAAGCAATTTGTTTATCATCTTGCTTGGTGAAGTCCTTCTTCTTCTTCTTTTTACCCTTGCCTTTCGACTTAGGTTAAGAAGTAGAAGCTTCAGCCATATTAGCATAAACATTGGATTTACCAAGAATGCCTTCTGCCACTACCAATTTATTCATTAATTCAGACAATGAATAAAACTTTTTTTTTTTCATATTATAATTAAGTCTAAATTCCTTGAATGATTCTAGTAGTGGCTGAAGTATCATATCCACTAGGGATTCTCCATCAATATCAGTACCTAAAACTTTCAGTGTATTTAGATTAGAGATCATCCTAAGATAATGCTCCCTCACTGAAGTACCTTCAGCCATTTTGGTATTATAAATTTGACTCATAGTTTCTTGCCTTGCAGAACGGCCTTGCACACCAAACATCTCCTTCAAACTTAGCATTATATCCGAAGCTAGTTCTACATCCTGTATTTGATGTTGTAGAACATTTGAGATAGATGCTAGGATATAGCACTTGACCATCTCATTAGATTTCTACCAATGATCATATTGCTGTTTTTCCTCAAGATGAGCATCTAATGATGGAAATTTAGGACAGGGTTGACTAAGCACATACTTGTGCTCTTCAGCAGTAAGAACAATGTCCAAATTTTTTTCCAGTCAACATAGTTGGATCCAGTCAGTTTGTTTTGATTAAGAATAGCAACAAGTGGGCAAAAAGATGCCATGATTTAAATCTAAAAATAATAAATATGAATATAATAAGTAGATGCTAGGATATAGCACTTGGCCATCTCATAAGATTTCTACCAATGATCATATTGCTATTTTTCCTCAAGAGGAGCATCTAATGATGGAAAGTTAGGACAGGGTTGACTAAGCACATACTTGTGCTCTTCAGTAGTAAGAACAATGTCCAAATTTTTTTCCAATCAACATAGTTGGATCCAGTCAGTTTGTTTTGATTAAGAATAGCAACAAGTGGGTTAAAAGATGCCATGATTTAAATCTAAAAATAATAAATATGAATATAATAAGTAAAATTGGACATTATCAATTTAGCATAAAAACATAAAGTATGGAACCTTAATAAAGGCATAATATAAAATATGCAACGACAACCCAATCCCATGTTTAAAATTCCTTGGTAGTAAGTAAATTATAAACACTATGACTGATTGAGAACTATTTTCATTATTAGTGCTATCATGATAACTCTTATCAAACACAAATAATATGTCGTATTTCCTTTAGCCTTTAAGTAATAATGACATAGCTCTGTAGGGAGGTTAACATTAAACTTAGTCTAGTGTACACCATTGCCTAAAATCTATGTGAGTCATTAAGTAACTCCATGGTAGTGTGGTCGTTCTTAATGTAAAAACACATATCATCCATCATTAAGAAGCTTAATTTGTAGTACCATGAATTAAACACCCTCCGTTGGGAGCAAGGCACATACGCCAAGGCGAGGTGCTTAATCACACTACTATAAACTGACAATGGAGGCTGTGAGATCCAACCCTTGTATCTCTCTCTCCCACTAGATATTTTAAAAGAAAAGGTTTTTAATTAGAAAACATACGTAATCTCATTAAATGTGAAAACACTTAGTGAAAATTCAAAACTCACAACTTTCAATCGATCAAATGTATCTCTCGATCGATTGAAATCATGAAGAAAATTTTAATAAAAAAATCTGGATGACTTGATCGATTCTTGATTCTTGTTCGATCGATTGAAAAGGCAAATTCGATTGATCAAAAAGAATTCTTAATCAGTCAAAATTTAATAAATTCATCACGAACCCACGGGTTGACTCGATCGATTCTCGATTCTTGTTCGATTGATTGAAGGGAATTCTTGATCGGTCGAAACTTGTGAAACTGAATTTTCTAGAATTTTCACTATGCAGTTTTCAACGGTTTTCCTGAACAAACTACCACCATATGAACATAATAGATTGAGTTTGAGATCAAAAATAAATACCATTGATGCTATAGCCTTAAAGTTCAATTTAACATACTTAATATCAAACTCGAACAACATCATAACATCAATATCAGTTTTTATAAAACAATAATTCAACAACCATGCAAAAAATTGAATGTAGAATATTCTAACATCATGAAATTACTATCTCTAATTCCAAAACTCACAAAACATGTTATACTAATTGGAAAATAAAGACCGCTTTGATACCAATTGTTGGAAAAATACATGTTTGTATTGCATACAAGATATACATAGCGGAAAATTAACGGATCTACTTCATTCGCAATTGATAATATGTACTATGTAAATTTCAGAATATAAGAACAAGAGAGTGCACCTTGGTGTGATGAAATTCAAAACTAAAGATTAGAAGTACTTGGGAACACCTTTAATCCTCACACCAATTCCACTTGCGCCCAAGAGGTGTGATCTCTCAATCAGTTTCCAAGGGGGGAATAAGAGAGTGGCTTACACTCATATACATACCATTTCATTCCTTATGAAAAACTCTTATTATATTCTGCATGTTTCTCTCCTCGTATTAATCTAATTATCTAATTGGACTAGCCTTTTAGGCCATTCCAATTGAGGTTTAGTATGTGGCTTGGAGTGGAACTAAAAGGGAACAAATAAGACTCTAGCTCTGATGGGCCTTGAGCTTTTCTGTCAACTCTTTACAAGTCCAAAGTTACCATTAATTATATTTAATACCACTATATAAATATAATTGTACTCTAGGCCTTATTAATAAATTATATCCCAAGACTTTATTATACATGCAACCCCTTCATAAAATATTCATAGTAATACAAAGTTATGAATGTAAACTGCTACTTTGAAGATTACTACATCTTAATTCTTGAGTACCCGGTTTAATCCTTTAAGTTATTCATCATATATTTATGAAATCCAATTTCATAAATATATACTTTAGTAACCCCTTACTAAAGTAGTTAAGCCTAACATTCTGAATAATCAATCTCATTAAACTTATCTCAAGGGAATATTTTATATCTCTGTTAAGAGATTATGAATTCCATCTTGAAAATATATGTTTGATCAACACTAAATGTGGCTGCCCAACATACAAAGGTTTTGATTGTGACTTTAGATCTCACTCCTGATATATCAAAGCAACCTACACTTCATGATCAGGTCCATTATTCTCTCAGGATTAAGAGTTCATGTAAATAGAAGTCGTGAGATTTATTATTCATTTGACAATCATTAGGAGAATAATAAATCTTACAGCAGTCCAGTTTAATATGTCTTAATGCTTAAAACATGTCAACATATCAACTAAAAGTCTTTATTTCCATGATCAAAACAAATCATCTTAGTTGATATGTTATAGTCTTCGCAGATGAAATGTCTAATTTCATCACCAACTACGAACTAAAATTATGAGTTTACAAAGAACTTGTGATTTATATCTTTTGTGACTAAATCACATAGATCACATACTATGCATCTCATGGGCTATATGATAATGTCCAAATATTCATATTACCATTATTTTAGATAATAATAATAAAAACAAGTTTATTAATCATAACATAATGTCATACATAACGTCATACATAGCATCATACAATAGGATTTAAGGGCACATTTCCTAACACTTTTGTCTGTTGAGTGTCTCCAGCTGATAGGTGTCTTTCCTCTACTACGAAGTTATTTTGTATGGTCCTTCCCATTTGGGTTCTAGCTTCCCGTGGGAGGGATCTCTTGTAGTGCCCGTTTCCTTCCTCAGGATGAGATCTCCAACTTGAATATCCCTATGTCTGACTCTGAAATTGTAATGCTAGTATCGTACTAACCTTTGTTCAACTGTTGCTCTGACTTCGTCCATTAGGTCCCGCTGTAGGTGCATGGCTTCGTCGTTCTTACTCTTATCATGGTTCTCCACCTTGAAGCCTGTGAGTTCGACCTTAGCGAGGATAATGGCCTCGCTCCCGTATGCTAGTCGAAAGGGTGTTTCTCCTGTAGGTGTTCTGGCTGTAATCCTGTACACCCACAGTACACTTGGCAGCTTGTTTAGCCATATACCCTTTACCCCCTCGAGCCGAGTCTTGATGATTTTGAGTAAGGATCGGTTTGTGACCTCAACTTGTCCGTTGGCCTGAGGTGGGCTGGTGAGGAGTAGTGATTCTTGATCCCCAATTGTGAGCAAAAATCCTTGAACAGCTCATTGTCGAATTGCTTCCCATTGTTCGAAACCAAGACTCTGGGGATCCCGTACCTGCAGATGATGTTTCCCCAGACAAAGCTTCGCATGTTTTTCTCCGTGATGGTGGCCAGGGCTTTAACTTCCACCCATTTGGTTAAGTAATCTGTGCTGACCACTAGGAACTTTAGTTGCCTTATTGCTATTGGGAATGGGCTCATGATGTCCAACCCTTATTGAGTAAAAAGCCATGGGGCCATCATTGGAGTGAGCACTTCTGTTGGGTGTTTGATGATGTTGTTGAACCTCTGACACTTATCGCAAGCTCTGACATAGGTTTGGGCATTCTTTTGCATGGTAGGCTAATAGTATCCAGCCCGAATCAGCTTGTGTACTAGCAATTGTGACCCTGAATGGTTCCCCCAAATTCCTTCATGAACTTCCCTCATAACATAATCTGCATCCTTGGGGCCTAGGCATCTTAGGTACGGTTGAGAGAAGCCTCTCTTGTATAAGACATCTTTTATTTGGACGAATCGTGTCGCCTGGACCTTTAGTTTTCTTGCGGCCTCCTTACTGTCGGGTAACATGCCATCTTTTAAGTACGACACTATTGGTATGGTCTAGTTGCTTTTCGAGCCTATTTCTTGCACACCAACGCCATCTATCAAGGGTGAAAGCTGAACAAAAGAAAGTACCTTATTAGAGACAGTCATGTGTTCTGCTAATGCAGTCTTAGCAAGTCGGTCTGCTTGCTCATTCTCCTCCTTTAGGATTTGAACAAATTTGGCCTGAAGGTCATTGCCTACCTGCTTCCTTACTTGCTCCAAGTACTTTTTCATCCTTTCTCCTTTGCAATCGTAGTCACCGTTTACCTAGCTCGTGATCACCTGTGAGTCACAATACACCATCATTCTTGTGGCCCTGCTACTTTGGCGAGATCTAGTCTCGCCACTAAGGCTTCGTACTCTGCCTCATTGTTAGTCGCAGGGAAGTCAAGATGAACCATACACTTGGTCTCGTCCCCTTCTGGAGAGTGTATCACTATCCCTACTCCACCAGCCTGCATGTTAGATGATCCGTCCATATGGATAATTCATTGAGGATGCTCTTCTGCCCTCTAGTCTTCCATATTGGTGAATTTTGCAATGAAGTCAGCGATCACCTGTCCCTTCATGGCAGTGCGCGGGCGGTATTGTACGTCGAATTTGCTCAACTCAATTGCCCATAGCGCCATCCGTCCAACGGCTTCAAGATTACTCATTACTTTTTGTTGACACCCCATTTTACAACCTGCATTTAACCTTACCTGAAGGGTAAAAGGTTAATTTTTCCATGAAAATATGCATCTTGATTCTAGTCATTAGATTCTTAATCTTATTCCACCGAAATGATCTTGATGTTGTAACGATCAAATCGACTAGTCATAAGCCCTAATCTGACCATCAGATTAAAAATTATCATCAAATCAAGTTTTAATGGCCGAGATGCACTATCACAAATTGAGTCCGACTATATGTGATTATGAACAATTGATTCCAATTACTTATAATTATAATCAATTTGAGATTAATAATACGTCATAATTTGATTGGTTAGGACTACATTTTATGGTGAGGTTGCATACATCTAATTAACTAGATAGTTAAACATTAATTATTCAATGAGTAATTTGTGCAATTATCTTTTAATTAAAGTAAATTTGGAACCAATTAAGTCTGAAATGGGAGTGATTGGAGCTATTTAATGTTAATTGGGAGCTAATTTGGGACCTATTAATGTTAATTGTGCTGAAACCATTTTCTAACAAATGACCTCTGCTCACCATTTTATCGATTTCTCTCAGAATATTTTGAATATGTGAATGAGGTTAATTTTCCCATAAATTAGACATCCAGGGCTTTAATTTGAGTATAAGAATGAGACAATTCCGATCAAAATTGAGTAAGATATGATTTTTTGAAGTTGGCTCTACAGGCTGTTACAGTAGCTACGGGAAAACCAAATTTTGCTTGCTCCTCACTCCCACCAATCTCTACATTCAATACACTAGATTTCCCCCAAGGCTAAAATGAGGTCTAGGTTTATGATTCTTTGTCAACCTTCATTAAATGACATTCCATTCATATTTCCTCCATCACTACTATATAAACCTCTCATCTCCTTCATTCCAAGACAAAAAAAAAAAAAAAAAAACCCCTCTCTTCTCCTCTCTTAAGTTCCAGGAAGTTGAGTAGTCTTGTTATATCTTGGTCTTCTTGAGACTCAAGGTATTGAGTGAGACTTACTCTTCCTCTCCTAACTCTTTTTTTCCTTCACCCTTAGGACCTCCCTCAAGAGTCTCTTCCTCCACTATATGGATCTTGCATGAAGGTATAATCCCTTTCCATAATTGTTTTTTTTTTTTTTTTTTGCCATGATGAGAGTTTAAGATAAACATGATAATAATCATTTAAATTCCTTTAAATATGTTTGAATGTTCTTAATTGTTCTTATATGTTCTTCACATGTTTTTGGTTGTTCATCACATGTTCATGCATAACACCAGTTTTGATCTTAAATCCACATCAAAAACATGAAAAATATGTTTGTTTAATAATTCTTTTAAATTCTTGAGTCTAGGATATTACCATCTACACACATTCACTAGAATTTATTTTTCAATCCAAATAAAATGTTTAATAAATTGAATTAGGGTTTATCACATGCACATACTTCAAATTCAACATGCAAATTGATTGATAACATATTGGATGACGTGATATGAATGTTAGCCACAATAGTCTAGAAGACCGATTTCACCAGGCAAGGTGGGTGCCTAACACCTTCCCATCTTGTAATATAACCTCCGAACTTAGATCAAGAGTTGATAGACCAATGTTTATCCCTGTAATTTTCAATTTTTAGATTGTAACTAGGAAACAAAGCTATGTACTTTATCTTAGATTGTATCTAGGACCAAAGCCATGTAATTTTCCTATGATCAATGTAAATTCAATTGAAAATTAATGAAATGAGGAATTTTTCAATTTCGGTTTTCTTATATATCCCAATAATTAAATAAGTAGTGACTCCATTGTAAAACCCTTAATCTAAAGGGCAAAATATAACTAGTCGAATCTTTATTTTGAGAGGCAAAAACACGACTCCACCCATTCACGTAGGTTTGGCCCAACATCCTAAAAAGGGGGCCAGGGACGCGATCTCTCACACTTTTCGTAAAGGTTTGTCTGTCAGAACGACCTCAGTGTGGCCTGGAAATATGGTTTGAGCTTGCGAGTTGCAATTACGAAGGCGAAGGCTAGCTTCTTCATTGGAGGGTACTTCTCCTTTGCACCTTGGAATGCCCAGCTAGTGTAGTATATGGGTTTCTGCACCCTATCTTCTTCTCTGATTAAGGCTAGACTGACAGCAGCTGGGGAAACGACCAGGTAAAGAAATAGCTTCTCCCCAAGTTTGGAAGGTCTTAGCAACGGTGGGGAAGAAAGGTATGCTCTTAGGTCCTCGAATGCTTGTTGACACTTGGACGTCCACTCGAAGGACTTCTTCAACATGCGAAAGAAAGGTAGGCATTTGTCTGTTGCCCTTAACACGAACCTGTTCAATGTCACTACCTTGCAGTTGAGGCTTTGCACTTCTTTTATGTTCCTAGGTGGTGCCATCTCCATTGTGGCTCGGATCTTGTCTGGGTTGACTTCAATGCCTCTCTAAGACACCATGAACCCTAGGACTTTTCCAGCCATTACCCTAAATGCACATTTGCTTGGATTGAGCTTCATGTTATAAGAGAGTAGGGTATCAAAGGTTTCCTTGAGGTCATCCAAATGGTTGTCTTCCTGTCGACTTTTCACTAGCATGTCATCCATGTAGACTTGGACATTCCTCGCAATTTGATGTGCAAATATTTTGTTCATGAGCCTCTGATATGTTGTGCCTGTGTTCTTGAGACAGAACAACATCACTTTGTAGTAGAAAAGGCCTTGGCTGGTGACGAACGAAGTTTTCTCCTGATCAGTCTTGCCCTGCTTGATTTGGTTGTAACCCAAAAAATCATCCATGAAGCTCAGCAAATGATGTCTTGCTGTTGAGTCTACAAGGACATCAATCCGCAGGAGTGGGTAGTTATCTTTGGGGAACACCTTATTTAAGTCTGTGAAGTCTACACACATCCTTCATTTTCCATTGGCTTTCTTGATCATCACTACATTGGCTAGCCACTCAGGATAGTATACTTCTCTATGAATTTTGCCTCTTGCAATTTGCAAACTTCTTCCACTATAGCCTTGTCTCGCTCCTAGGCAAATACTCTTTTCTTCTGTCGAATAGGGGGGAATAAGGGTGATACGTTTAACCTGTGAACCATAACTGAAGGGTCGATCCCAGGCATGTCTTTGTGGCTCTAGGTAAAGACATCCTGGTTCTCACTTAGGAACATCGTGAGTGCATGACAGACTGGCGGACTAGCGAGGGTGCCGATGCTGGTTGTTCGTTTAGGTCTGGAGTTATTGAGAAGTATCTCCTCCAACCCCTCAACGGGATCTGCAACCGTCTGTTACTTTTTTATGCTTATGGTCTGTAAGTGGTCGTCCATCTCCAACATTGCTATGTAGCACTCGTGTGTTGCCACTTAGTCTCCACGTACCTCGCCTACTCTGTACTCAGTGGGGAGCTTTATCATCATGTGATAGGTCAAAGTCACGGCCTTTCATGAATTGAGTGTAGGCTGGCCTAGTATGGCATTGTAAGCAGATGAACAGTCGATGACAAGGAATGTAACATCCTTAGTAATTTGTTGAAGGTAATCATCGACCGTTATAGGCAATATAACTGCACCGAGAGGGTATACTTTCGTTCCTCCAAACCCGATGAGTGGTGCATTGGGCACGAATCGTTCTCTCTCGGTTCTCATCTGTTGGAATGCCAGGTAATAGAGGATATCAGCAGAGCTTCCATTATCAACTAGGACCCAGTGAGTGTTGTAGTCTCTTACCGGTATGCTAACAACTAGTGCATCGTTGTGGGGGTGATGTAGACGTTGAGCATCTTCCTCCGAGAACCTAATTATGGGGTTGTCAACCCGTGCCATCTTTGAAACAAAACCTGTTAGCTAGACATTTTGAACTATCCTAAGGTAAGTCTTATGCGCTTTCCTGGGCGAACCAAACGCTATGGCACCCCCTACAATCATCCTTATGTCCTTTAAAGGTGGCCTGGGGCGCTTGCCCTCCTTTCTAGTCACCTGTTCCTGCGGTTGGTCTATCCTTTCTTTGCTGACGAATCATTGTAGTTTCCACTGTCTGATAAGGGCCTCAATCTGTTGCTTCAAGTCATAGGATTCGGATGTGTCGTGACCATGATCCCGATGAAAGCGACAATACTTGTCTCTAGATCTCTTACAGTGATCTCCTTTCAACTTGTCAGGCCACATCAAGGTCGTATCGTCCTTGATCTACACCAGGACCTGATCAATCGAGGCAGTCAGCGGGATGAAGCTTACGAACCTTCCAATGGAGGGTTTGGAGTGCCTATCCTCCCGTTGGTCTCCAGTTTTAGTTGTCTTCCGTCCCTTGTCCTGTCGTGCATCTTTTTGCCTCTCCCTCTTCTTGGGTTTTACCTCTTGGGCCAGTAACGCTTCCTTTGCGTTTGTTGATGCCTGGCCTCGGTTGGCTAAGCAGAAAGACCGCCGCTGCCTTGCCTTCGTTTGACCACCTGCCGTGGCAACAGCTCTCGCATTCACGGGGCCCTATTGGAGGGCCTCCCTCGATGTGTGATATGGTGCACGTGCGTGCTTCGCGCGGAGTTTCGGGTGCTCTCTCTCTTTCTCTCTCTAGAGGAAGGTAGGTCTACCTTTGTTGTTATGGCAGGAACCTGGGCCAAATTATAGGTGAATACCAAAGGTGAATGGAGTCGCAATCAATCATTGGGTTTTTCTAAGGTGTGATTGGTCACCTGTTTCTAGTTGATTTTATTACCAATCCTAGGCTAAGAAAAATGGCATTTTTTCCTAATCTAATGTGAATGGCAAACAATCTTGATTCTTAGGTCTGGAAGTTTAGTTACGTGTGGGGAAGGTGTTAGGCACCACACAACGCCTGTCCAAGGACAGTTCTTTGTTTTGATAAAATCTTAATTTTCAGAAATTGGCAGTAAAAACATGACTTTGACATTGGCTTTCGAGGCTTTGCATGCATAGGGGCTTTAAGGTTTAGCTTTTGAATGGATGTGGTCCCAATTTATGCTTTCCTAAGGCATTCGAGTAAAGTGCTAGATTTCTACAACGAAAATCTGGCGATAAGTCACCTTACTTTCACGGCGAAAATTAGGCATCGCTTGCATGAATTGTGACAATCACACCAGAGGGGACAAGCAAGTGTATATATATACATACATCATGCATAATGCAAGCACACAAAGAGAGAAAGTAAATGCCCACATTCCTAGAGCATGGCCCAAAATATAAGTGCAGGAAAATAAATAGAGGTTGTCATACTCTAGAAATGAGGACGAATGGTACATGGCATGATATACCTAATACAAACCATCTAAGAGAGAAAGGGAAGAGGAAGGAAGGGGTTTGAAATAGTACATAACCAAAAGGGAAAGGCTAAAATCCTATATTTACTGAACCTAGTTGCTTGGCCCATATCTACATGCTCACTTCCTCGCCCTTTTTGCTTGCGCCTGGGAGACCGTGCCCTTGCTCCGTGTGTGTACATGCAAAGGCAAAGACAAGAAATTAGCAGACAAGCAATGACAAAAGAGATGCAAAGAGTATATGAAAGAGGCATAAAGCAAATAAGCATGATAGGCATGGCAAGCATAGCAAGAAAGCAAGCAAACGAGCAAAAGGGCAAACAAGCAAGAAAGCAAACAAAAAGGAGGTGTCCACGAGGGACATATGTAGGTTTAGATTGGGTGTCCATAGCTTCTCTGTGTTGAAGCATGGATGACACACTAGCAAGCAAGACTCATGCATGAACATGTAAGCAAGCGTGTAAAGATGCAAAGAAAGCCAACGAGTGTAAGCACATCATCGCATGGGGTGGAAAAGGGGAAAGGTATGCACGAAGCAACCAGCATCGTGGCGATGCATCCCAAACGGTTACATCCAGACAAGGATTCGTGGGCGTCAGATGTAACCACACAACAACAAACCCATTATGGGTGTCAAACATGGCAAAGCCTAGAACAAGAGAGACTAACACAAGCATAACACATAGCAACAAGCAAGCATAGACATGCAGATAAGGATGATCCAAACTCTTTGATGTGGGCCAAGGGGCATGGACGATGACAAAATACAAGAAAGAAAGATAAAGCGACAAAAGGGCTACAATAGCACATGGCATGACAAACATATCCTAGGTCTAGGCATACAAATATGACACGGGGCATACAAGCACATGGAAGATGGCATAAAGCAAGCAAAGCATAGATCCAAGCACACAAACATATGAAAACATAGATCTAGGCATAGGCACGGCAACACGCGTGTGAACATGTGAAAGCTAGCTCATAGGCATGGTAGAACATGGATTCAAGCATATAAGCATGTATGGATGCGGATCTAAGCATAAAACATGGCAAAAAGCATACGAACAAACGATTCAAGCAAAGCATAGTCATAGACATGATATCAAGCATGTGAGCACATAACCCTAACTTCAACATAAAGCAAAAAGAGGAAAGAAACAAAGGAAACATGGCATAAAACCCTAAGCATGTAGATCTAAACATATAAGCATGTAAGAACATAGATCTAAGCATAAAACATGGCATAAAGCATACAAACACATGGATCTAAGTAAGGAACACACATAAAGCAAGAAACATGCTACAGAAAGCACTAAATCATGTTATTCAAGCAAAACAAACAAGATAAATGCACCAAAAAAAAAAAAAAAAGATTTATAAGGTTAGGGGTGTGGATGATAACCAAAAAAGCTACATCCACACCCCTAAACCCTAGATCCCAAGTGTAAAACCTAGAAAAGGAAGATCGGGTACAAAAGCAATACCTTGTGTTCTTGGTGAAAAGGGAAGAATCAAGAGACTTTGATGTGTTTTTGGAGTGCTTTTGGGTGTTTTTTGGTGTTTGGAAAAGAGGAAAAAACGTGTAGAGAGGCTGGGTAGAAGGCTAATTTCATAAAAAAGTGTGTTCTCCCTGGTTTGGGGGTGTTTATGGCTATTTATAGCCTTGGGCACGAATTTCGAGGCAGCGACCGTTGGAGGGCTTCCAACCTCAAAGGGCCTTAAAAAGTGTGGATCTAGGTAATCTACGCATTGGAATGAGGATTTGATAATCTATGCAATGGCGTCGGTTTCAACCCGTTCTAACAGTCGGATCAAAATTAGGGTTTTTGGGCCCAATTGGATCGACTTCGGGTCAAACTTGGTCAAAGTTGTCAAAAATCTTCAAGAAGCTCGAGTTTGATGTAAAATTGTGAAAAAGGTTGTTTTGTGAGAGTTCGGACCATGTTTGACCTTCAGTCAACCTTAGGGCTGACCAGGGTTATTTCGGCCATTTTAGTGGAAAAAGGCACTTTAGGTACTCTGGTTCCCAAACAAGTTGCACCACATCGTTCTAGATGTTCTCATTGCCTTGTAGAGAGAAAACGATATTTTTGGATTTTTTAGGCTTTCGGCATGCAAATCGAGTGCGGACAAAATACGGTATCAATAGCATTCATGTACTTGGTGGTTCGATAAAGCACATCTGACATGGTTTTTAGGTCATTTTGGTATAAAGAGAACAAAAACTTCCCCATCTGTAATCCATTGATGAACGCAACGACAAGTATCTTGTCATCAGCTTCGTCCATTGACAGGGCTTCTTTGTTGAAGCGTGTTATGTGAGACCTCAATGTCTCTTCCTCTCATTGCTTGATATTCATCAGGCATGTTGTGGACTTCTTATACCGATGCCCCCCTGATAAAGTGCACTTAGCTCCTTGAAGGTATTGATAGAGTTAGGCGTCAACCTGCTGAACTATACCCTTGCAGGATCCTTTAGCGTAGTTGGGAAAGCTTGGCACATGATCTCATCCACAACACCTTGTAAGTGCATAAGGGTTTTGAATGACTCAAGGTGATCCAAGGGATTCTTAGACCCGTTATAGGCTTCTATCTATGGCATACGGAACTTTGGTGGAAGGGGGAATGAAGTGATGGGTACAACAAAGGGCGAGTCCATCTGGTGGACCAGTTCGTCAAGGTCATTCGACACCCATCTCCTAAGAGCGTTCATCATGAAGTCCTTCCTCTCCTTCATCATTTGCATCTTTGCAACCATATGCGGCGGTGTCATATCTACGACGGATGGACGGCTGATATCTTGTCACTCCTGTCTACTTGGGGCATTGCTGCGTTCTAGTCCTTCTCGTTCCCTCATTTAGGTGCTGGTGCCCTCTTGCTCCTTTCTGTGACTATTGGGCCCAGCATCCCTTTGGCACAGCTGTTCCTCCAGGTCGTGGTTTTGCTTAATAAGGTGTTCCACACCTGCAGCTAGAGTCTGTACTTGTCTTTCGAGGGCAGTAGTGCGTGGTTTATCTCCGTGATTATTGTTGGTTTCCATCGAGTGAGTGAATAACATAAAACTCTTTATCTGGGAAGTGGTAATATGGCTGTTATTGTTTTCTTTCCCACAGACGGCGCTAACTAATGATGCCAAAAATCGTTAATGAGCAGCACAGTCCTCACCTGCTCTAGACATAACCTACGAAACAGAAACAAAGAAGACCTTACAGAGAGTACCAGTGTGATACCAGCCAAATACCCTCTGAAGGTTAAGTTAGAGAGAATTTCTACAATTCTAGAGTGCCAGAGTTGGGAGAATTATGCGTACCTCGATTTGTGAGGGCTTTGGAGTTTTTATAATAGTGCAGAGCTGACCTTAATTTCTTGGTGGAGAGGGTATTTCCTTGTAGATAAGATCCCCATTAATACTCATAATTTACGTGATTCTTTCCTTATAGGGCTTCCTTCGATTGTAGTTAGGCGTGGAGTACAAGATATTTCCATTCTAGGATTCTTGGAAACCACTCATGCCACGAAGGTGACATGTGGCTTTAGCAGATTATCTAGCTTTGGTCCATCTGCCTCGTGGGATCCACCCGTCGCACCTCCTCTTCGTCCATGTCACACATTCGTCTACTTTAAGGAATACAATCATTGTGTCTCTTATCCATCCAGGTTGTGAACCTATCCGCTAGTTTTTAGAATGCCAAGACCATCTCTTTTCATGACTCCGTCACTAATGTCTGCTCTCGTTGTTTATATCCGTCTATTTGGGAATTTTATCCCTATCATTTCTAATCAGGGAGGAGGTAGCTATTAGGCAGCTATCTTTCTATTAGTAATAAGGTTGAGGAAAACTGCTATACGATATAAGACTAAAATTTATATTGATAAAATAACTCTTTTTATTTTCCCTGTTTTGCTAATTATGGGTTTTTTCCCTTCCTTTTTTAATTTAATTTTCATGAACAAGTTGTGAGTGGGATTGCATTGCCATTGGAGTCTAATACAATACACCATCATCAAAATCCAAGAAGAAGAAACTCTATTTACAAAAGCAAAAGACTTCTTTATCACGGCTACTGGTAGACACCGCATTTTATACCCTTTATGACTCGGGTCCCTATTCCTCAATGATGTTAAATTCTAAACCCAAGGTTGGTTTAGGGCCCACTCAAATGTTAAATTGACTTGAGAAATATTAAAATAAAAAATATAACTTTTAATGAGCAAATAAATCTATTTTGGAAAAAGTGAGGCCAAGGAAATCCTCACTATGCTCACTCAAGAATCGGCTTGTGCATGTAGCTTTCTGCATGCACACGCAGGCACGATCCTGCACACGCATAGCGAATTCTAGAAATTAAACAAGACAAGTTTTTTTTCCATTAATGTGAGGTTTGGAACAAATCCTATATCGTCTGGGAGTCATTCCAAGCCCTTATTTTCACATTATAAGTAGCCTTACATGGTATATTTTTCAAAACACATAGAATTCCCACGGGAAAACACTATGATTCACTGGAAATAGTGAATCAAGGAGGGAGTTTTTCACAAAACATTTTCAAGTCAATTTTCTTTTGATTAGGGCCTTTTCTGGCTTAGATCTTTGAGTTTAAGATTACTAATCACTCTTTTGTTGAATTGTGAATAGATTTGACTGAGGTGAACGGTCAAAATTCAAGCTTGAAGAGCTTTTGTTTGAGGTATGTAGTCTAAACTTTTCTTTTTCTTTTCTTTTCCTTTTTGGACTTTAATCTTTCTGTTTGCTTTAGTTTCTTGTTGTAATATGTTTTAATATGTTTATGTAGTCTAGGCTTACATATTTTTATGTCTAAAAAGCATGTTAGGATGTTAGATTTAGCGTTTTAAATCTTTGTTGTGTTTCTAGGGTTTCTGGGTAGAAACCCACGTGTGCATAATCTTGCCTACACACGCAGGATTGATTATGTGCACGCAGGGTTGTTCATGCGTGCGCATGAACCCGCCCAAAAAATCCTAATTTTGTTTTGTCTGTTTTTGCTTCTTCTTTCACATGTATACCTCATTTTTAGATCCTTTTTTCCTATATTTATGGTTCTAAGTCTCTGTTTCACATGTTTGTTTGCTTGTTTGCTTTTTCACATGTTAGAATTAAGGTTTATCTTGTGTTTCCTTGTTTGATGCCATGAACATGCATTTAAATGCTCATGCATAATGGCATAGGTGCTAAGTTGCTGCAAGGTAAGTCATGCATTGGTATGAACATGCATTTTAATGATGTAATGTGTTTGTTCGATGTTTGATTTCATGTCTAAAAGCTTGGAATACATGTGATGATCTATGTTTGCTTGCCATGCCTATGTTTCTGCCTTGAATGGATATGATGATATGATGATAGTAACATGATAGGGTTTATGCCATGCCATGCTAGATGGATGCTTGGTTGGTTGACAGGTGTAATAGATGTATGTTAGGTGATGCCATGCTAGATGAATGTTAGGGTCTATGACTTGATGAAATGCTTGATTAGATGAATGTTAGGCTTTGGTTGATTGCCATGATAGATGTATGATTAGATCTTTTGGGATAATTGATGCAATGCTGTGTGTTTAGATACATGTTAGTGTGTGTGTGAGTTAGATAACAATATTGAGTGTGCATTTAATAAGGTTAAGATATAAGACACAATGAGAGGAAGCCAACCTTAGGATTGGGCGATTTTGGATGCCTAACACCTTTCCAAGACCATACCATAACTCCGAACCCATATCTCTAGTAGTAAGATCAATGGTCCTTCCTCGAGAGAATGCTATATATATGGTTCCTAGACCATTGCAAAAACTAGGTGGCGAGTCCCATTGCCGTTGTGTCCATAAAACCATATGAAGTTAAATTGTAATAATTTATTTTATTTATATGGTTCTTTTATTTATTTATTTATTTATTTTTTAAATGCACTCAGTTCTACTTGTAAATGACATGGAAAGATAATAAATTTTTTTGAAACTTATCCCACTACTTATAAAGGTGGTAAATTTTGATTTGAGCAACTTTACCTTTATATGACCTATTATTGACTTTATTACTAATATTTCTAGTTAAGGCCTTGTAACTCAATCAACATATCTTGCCATTTTAAACGGAGACATCCAGGTTTCAAATGTTTCCACCCTCTGTAGTAAGTGTTGAAGCATTTTAATATTAATTAATTAAAATAGATTTATATGACAATATAAATATAAAGATGTGGGACTTAATATCGAAGATAAGGAGTTAGTGAAATATTTAATCCCGCATTGAAAAGGAGAGACTCTTTTATTATTTTTAATTGTGGTGATTAATGGGCTGATATGTATTTTGCAAATATTAAGCTAGATACATTTAGAATATTTTCTATATTCATTGGTGAGTAAATGACCTTTATAATATGGAAAATGAAGAGCTATTCACCCATTTAATGGATTAGCTGTTGGACCTATTTATTCTCCAGAATCTCCTTATCTTATCCATTAATTGTGTAACTCCAATCCATCAAATTTATGTCTAGTAATTAATCTTGTAACACCCACTACATCAGAATAATAGACCTAATTAATCAAATTAATTTGGGTAATAATTTCGTGAGGCCCATTGAGCCTATAAATAGACTCATTCGAACCTATCCAAGTCACTGCAATATAACAACGTTAAGACACCAAAAAATCTAGCAATTGCAAGCATTCTTATAAACTAAAAAAATAGGGAGTTTCTTGGTAAGGAAGGCTGTTCTTTTTGGTGGAGGTTTGGGCTTGAACACTTTGTGCAGATGTTGTTTTAGCCATACGATATTTGTTAGGCTGTTGTATCTTGAGGGAGACAAGTCAAAAAAGTTTGCATCGATTATAAAGTTTAGCCAACCAAAGGCTTGAATTTCCTTAAAGAGAGCTTCAGTCCAAATAGTGTTGTGTATTTTATAATCTCAAATAAATAATATTTAGAAGTATTATTCAGTTTCCCTTTGTGTTATTTCCATTATTATTGTGTTTGCCCCAACAATTTTAAGGAGATTAATACATGGAGTCTATAGAAGAGAAACCAAATGAGACCGTTGGAGATATCAACAAGCCATTTGGCTTTAAGGGAGCCCACTTCAAGAGGTGGAATGGAAAAGTCCTTTTCTATTTGAATCTTCTCAAAGTTGCCTACATCCTTATCGACAAGAATGCTTTCAAGGTTTCTACCGATGAGATGAGTGATGAAGAACTCCATCTCCATTAAGAAAAAATAGATAAGTATACAAAAGATGAATATAATTGTCGCTCTTATCTTTTGAATTGTCTTACCGATCATTTCTATAATTATTATGATACAACTTTTAATTCTACCAAGAAAATTTGGAAAGCTTTACAAAGCAAGTACGACGTCAAGGAGGTTGGTGAAAAGAAGTATGTTGCTAGTAGATTTTTCCATTATCAAATGGTGGATGGAAAATTAGTGGTGGATTAAGCACAAGACTTCCAGATGATTGTGGTAGAATTGAGATCTGAAGGCATAAAGATTGAAGATAATCTTGTGGTAACTGGCATAGTTGATAAACTATCACAATCTTGGAGGGAGTTCCAAAAGACTTTGCGGCATAAAAAAAAGGAGACATCCTTGGAGACTTTGATCACATGCATCCATGTGGAGGAGGAGGCTAGAGGATAAGATGCACTCATGACACAAGAGAGCAATGATAATTCCACCACAAAGGTAAACCTTATTTCTACAAATAATTATATGCCCAAAAATTATTTTCCAAGAAACGATCAATTGAAGCCTGAAAAGAGATTTTTCAAAAATAATAATAGACCTCAAGAGGGGGAAACCCGAATAAAAGTTACAATAAGAACCAAGGACCCCCTTCACAAGATCAATTTAATAGATTTTATTTTGTCCGTGTCAAGAGTGGGCATATTGCTCGATTTTGCAAATTTTGGAAACGTGAATCTGTTCCATAGGCTAACGCAAACGAAAAGCCTTTAGTGGTTGTGATTACAGACATCAATATGGTGCAATATGTTGAAAGGTGTGGGCAGATTCTAGTTCTAATAGGCATCTCTGTTATGACAAAGATTGGTTCAAGTTGTACACTCCTTTTAAAGAAGAAAAAACAAGGGGAAATTACACTTTACCACGCTAAACTATACCTTAGATTACATTTTACACCATAAACTATTTGAATGCATATTTTGTACCCTAAACTATGACATTTGTTACACTTTGCACCCAACGTTAGTTTTACTATTAAGTTAGATGGAAATTTATAGCACATGATTTGCATGTGATTTTTACTTAGGTGACACATAGTTTAAATACAAAAACACTCTCTTTCCAATCAATTAACAACAAAAGCTCTCTCTCACATGCCAGCATCTCCTCCTCCCCAAATCAAATTATGTCTAACCCTAATCCCCAATAGTTCTCACGCGTGCCCAGCAGCAGCTCTTTCCCTCTCTCACCGCCAATAGCTCTTCTCCTCTTTTGAAATTGCTTAGTTGCTCCTCTAAAACATGATGGTCATCATCTTGAAATATTTTTATTTGTTTTGAATACAGATAATTATGATAAAATTGGGGAGATAATTAATGCAAACACATACAACCAATATCTGGAAACAAACCAGTTCGGGCCTATCATATGAGATATATATATATATATATATATATATGGCTTTCTTTACAACACCTGGTGAGGGGTCAAAGCATACGTATAACATAGTAAAAATATATAATAATCAATATTAAAATAAATATTTGAACGGAATCAATCTTGACATATTTCTTTAAAAGTTCATATTAGTCTTGTCTACCTTATATTATTCCAGAAAATGTCTCTAGACTTCATGTTTTAGATAGTTTTCTAATTAAAAAAAAAAAAAAAAAAAAAAAAAAAAAACTTGATCTAGATTTCCATTTTTTTGCAGCTTAGTATTATTTTACGTAGTGGAGTGACTGGACAATGAGAGAGAGGAGAGGAGCTGACGCATGAGAGCTGTTGGGAATTTAGATAGATTTTGATTTGGGGAGGAGGAGATGCTACGCACATGAGAGAGATATTTTGTTTTTAATTGATTAAAGAGGGTGTTTTTGTCTTTAAACTGTGTGCCACCTAAGCAAAAATCATGTGCAAGTATCATGTGTTAAAAATTTTCATCTAACTTAGTAGTAAAACTATCTTTGGGGTGTAAAGTGTAACAAAAGTCATAGTTTAGGGTGCAAAGCGTGTATTTGAATAGTTTAGGGTGCAAAGTGTAATATATGATATAGTTTAGGGTGGTAAAGTGTAATTTCCCCAAAAAACAATATGCTTGGTGACTCTAGCAAATCCAAGGTTCTTGGGAGTGGTGAGGTCGATTTGAAATTCACTTTTGGACATGTGCTAACATTGAAATATGTGCTTTACACTCTGTCCATGAGGAAGAATTTGATGTCAAGCTTTTTGCTTAACAAGGCTGACTTCAAGCAGACTATGGAATTGGATAATTATGTAAGCACTAAAAATGGATTATTTGTGGGAAGGGTTATGCTTGTGATGGAATGTTTAAGTCAAATGTTAAGAATAATAAAGCATCTACTAATTATCCAAGCTTGTAGACAAGCTAAGTTTACAAAAAGACTTCATAAAAGTGTTGTAAGAAATACCTAATTTCTTGAGTTAATTCACTTTGATTTATGTGAATTTGAGAGAATTTTAACTTAGGGAGGAAAAAGATACATTATCACTTTTATTGATGATTTCTCAAAATATACAACTGTTTATTTGTTGAAAAATAAAAGTGATGCTTTTGAAAAATTTCAAGTTTTTTAAAAAGAAGTTGAAAATCAATTCGGTAGAAAAATAAAAAAAATAAGAAGTGATAGAGGCCGTGAGTATGAATCAAGTGCATTCAACTCATTTGTTGAATCTTTGAGAATTATCCATGAAATTACTGCACCATATTCACCTGCTTCTAATGGTGTGGCTGAAAGAAATAATAGAACTCTAATTGAGTTAACAAATGTCATGTTAATTGAATTTGGTGCACCTTTACATTTTTGGGGTGAAACTATTTTAATTGCATGTCATCTTTTGAATAGGGTGTCACATAAAAAGTCACATACCACACCCTTTGATATGTGGAAAGGACATAAGCCAAATTTGGGATATTTGAGAGTATGGGGTTGTCTTGCTTATGCAAGGCTTACTAACCCTAAAATACCTAAATTAGGTATAAGAGCTACTACCTGTGATTTTCTTGGTTATGCGATTCATAGTGCAGCCTATAGATTTTTTTGACCTTGAAAACAAAATAATTTTGAATCTGGTGATGCAATTGCAATTTTTTATGAAGAAAATTTTCCTTTTAAATTGAAAAATAGTGGGGGTGAAGAAAATATTTTTTCACAACCTCTCATTTAGAAAATTAAGAAAATTTTGAAATGGAACCTAGAAGAAGTAAAAGTGCTAGAGTTGAAAAGAATTTTGGTCCTAATTATTATGTTTTTAACATTGAGGAAAATTCATAAAAATTAAAAGAAGCTTTAACATCACCTGATGCTATATTTTGGAAAGAGGCTGTAAATGATGAGATGAAATCTCTAATTTTTAATAGAATTTGGAAATTAGTAGATCTTCTACCGGGTTGTAAGACCATAGGTTGTAAATGGGTCCTTAGAAAAAAGTTAAAACCGGATGGATCGATAGATAAGTTTAAAGCTAGACTTGTTGCAAAAGGCTTTAAACAAAAAGTTGATCTTAATTTCTTTGATTAATTTTCTTTGGTAATAAAAATTACATCTATTAGATTGTTAATTGCTATAGCTGCAATTTTTTATTTGAAAATTATCAAATGGATGTAAAAACTGATTTTCTAAATGGGGACCTAAAGGAAGAGATTTATATGGACTAACCTGAAGGCTTTGTAGAGCCTGAACAACAAAGTAAGATATGTAAGCTAACTAAATCCCTATATGGCTTAAAACATGCACCTAGACAATGACATGAAAAGTTTGATTCTTGCATGATTGCAAATGGTTATAAATCAAATGAAAGTGATAAATTTATTTATTCTAAATCATGGAATAATTTACATGTTATTATTAGCCTCTATGTGGATGATATGTTGATTTTTGGCTCAAATATGCATGTTATAAATGAGACAAAAAATATGCTTAAAAGCCATTTTGATATGAAAGATCTTGGTGAGGCTAATTTTATTTTGGACATGAAAATTACAAAAACATGTTAAGAATATATTGAGAAATATAATTTTCATGATCACAAAAGTATAGCTACTTCTTTTGATTTTAGTGTTCATTTATTTCCAGTAAATAATGATAAAGAGATTTTTAATCAAAAGGATTATGCTAGTATCATTAGTAGTTTGCGTTATGCTACTGATTGTACTAGAGTTGACATTGCATATGCAGTAGGAGTGCAGATTTACTAGCAAGCCTAGTAAAGATCATTTGCTAGCTATTGAGCAAGTCATGAGATCTTTAATTGGTACCAAAAGTTATGACTTATTTTATAAAAAGTATCTTGCTGTGATTGAAGATTTTAGTGATGCCGATTGGAATATTTTGTCAGGTGATTCTCTCTCCACTACTAGTTATACTTTTATCTTAGGTAGTGGTGCTATTTGTTGGAAATCTAAACAACAAACAATAATTGCTAATTCAACAATGGAAGCTGAATTAATAGCATTAGCTTTAGCTAGTGAAAAGGCAAATTGGCTTAGAGATTTGTTATATGAAATTCCACTTTGGGAAAAGCCAATTCCACCTATAGTAATTATTTGTGATAGCACTGCCACAATTGGTAGAGTTAAAAATTGTTATTACAACGATAAATCAAGACATATAAGAAGAAAGCTCAGTACCGTGCGATATTATTGGAGTAGTGGCATCATAACTGTAGATTATGTTAAATCTAATGATAATCTTATAGATCCATTTACCAAGGCCTTGGCAAAAGATAGGGTTTGGAATACATTAAGAGGGATGAGACTAAAGTCCATAGATTCATGAGCCATGTATAAGGATACCCAACACAAGGACCAGAGATCCTGAGAATTGGGTTCAATGGGAAAAATGAACCATACGATGGTTGTAAGAAATGCACTATTTATTTCTTTAATTCTTTATTCTGTAAATGATTTTTAATTTTTCATCCTTATGATGTAAGTGCATTTATCTTGTAATGTGGAGAGGTTGAGTAAAAGACTCTTAATGAAATTTGTAACTCGTATGAGTGGGGTGTTAGAATTACAGGAGCACCCTTGATAAAATTTCACCTATGTGAGTGTGGGGGTGGGGCCACTCCCAATGAGATTTGGACTTAATCTCAAATACACTCATGAAATTGGGATCAGCACACGGCCATAAAGTGCTATCTATAAAAACTTATGTCAACACCTGGGTTGTTATGTGTAAGCAGTGACAATTTCTCCAAAGCAGCCCTAGTTAAGTTAGAGACCACTATGACTCTGGAGTTGAGATCGCTGTTTTATTAAGTGAAGGTTCAATGCAGAACACACCTTCATGATGCATAGTGACCCGTTTTTGCCTAGTAATCTCTCTTTAAGTAATAAAATTTAATATTAAAATGAGTGGTGGATTGTTGGAGTATTTTAATATTAATTAATTAAACTGGATTTATATGACAATATAAATATAAAGATCTAGGAGTTAATATCAAAGATAAGGAGTTAGTGAAATATTTGATCCCGCATTGAAAATGAGAGGGACTCTTCTATTATTTTTAATTGTGGTGATTAATGGGTTGATATGTGTTATGCAAATATTAAACTAGATACATTCAGAATATTTTCCATATTCATTGGTGAGTAAATGACATTTTTAATATGGAAAATGAAGAGCTTTTCACCCACTTAATGGATTAACTGTTGGGCCTATTTATCCTTCAGAAACTCCTTATCTCATCCATTAATTGTGTAGCTCTAGCCCATTAGATTTTTGACCATCAATTAATCTTGTAACACCCACAACATTAGAATAATGGACCTAATTAATCAAATTAATTTGGGTAATAATTTCGTGAGGCCCATTGAGCCTATAAATAGACTCATTTAGACCCATTCAAGTCACTACAATATAACAATGTTAAGACACCAAAAAATCCAGCAATTGCAAGCATTCTTATACACTAAAAAAATAGACAGGTTCTTGGCGAGGTAGGGTGTTCTTTCTGATGGAGCTTTGTGCTTGAACACTTTTTCAGAGGTTGTTCTAGTCATATGACAATTGTTGGGTTGTTATATTTTGGAAGAGACAAGTCAAAGAAGGTCTACATCGGTTACAAAGTTTAGCCAACCAAGGGCTTGAATCTTCTTAAAGAGAGCTAGTGTCGTACCTTAGTCCAAATAGTATTGTGTACTTTCTAATCTCAAATAAATAATATTCAAAAGTATTATTCATTTTCTCTTTGTGTAATTTTATTACTATTGTGTTTGCACCAACTGTAAGAGGTAACTTTCAAATTATATATATATATATATATATATATACGTGTGTGTGTTGGGGGGGGGGGTTGTAGATGTGTAGCCCACAATTAAGTTACAACCGTTGGGCTTAATTTATGTGAAACTTAGGGAATATCTCACAATGGAGGTCCCAAGAAGAGTTGGACTGATAGTTGGTGGTTGTGAGTGGTTTTAGGGTGGTTATATGTTATCAACCGAGCCGTCTGAGGAGGCTCTCTAGTGGCCAAGGTGTCACAACCCAAACTCGATACCCAGATTAGTAACCATGACCGGCATGCTACTATTGAGCTTGAAGCTAATATTAACAAGAACCAACTAAAATTTTAAACAAAAGCTTTCCTCTTTCTTTTCATTCTTATTTCTTTACTTTCTTGATACAAATTTTCTCACTTGATATTCAGAGCATCTGCATTGTACTCAAGGAATAATATAATCCATCAGTAATTCAAATTCCACACTTTCATATAATACATCTCTGTTTGCACTAAAATGTACAACTTCCATTAGTAGATCCTAAAATACATAATACTACAGAACTAAACATCAAATTTCCAAAATAGAGGTTTACTTATAAAACTAAAATCAACTCCTCCCAAAACTAGACTAGGGCTCCCTCTGCTCCAGAATAAAACCTATTGACTGAAAGATTAGAAGGGGTGAGTTACATAGTTCAGTAAGGGTAAGTTACGTGAGAATTTTCTTGTAATTTAGCAATTAGATACCCTGTATTTAGGTGGGAATTATGCAAGGGTAGTGTGTGAGAGAGTGTGAAGAAATCTCAAGAAGTGTGCAATTCAAGAGAGTCGTGCGACTGGATCTCGCGATTGCCAAGTCACCAGAATGGCACACGTGTGAAGTATGTAGGGGGAGCTGAAGGGTCATGACAACTGGAGCACTACAGGACAAAACTTCTAGTCTGGCCAGGCAGTTAGTGTTGGGATTTATGCCCTAAAATCCAATTTATTGGCATGTTATAAATAATTAAATTGTTTAGTTATATGAGACTATTTATAAATGAACTAATGTGACATTATCTTAGTCCATGAGATGCATAGTATGTGATTTATGTGAAAAGTCACAGAAAGATATAAATCACAAGTTCTTTATAAACTCAGAATTTTAGTTCGTAATCGGTGATGAAATTGGGCATTTCATCTGCGAAGACTATAACATATCAACTACGATGATTTGTCTTGATCATGGAAGTGGAGACTTCTAGTTGGTATGTTAATATGTTTTAAGAGTTAAGACATATTGAACTGGACCGCTGTGAGATTTATTATTCTCCTAACGACTGTTAAATGAATAATAAATCTTATGACTTCTATTTACATCAACTCTAAATCCTGAGAGAATAATAGACCTGATCATGAGATGTAGGTTGTTTTGATATATCAAGAGTGAGATCTATTAGTAACGGTCAAAACCTCAGCATGTTGGGCAGCCGTATTTAATGTTGATGGAATATATATTCTCAAGATGGAATTCATAGTCTCTTAACAGAGATATAAAATATTCCCTTGAGATAAATTTAATGGGTTTGATTATTCAGAGTGTTGGGCCCAACCACTTTAGTAAGGAGTTACTAAAGTATATGTATTTATGAAATTGGATTTCGTAAATATATATTGAATAACTTAAAGGATTAAAACGGGTACTCAAGGATTAAGATGTAGTAAACTTCAAAGTGGCAGTCAATATTTATGACTTTGTATTACTACGAATATTTTAATGAAGGGGTTGTATGTATAATAAAGTCTTGGGATATAATTTATTAATAAGGCCTAGAGTGCAATTATATTCTTATAGTGGTATTGAATATAATTAATGGCAACTTTGGACTTGTCAAGAGTTGACAGAAAAGCCCAAGGCCCATTGGAGTTAGAGTCTTATTTGTTTCCTTTGGTCCCATCTCAAGCCATAAACTAAAGCCCAATTGGGTAGGCCCAAAAGGCTAACCCAATTAGATAATCAGTCATTATTTAATAAGTGTTATTAAATAAAGAAACTATGAGAGTAGTTATAACGTACGTATGATGAAAAGAAAAGAAATCAGTTTTTCTCCAACCAGGAGAAAAAGAAGAATTTTCTTTGAGTATCTATGTACAAAAGACTGATTGAGAGACCACACATCTTGGGCACCATGTGGAATTGAGATGAAGATTAAAGGTGTTCTCAAGTTTTTGTTTTGAAATACACTGCATCAAGGCATGCTTCCTTTTCTTTGTTCTAGAATTCATGGTTACATGTTTATCTTTCATGATTGAAGTAGATCCGTGTTTGTTGCTTTCGCTGTGTGTTTTGTATGAGATACAAAACCAGATTTTCCAACAGTTAGCTCGCGACTCAAACTCGTAACTCGTTCCAGTCGCGAGGTTAAGTCGCTAGAATGCATTGTTTGTTGAAAACTGACCTTTAGCATTCCTTATACACCCTACTATAAATACCGTTATACCCATGAAATGTAGAAGGATTCCAGAGAGAATTTTGAGAGAGAAACCCTAGAGAAAAATAAGATTGACTCATCCACAATCTTCATCCTTTGATTCTCCAAATTTCTCTGCTTTCACCCTCTCCATTGATATATCTTTGAGAGGTATGTTTATTTTTAAACCCTTTAAAACACAATTGGATTAACCTAGTTAACAAGCTAAGTTATTACTTAGTCCAAATTTCAGATCTAGGTTATCACAATCAAACAATCATATCATGCATAGCAGCGGAAAAATAAATAACACAATGATATGATGACCTAGGAAAACTAAACCGGTAAAAAACTTGGGGAGGATTTAGCCTAGCTATCCTCAAGGTAAACCTGAATCCACTATGAAAGAATCGAAATTTTACAATAGCGACTTAGACCACTAACATCCTACTGCTACCCACCAATAGAAACTTACTAACACGACCACGTGCAAACTTCGAGACAATGGACTCCTTCTTTCTTGGATTCTCCAGCAAATAAAAGCACTCCCGCTTGTGTATCTTTAAACTCTTATGGCAGCAACTGAATGATCATCAAGCTCTTGAAGAAATCTCCTTCTTAATAATCCTAAGCTTGTGTGAAGGCAAGCACCTCTCAGATCTCACAAGAGATTCACACAAACAGCAATTTGAGGAACATAAAAACATGGCTAGGGCTTGCCTTTTATACTTGGGGCAAAACATAAAACCCTACACGTTTTAATAGGCTAGGGCTGAGTTGGAAAAATCTGCAGAAAAAACATTCTGCCCGAGATTCGATCGATCGAGTCTAAGCTTCGATCGATCGTGCCAGGCCAGAAGTCACTAATACTTCTGCAGCCACTCGATTCCAACTTTACATACAACGCACACACTTTAAGCAAGTCTAAACAAGACTAACAATTGTTTTGATCATGGTTTACCAACATTATACATTAGTTCCTAAGTCTTTAGAACCTAACAAACTCCCCCTTTGGCAATCCATGACAAAACACAACTAAATACTCAAAGTTTACAAAAAAAAGTCCTTTACAAAAAAATGCCCATAATAACAAATCCAATCCTAACTACTACCATCAGTTGCAAGTGTAGACAACAGCACGACTGAATCAGCCTGTATATTTCCTGAAACACTAAACAAAACACATAAACGCATGTGTGATAGAAAAATAGTAAATCAACAAATATGCAAACTAACTCTCCCCTTAAGTTAGATACATCAAAAACAATGTTAACTCCCCCTAAACAGAAAATTCTTGTATTTTCCAAACATCACAAAATAAAGACATATATAAATGAATAACTCATAAATATAAATCAATAAGCAGTGAAACAAGAAACATGTTAACACAATAAATGTATCTCCCCCTATCATGAATAGCCCAAAAAATAATACATCAAGAGCCAAAAAAGATAAATACAATGTGAAGCACCTAGATACAATCTGATCAACTCCACAGGCTCCAAATGAACAAAAATCTCCCCCTAACTCCAAAAATCTCTACAAGTGTCCTCAAATGTACACAAATGTACTCCCCCTTTTTGTGACGGAATGCCAAAGGGCAATCAAAGTCCATCATCAAAAGGAGGTGATGAAGGCGAACGTCGAAGATGCGCCAAATCAGCTCGCAAAGCACGAAGCTCATCAAGCATGTCCACCAAAATCTGACCATGAGCCGCCTGAATGGTCATGACAGTCTCCAACGTACGACGAATGTCAAAGTCATCCGAAGTAGATGGCGGAGGAACATCAGCAGCAGCAGCAGCATCAGCAACAGGATCAGCGGACGCCTTACCAAAAGTAGTAGGACCTGTAGCAGAAGAAGAAAGAGGTGCAACACCAGAAGGCTCAACCCTAGGGTATTTAGAGCCAGCTCGCATATGAGTAACCCTCTGCCTAAGAAAGAAGGCACCTATGGGGGCAACTATGTGTACAAACTCAGAAGCGGGGAAGTCCTTTAAACCAAGATACAATAAAATCCTATGAATGAAAATAGGATGAACAAGAGCATGAGTGGTAGAAGAACTCCTATAAACTTCGTTCAAAGAACGAAGAAACAAATGAGGAAAACTGATAGGAGCATCAGTAACAAGATAGTACAAAAAGACACACCGCTCAAGAGAAATGGTGTGAAGATGAGAGATAAGCCACAAAGAATGACACGTTATCCTAAAGAAGAGATAGTGCAACTTAGTGAGCTCAGCAGTGGTGATCCGAAGATCAGAACCCTACTGGATAGAAGTCCCAGTGATGTATGACATGACATCGTCCAATGGAGGAGACTCATCATAGGCATAGATAGGGTGCTGAACCACAGGTACCCTAAGAGCATTAGCCACTACATCAGGAGTAATGGTGAACTTTGCATCTCATATCTAACTCTTAACTAAAGTGTTGGAATCATAGATGCAGATAGAGATGTTTGAGTAGAACTCTCTAATCAGGGTAGCTGGATGAGGAGGATCAGAAATATCCAACAATGGCAACCAGCCCATATGCTCAAAATTAGCCCTAATGGTGGGATCAACCTCATCTAACAACACCTTACGCTCAGCCCATATCTTTCTATTAAGGTTCTGTTTCTCAAAGGTCTCTTAATTTTTCTCACTTGGAAACCTAGCACGGTCAAAAGAAGGAGGAGAAAGTGGGGGGGCAGACCTACTAGCTCTAGTCTTCCTAGGCATGGTGCTAGGGTAAGGACAAAGACACAAGAGAAAGAACCAAAGGAAAAAGAAAAAAGAAAAAAAAAAAACAAGGGCAGACTGCAAGGTAGCGTAACAAAATATAGAAATAACAATCTATATGATGCATGAACAGTTAAAATATCATGATGCATGCTCTAATGCAGTGAGAACAAATTCAATTTAGGTTTAGAATGACAAAATTGGCTTGAATATAGAGTTTATAACAAAAACCCCCAAAATTTTGAAAAACCATTTGTTTATTTTTAAAAAATTGACCAATTGATCATCACACAAGATAGAACACAGTTTATAATGATCAAATTAATTAATCCAACAGCCAATTTTATCATTTAAACTCAATTTGAACAAAATCTCCAATTTAGGTATATTTCAAACCCTAGAAATTTCAATTTCTCACAATACATCAAATTTATCAAATTAACAACATGGATCATGTTTATAACATCTTCCAACAAAAACCCAATGATCAATTTCACAAAATTAAGCTTGAATCATCAAAAACCCCAATTATGCATAGGTTTGAAATTTTCAAAGAAAAATGCATGAAACTTGAAAATAAATGCAAAAGGAAGGGTAAAAATGTCTTACTAGCCTTAGAGGAGAAAAACCTCGCAAAAATTTTGGAGGAAAACGACAAAAAATTTCTGAGGTAGCCTTGACCAATCAAATGAGAGAGAAAAGTGCTTTTGAAAAGTTTGAAATAGTGAAAAGCATGTGAAACCAAAAGTTTTAAAAAAACTCTCATCGCGACTCTCAATTGATCGAAAAACACATTCGATCGATCGAAACAACCCGAGGCTTACCTAAATTTTTAATCGCAATTTCGATTGTTCGAAAAACATCATTGATCGATCGAAAATCTGGAAAAAACATATTTTGGAAAAACACAACAAATTTTGAGTAGAAACTTCTCAAAGCATTGAATTTTATGAATAAAATGCATGAGTATGTTATGAATTGCTTTTCAAAAACACAAGTTTTAAGCCCAGTTTTCCCAAAATTAAGATTTTCAAACATTCTCCCTTTAAATTCTCAGGCATCAAATATGTTTTGTATAAAACTCAAGGTATTTTCAAACTTGGTTGGTCAGACCTAAAACACACACAATAACATGTACAATGTTTAGCAAAGAATAACTTGTGTAGTGTGTGTAACTAGCAAAAACTTGAGATATATATGAAGTGATATGTGAATAGAAATCAAACACAAAGTCTACAAAATTCATCACATAGAATTTGAAAGAGACTATCACTTAAAGAGTTACATCATATAACTCCCACATCTCCTAGATCATAAGCTTGCAATCATGTAAGTTTCTTGATTTGCCTCATAATATACACACCAATTTTAATTTTTCAGAAACTTATTAAATAGCTGGGATAATATACACACCAATTTTATTTATTTGATTTAGCTTTAAGTTCAATAATGTACACACCAATTTTAAGCATTTAAACCGAGGCTACACCTTATGTTCTTTTTGTGCATGTGCCACACTTTCTCGAGCACAAAATTTTACGATATGCACTAAGGTGTTCATGATTAGCTAGTAAACAGTGGTGAGATGGTTATTTATGCCTTTCTCAAAAAGTTCAAGTCTGACAGTCAAAGACATGTGACTTCATGATCAAGACAAAGTGATCAAAAACCATAGGCATCTTTCCCACACAACATGCACTACAAAGCTTCAACTAGTAAAATGCAATAAATAAACTCATCCAAACTAAACAAGGTACAAAGACATGTTATATGTAAATAAATTGACCAACCTCATTTTCAAAACCAAGAAAATAAATACAAAACACAATTTGTTTCCCTTTCCTTTTTTTTTTTTTTTTTTTTTTTTTGTTATTTTGAAAAGAAGAAACAAAAACAGTCCTAAAATGAAATGCATAAACGTTATGCAATGAAAATCCTAGAAACAAAGAAAACAAAAACCAAAGAACAATGGTTACAAAGAGTAGAGCAATGAAACACAAGGACCATGTCAAAAAGACTCAATTAGATTGAGCCTTTTGCATCCAAAACTTTTTAGATGCACCTCAAGCATTAGAGTTCTTATTCTCATGAGAATGATTTCCAACACCAGGATTGGAATAAAGGTTTAGAGCCTTTACCAATTCACCAATAAGTACCATAGGATCTTATGTTTGAGGCATAGGTACTTTTGGTTTGTTTGCTCTCTTAGCAACTTGCAGCTTGTAACAGTTTTGATGAGTGTGTCCAGACTTTCCATAAAAATGACAAACCCAAGCAGGCTTACCATGCAACTTGTCCTTAGAAAGGGTGGACACCTTAGGTTTAGACTCTTTCAAATCAACCCTATTCTTCTTAGAAGGTGTGATCTCTACAAGTTTAATAGTCTCACTCACAACCTCACACACAGGGGGTTCAGAGGAAGAAGAAAGAACAAAGTTTGTGGAATGGGGTGCAGACACAGGGATGCTTTCAACAAAACCTAATTCAGATTTGTCAAAAGGAGACTTTTGAACACTCAGCATATGATCAAGTTTAGAACTAGCAGATCTAGCAACAGATAAATCAAGTTCCAAATTCTTAACTTTATCAAGCAAAAGCATATTGTCGGTTTTCACATTATTCAAAAGTTTATTAGTGTCAAACAATTTCACAAGCAAATTTTTTTTATTAAGCTTAAGAGATTCAATTTTCTTTAAGCCTAATTCAACATTCGTGGCATCCTTTGCAGCAACTTTGCAAAGTTTATTGTAGACTTCTTGAAGATCTGCATCCTCAGAGAGTTCCCCATCAGAAGGGTTCTCTTCAATAGACACACTTTCATTGACTACAGTAGTAGCAGTGAAAGAAATGAAGTTTCCATCCTCGTCACACCTAGACTCATCATCAGAAACTTCATTATCACTAAGGGTTATAGCCATAGCCTTACCCTTAGATCTCAAGTATGTAGGACATTCAGATTTCATGTGACCATACTCTTGACATCCAAAACACTGAGGACCCATAGAATTATTAAATGATTGACCAACTTTTTCTATAGGTTTTTCATTGTTGTTAACCTTAGTGGGATCATTATTCCGAAAGTTTCTAGGTTCAGCAGTGTTTGTACCTCTTGCCCTTCTGTTACTATTCCTAAGAAAGTTTCTAAAGTTCTTGGCAAGGTAAGCAATTTTTGTAGCAGAGAGCTCATCATCAAATCCACCAACCTCAACATCATCAATTGACTTAAGAGCCATTGATTTGGATTTGCTAGTTTTGGGTAGGTCTAACTCATAAGACTGAAGAGATCTTACAAGTTCATCAACAGGGATGGAGTCCACATCCTTGCTTTCAGTGATGGCAGTCACTTTGGATCTAAAATCCTTAGTCAAAGATCTAAGGATCTTCCTAACAATTTTAGTTTGATCATAGATTTCACCCAAGTTGTATGCAGAATTAACAATGTCATTAAATTTAGCATAAAATTCATCAAAGAATTCATCATCAGACATCCTAATGCTCTCAAATCTAGTAGTTAATTGCTGCAACTTATTAATTTTGACAACCTTTGTGCCTTCGTGCACAGTCTAGAGGATATTCCAAGTAGTGTGAGCAACCTCAACATTAGAGATTCTCTTAAATTCCTCCATAGAAATAGCGTTAAAAATAGCATTCGTAACTTTGCTATTGAACGCAGCTGCTTCTTTTTGAGAAGTTTGCCACTCACTCACAAGAGTAGTGGGCTTCTCCTATCTGTACTCAACGGAGTTCCAAACCCTCTCATCAATAAATTTCAAGAATGCTTTCATCTTTACTTTTCAATAAGCATAATTATTCCCATCAAAGTGGGGAGGAATAACAAGAAAGTGTCCGTGTTCCATGACAACAGGGGTCAAGGATTAGCTCAGATATCAAAAGATCTACAACAAGAGAGCAACCTGTTCTGATACCACTTATTTGTTTTTAGACCCCTTAAAACAAAAATGGATTAACCTAGTTAACAAGCCAAGTTATTACTTAGTCCAAATTCCAGATTTAGGTTATCACAATCAAACAATCATATCATGCATAACAGCGGAAAAATAAATAACACAATGATATGATGACCCAGGAAAATCAAATCGGTAAAAAATCTGGGGAGGATTTAACCTAGCTATCCTCAAGGTAAACCTGAATCCACTATGAAAGAATCAAAGTTTTACAATAGCGACTTAGACCACTAACATCCTATTGCTACCCATTAGTAGAAACTTACTGACACAACCATGTGCAAGCTCTGAGACCACGGATTCCTTCTTTGTTGGATTCTCTAGCAAATACAAGTACTCCCGCTTGTGTATCTTTAAGCTTTTATGGCAGCAACTGAATGATCATCAAACTCTTAAAGAAATCTCCTTCTTGATAATCCTAAGCTTATGTAAAGGCAAGCACCTTTCAGATCTTACAAGAGTTTCACACAAACAGCAATCTGAGCAACATAAAAACGTGGCTAGGGTTTGGCTTTTATACCTGGGGCAAAACATAAAACCCTACATGTTTTAATAGGCTAAGGCTGAGTTGGAAAAATCTGTAGAAAAAACATTCTGCCCGAGATTTGATCAATCGAGTCTAAGCTTCGATCGATCGAGCCAGGCCGAAAGTCACTAATACTTCTGCAGCCACTCGATTCCAACTTTACATACAACGCACACACTTTGAGTAAGTCTAAACAAGACTAACAACTGTTTTGATCATGGTTTGCCAACATTAAACATTAGAGTTTGAAATACATTAGTTTCTAAGTCTTTAGAACCTAATAAGGTACATTTAGCCAAATCCTTATCTCATTATACCCATATCAGTGAAGAGGTATTTTAGTGCTTGGGAAGCAGTTCAGAAGGGACCAATTCATTTTAGTTGATGCAATGGGCGATTACGAAATTCGGTAAGGTAGAGAAGACAAGGTTCGGCGTAACCTTGTTGGAGTAAGAAGCTTAGAGGGCTTAGGTGCACTGGGTAGATTAGGCTTGGAGGGTCTTCTGCTATTTATGTATCCCAACTTGATTCTCTAGTGGATTATTGACTGCTTAGAGGGTGGCAGAGAGGTTTTTCGCCGAGTACTTCGATTTCCTCTTCGATAACACATCGCAGTGTTATCTTTGTGTTTGCATCTCTCTTCCTTTATTCTTTACCATTTAATTACTGCTGTGATTGTATTTGTAAGGTTGAATTTAATCAACCATCTTATTGGCTTTATTCCATGCAAAATTTGCTTGTAATTCAGCATTTAGTGTGTGAGAGAGTTTGAAGAAATGCTCAAGACTGTGCAGTGAAGCAGGGACTCGTGACTGGATCTCACTGGTAGCTCACGACTGGCAAGCCGCCAGAAAATGCACATAAGTGAAGCATGCAGAGAAGCTGAACCGTCATGCCAGCTGTAGCACTATAGGACAAAAAGTCCATACTGGCCATTCAGTTAGCTCACAGCTTAAACTTGCGACTCAGTCAAGTCGCGAGGCCAAGTCGCCAACCAGCTCTATTTTAGAAAAATGACTCTTCGCATTCCAAACACGCACTAGTATATATAGACCCTTATACCCACGAAATGTAGAGAGCTTCTAGAGAGAATTTTGAGAGAGAAACCTTAGAGAAAAATAAGATTGACTCATCCACAATCTTCATCCTTGTTTCTCCAAATTACTCTACTCTCATCCTCTCCATTGTTACATCCTTGAGAGGTTCTTGGCCAAATCCCTTTCTCACCATACCCACATTTGTGAGAAGGCTTTTTGGTGCTTTGGAAAGTAGTTAAGAAGGGACCAATGGTTATTGGTTGATGCTATGAGCTATAGCGGAATTTGGTAAGCTAGAAAACACAAAGGTTTGGCGTAACCTCATTGGAGCAAGAAGCTTTGAGAGCTTAGGTACACTGGGTAGATTAGGCTTGGAGGGTTTATTGTTGTTCATGTATCCCAACTACATTTTCTAGTGGATTATTGACCGCTTGGAGGGCAGCGGAAAGGTTTTACGCCGAGGGCTTTGGTTTCCTCTTCGATAATACATCATTGTATTGTCCTTGTATTTGCATCTCTCTTACCTTAATCTTTGCCATTTAATTTCTGCTGTAGATGTGATTTTAATTGGTTTAGATTGTTTATCAATTCTGTTACTAGCTTATGTTCATTTTCCGCACATATATTGTTTGACATTAAGCTTGAATTGATAATTTTGTAATTGGGAGTCTAAACATTCATAGTGTTTTATACGCTATTTGAACTCTCAGTATTTAAATATGGTTTAGAGTGTTTTACCAATTTGGGTTTAACTTATATTCATCATTCGCACATATATTGTTTGTGTATAAGCTTGTGTTGGTAATTTTATATTTGGGGGTCTAAACGTTCACAGGTGTTTTACACCATATTTGAACTTTCATGCTTAAATCATATACTTTAGATTTTGTAAGCATCATGAACATATATTTGTTTGAAACATAAGTGTATGCAATATCTCTATTCAAAACCTTTTAATGCATAATAATATTTTCAAAATTACCTTATGACCTACCAAATGCCCATATCACTTATCCCTTACTTGAAAGTAGAGGAACCGAGAGCCTGAAGTCGAAGGAACGTAGACTTCGATGCAGGAAACACCTATACCAAGTATCAAAGCTTATTACTATCAATTCTACCTTAGCATAAATTTATAGATGCATCTCGAAAACCTAGCTCTCAAAATCAAAGCAATCCTAATCCCACCTCAAAGAGGTTCCCAAAACACAAGATACATATATCAAACAACATAATATGTCAAACCACAAAAAAAAAAAAAAAATCATTATTTTTATGTTCACATTCATATCATGTCAAACAGAGCTAAATTCTAGTATCATCTTCAATGTCCCCAATGGCATTACCGAACCACTTCTTAACGGAAAAGAGCTACTCTTGGGGGGGTAACTTTATAAGTATGTCATCATATAGATATCTATGATACTCTAGGGGGTAAAGCTTTCAGGTATGTCATCAGTGGATCAGTGGACAATTTTTGTAATATGAAAAAAAATGAAAGGAGGATGATTTGATTTCACCACTGTCCATTGCCGCCTAGCATGAAAAGAAAAGCGCATGATGACATACTTATAAAATAACCCCCAAAAGGATATCTTTATACGGCAAAGCTACTCTTGTCCAAATTGTTACCTTATCTTGGCTCAATCCACTTTTGTTGTTAGGTTCCAAGACTTTTGAGAGTGGGTACCTTCTAGCCCTAGCCTTTTATGTGCCAAAATGGTTGAGACAATGGCACAGATGCAATGGATTTTTGGGGCATGCCTGCTAGGCCTTTGCCTTAGAGTTGCTCTTATATCTCGCATATACAAAAAAGGATTACTCCTGTTAAGTCAATCCCACCAGAACCATACTAGTAGAAAGATCATCAACCAGATGAGTGTAGATATCCAAAGAATCATATACTTCATTTGTTACTTAAACATAATATGGATGTTGATGTTGGATATATAAATGTGCGTAGCGGAAAAATTAATGGATTTACTTCATTCACAATTGATAACATGCACTATGTAAGTTTCAGAATATAGAACAAGAGAGTGTATCTTGGTGCGGTGAATTTCAAAACAAAAAATCAGAAGTTCTCGGGAACACTTTCAATCTTCACTCGAATTCTACTAATGCCCAAGATGTGTGGTCTCTCAATCAGTTGTATGTATATGTTCTAGAGAGAATGAGAGAGCATCTAACACTCACATACAAAACGTTTCATGCACTTGTGATTGTTACAAAATTCTGTATGTTTCTCTCCTAATAACTGATTATCTAATTGGACTAGCCTTTTGGGCCTTTCCAATTGGGCCTTTCTAATTGGGCTCTAGTATGTGGTTTGGAGTGAGACCAAAAGGGAATAAATAAGACACTAGCTCCAATGGGCCTTGGGCTTTTCTGTCAACTCTTGACAAGTCCAAAGTTACCATTAATTATATTTAATACCACTATATAAATATAATTGCACTCTAGGCCTTATTAATAAATTATATCCCAAGACTTTATTGTACATGTAACCCCTTCTTAAAATATTCGTAGTAACACAAAGTCATAAATGTAGATTGCCACTTTGTAGATTACTACATGTTAATCCTTGAGTACCCGGTTTAATCCTTTAAGTTATTTATTATATATTTATGAAATCCAATTTCATAAATATATACTTTAGTAACTATTTACTAAAGTAGTTAGGCCTAACATTTTGAATAACAAACCCATTAAACTTATCTCAAGGGAATATTTTGTATCTCCGTTAAGAAACTTGAATTCCATCTTAAGAATATATATTCCATCAATACTAAATGTGGCTGCCCAACATACTGAGATTTTGACTGTTACTTTAGATCTCACTCCTGATATATCAAAGCAACCTACACTTCATGATCAGGTCTATTATTCTCTCAGGATTAAGAGTTCATGTAAATATAAGTCGTGAGATTTATTATTCATTTGACAGTCGTTAGGAGAATAATAAATCTCACAGCGGTCCAGTACAATATGTCTTAACTCTTAAAACATATCAACTAGAAGTCACCACTTTCATGATCAAGACAAATCATCTTGGTTAATATGTTATAGTCTTCGCAGATGAAATGCCCAATTTTATCACCCACTACGAACTAACATTCTAAGTTTACAAAGAACTTGTGATTTATATCTTCTGTGACTTTTCACATAAATCACATACTATGCATCTCATGGACTATATAATAATGTCCAAATATTCATGTTACCATTATTTCAGATAATAATAAAACAACTTTATTAATTACAATATTAAGTCATACATCATGTCATACATAATATAATACATAGTATCATACAATAGGATTTAAGGGCACTAATCCTAATAGTTGCTTGTACAAATATTCTTAGCAATCTACATTCTGCATACAAATCTAAGTTTGGGGTCATTTGCAGCATTAGCTGCAACTTTAATAGTTATGGGTTGGAATATACCTCTTATAAGAGTCCAGAAGAGATACCAATCTAAGATCATGAGAACCAAGGACAATAGGATGAAATCCACTTCAGAAGTTCTTCGAAACATGAAGACTTTTAAACTTAAAGCATGGGACAATGAATTCCTTCAAAGGTTAGAGAAAAAATATCTAAAAGTTAGGTTTTAATTTTTACAAAATATAGCTTTTAGATCTTCTTTTCTATTGATTTTTGTACATGACATCAGCCAAGGAACGTGAGAGTGCTGGCGTGGTTGGATCTGGACCTTACACATGGAGTGGCTATAAGCAAAGGAAAGGAAACGCTGGCTGAAGGAGACGATCTTTGGCCTATGGGTATGACTATCTTGGGGAAGAGTGAGATTTGCACCTAACATGGACAACCAGCACTTGCACAAAAGGGAGATAGCGACCCCCTTTGGTTAGATGCTATAGAACACCCCTTATGTCTCTTTCCTTGTCCAAGGTTTGCTCCCCACGTAGTAGTAGAGCTACCTTTCGTTCCACTACCCTGACATTGGTGTGCTTTCTCTCTCCTCTAGCCGTTACATAGTACAATAACTGTATTAGGATTCAAATTGAGGAATCATGGTTTGACACATGTCCTTATGTACCTGGCAACATTCTTGTACTATAAGAGGAGCATGTTGCTGAACTATTAGGGCAAGAACCTAGAGGGAGACTAAGAGAAAGGCTAGAAAGTTTGGGTTACCTTGTTTTTAATAGAGGTGGGTAATGGGAGACAAACAGAGCTTACCTCAAGTGGGTAAAGTGCAAATTTTTAAACTACAAGTAAGCAAAGTGTTTTTTGGGCAAACCACAGGTTGGCAAAATGTAATTTTCCTTTTTCTTTTCACGTGAAAATACAAGTCGGCCCGACCCGCCCGCAACCTGATTAATTTGACCTGTTTTTAACCAGTTTAAAATGACCCGATCTTGAACCCGGCCAATTTTTGCCCATATCCTGATTGACTCGACTTAAACTTGACCGTTTGCCATGTTTAGGGATGGGGTAGTGATGGAACAAGACAGTTTGCCCTATTATGCAGGACAGAGCAGGGATAAAGTGAAGACAAAAGACCATATGGAGCTTTGGAGAATACTCTATCCTTCGACTCCGCCTTGCCTCGTTGTCATGATTTAGGGCCCATTTGGTACATGCACTTAAAATTTTTTTTTAGTTTTTAAACAACATTACATATTTTTTTACATATTTTTTCACCCACACGTATTTATAAAAATACAAATAATATTACTAAAATAACATTACCAAACGAGCCCTTATTTGCTTCAAAACAAACCCCACGCAAAAAAGTTATTTAATTCTAGAGTACGACTAATATGCCGGGGAAGTCTAATATATCTAATCCACGAGAAATTATTGTTGGGTCAGTAATTAATTTCTGTTTAAAAAAATTTTCTAACTAATAATTTTAAACATGTTGAAGTTTTTTAATAGAATGGTGGACCATATCACTTGTCCACCATATAAATCTTATAATTTCTCCTAAATCCACGTACAATAGAGGACATAGTGTCAGCATTACAAATAATCTTTTTTTGATGGAAAAAAAAATGAATAGATGGGCGGTGAGCATTAAAAATAACCATTACACATATATTTTAATATCAAAAATAAAATAAAATTTTATTTTAAATATTATTATTTCCCCCCTTGTTTGTGTGTGTTATTATTATAATATTAATGTTTACTCTTATGGGATCCATATAGCCACATTTCATTGACTGGAAAATTGAAATTTTGACTTTAATAATAGAAAGCGAACTAACTTTCCTAGCTTGTAAATTTCCAAGAAAGTGTGCATGTTCTAGAAATCCGTGTTTTTCCTACTTTGAAAATTCAATCATAATTGTCCTTACTGCTTAGTTTAGTTTATATTCTACAATAGCTTCTTCCCTCTTTTATTAATTTTGCATTAAAACTCGAAGGACAGGTGAGGTGAAGGCAGAGACTTTGAGCTTGAGATTGAATTTTCTGAAAATGGATAAGATGGAACAATATGCGGCTCAGTTTATTGAGAGTCCATTGATGAACTCTTATGACAAAACTCCAGAGAGGCAAATTTCGACTCTATCTGAACCTGTCAGCTTGATTCATAGCCCATCTTCCTCAAATGGCTCTTCCTCCTTCAAAACAAGTAAGCAATCACCTCTCTCTCTCTCTCTCTCTCTACAATTACAAGTTAAAACCAAATACCACAAATTAAGTGATGGGCTACTCTTGGAAAAGTGCAGATAAGGGGGATTCAGAGTCAGAGATGGGCCAGAAGAAAAAACTTGGTAGGAAAAGTAGCAGTTTTGCATACAGGATTCGCGACCATGGTAAGGATATTTCATCTCATTTTGATGATGATGATAATGATGAAACTCTTTGTTTTGTTTGACATATGGAATATTAATTGTAGTGAAACTGGGTGGTCCCAAGTTATCTCAAACTGTAAAGGGAAAGCTGAGTTTGGGGGCAAGAGTTATTCAACAAGGTGGGAGAGAGAATATGTTGAGACAGATATTTGGAATGAGGGAAGGAGAAGAGATGTTGAAAGCCTCGCAATGCTATTTATCGACAACAGCTGGTCCCATTGCAGGACTCCTCTTTATTTCTACTGAAAAGATTGGCTTCTGCAGTGAAAGATCCATCACTATTCCTTCCCCTACCGGCCATTTGATTCGAACACCATACAAGGTTTTTTTTTTAATTTTTTCTTATTTATTTCTTATTTTTTATTTTTTTATTTATAATTGGGGGGCTTTTGTGTGTATTTTCCAAAGTTTTATAAAAGGAAAAAGAGTGATGGAAAAGAAAGGTAAGGCCTGCATATTACACTATTTTAAACTCATTTTCTCAGTTTTTAAATAATATTAAATATATTTTCACACATTTTTTTATTTACTTATATTACTAAAATAATTAAAAAATTTTGTTTAAACGCACTTACCAAACATACCCAATATCTTTGGTGGAACATTTATTTTAATGTCTACTGATCCACAAAGCTACGACTGATATATTGGCAGGTTCTGATACCAGTAAAGAAGATTCAAAGAGCCAACCAAAGTGAGAACGTGAACAATCCTTCCCAGAAGTACATAGAAATAATTACCGAGGATCATTTTGAATTTTGGTTTATGGGATTCATACGGTATGAGAAAGCTTTTCTTAACCTCCAAAAGGCCATTTCTATGGCCAACCAAATGTAATGTAAGAAGCAAGCTTCTGTTTAAGTTAGAGGAGAGAAAATTTCATCAGGCATTAATCGCGCTTATGAAGTTGGGGAGTTGAAAAGTACTTTCAATGTTACTTGTACAATTTTGTTAGTTTGTAGCTGGGACGCTACTTGTAGCCCTTTATTGTGTTAGGAATTTAAAATTAGTATAAAATAGCCATTTCAAAGTTATTTGTACAACTTTGTTAATATGTTAGTTTGTAGCCTACATGTGTGTGTGGCTGGCAGTTTGAAAGGAAAGGAGAGTTTTTTTTTTTTTTTTTTTTTGAGAAAGAACTGATGACTTTAATTGATCAAAGACTAAAAATCAGTAAATACAAAAGATGCAAAATCAATTGGATAGGACTCCAACCAGACAGAGATAGGAAAACTAAGTCTTGCTCTCTAGGCTAGGGCATGAGCTACTGCATTACCCGGCCTACAAACATGAGAGAAAGATATACTCACAAAGGAGTTTACAATACATAAAATGTCTCAAATAAGATGACCACCCGAAGCAAAGTCCCAACTGCCCCATTGGAGGGCTCTCATCACTTGCTCTGAGTCCCCTTCAAGAATAACCCTGTCAAGACTAAGTTCCCGAGCAAAAAGTGTAGCTCTTCGTGCAGCCGGCAGCTCTAAAGCTTCCACTGATGGTGGCTTTTTAATCTTTTCCGCCAAAGTGGCCTTCACCTCGCCTTTTGAATTGCGAGCAATCACCCCGATCCCAGCTTCGTCAAATTCACCAAACATAGCCCTGTCAAAATTAATCTTCCAACTTTCTCGTGCTGGCGGACTCCATCTCCTAAGAGAAGCTTTACGAACAAAGGGGGACCTATGAAACGGAGACTTACAACCACGGAGATACTCGCGCGCAAAGCCTGCAATCTGAGCCAATGGCTTGGTGTTTTCATTTAATTGGGTCTTGTTTCTGTGATACCATATAGACCACGCAATCGTAGCAAACAGAGCTACTTTCTCCGGTTTTGTGAAGACAAGTTCTACCAGGTTCCTAAATGAAGTAAACACCAACCCAGTTCTGAAAATCGAACCAAAATTCTTCTCCCATACCTCCTTGAGATTGATACAACTCCATAATGAGTGGAGGACATCTTCAGAAGCATTTGAGCATCTGGTACAAGTTGTTTCAGTGAGAATTTTACGTTTAACCAGATTCTCTTTAATTGCTCAGGAGTTTGTGCAGGCCTTCCAAAGGAAGTGTTTAATTTTACTCGGTACTTGAATTTTCCTAAGCTTCTTCCAGAAACTCCTTTCATCAGTGTTGACTAGAGGCAAATTTTCAGCAAAATTCTGGGATTCACACAACACTCTGTACCCTGTTTTAACTGAATACTTCCCGGACTGTTCAAAAGGACAAATCAACACATCGAGCTGTGGAGTTTAGAAGAGAGGAAGAGCTTTGATCTGAGTTGCATCAGGAGGATGAAAACAGTGATTAATTAATTGGATATTCCACTAACTCGTGGACTGATCAATGAGCTCAGAAACGGTAGCTTTCGGATAGAGCTCATGTAATGAGGAAGAAATAACTCCATCTCCATTAGGGAGCCACTTATCAGAGAAAATTCTAATGTGCAACCCGTCTCCTGTTCTCCATCTTGCACTGGCTCTAATCAAATGTCTTGATTTCAAAATGCTTTGCCATGCATAGGACCCCGAAGATGCAGTAGCTTCAAAAATGGACCCATGAGGAAAATACTTGGCTTTAAACACCTTATAAAATAGTGAGTTCCTATCATGAACTAACCTCCACACTTGTTTTGCCAACAATGCCTTATTGAACTTGCATAAGTCTTTAAAACCCATACCGCCCTCTTCTTTGGATTTACATAACACTCCCCATTTCTTTCAATGAATTTTACGACGATCCCTTCTTTGACCCGACCAAAATCTACGAACAAGCATCTCGATATCTTGACATAGGCCCACTAGAAGACGAAAGCAACTCATGGCGAAAGTCGGAATGGCTTAGACCATGGCTTTGAGCAAAACTTCCTTCTCAGCTTGAGATAACAGTTTTCCTTTCCAACCTTAAAGATTACCCCACACACGGTCTTTTATATGATTAAGACTTGCTTTTTTGTCTCTCCCCACAACCGCAAGCAAACCCAAGTATTTCTCATATTCCTTTATTTTCGGAACACCCAATAGATTTTGCACTTGCTGTTTGGCCGACTCAATCACATTACCGCCAAAGAAAATTGTGGTTTTGTTTGCATTTATTTTCTGCCCTGAAGCTCTCTTATACTTCCCAAGGATCTTTAGGATTTTGGACACATCTTCAACTTTAGCATGGCAAAAAAGGAGACTATCGTCGACGAACAAAAGGTGAGATATTTTTGGTCCATTTTTACAAAGGGAGAAACCTTCAAGGTGCTTAGTCGCCACCACTTGTTCCAAGAGGCCATTTATACCTTCCGAACAAAGAAGGAAAAGGTAGGGGGAGAGGGGGTCTCCCTGACGAATACCTCTAGTTGGGGTAAAGGTATCAGTAGTGCCCCATTTATTAGAACCGAGTAAGTCACTGATTGAACGCACTCCATAATCCAACCAACCCACCTACTATGGAAGCTTATTTTTTCCATCACCTTTTTGAGAAACCCCACTCCAATCTATCTTATGCTTTACTCATATCCAACTTTAGAGCTAAGTGCCCCACTTTGCCCCCTTTCTCCCGCTTCAAGTGGTGAAGAGACTCAAAAGCCACTAAAATGTTATCAGAAATAGCCTTATCGGATTGAAAGGCACTCTAAGATTCTGAGATAATAAACAGTAAGACTTTCTTTAACCTATTTGCCAACACTTTTGATACAAACTTATATAAAATATTACAAAGAGCAATGGGTCGAAATTCAGTGACAAACTCAGGATTTTTAACTTTGGGAATAAGAGAAATAAAAGTATGGTTCAGACCTGAAATGAGACTACCTGAGTTAAGGCAAAATAGCATCGCCTCTACTACGTCGTCGCCAATATCAGTCCAAAATTTTTGATAAAATATGGGAGGCATTACATTGGACCGGGGGCTTTAAAGGGAGCCATTTGATTCAGACCAGACTCAATCTCCAGCTGAGAAAAAAGGCTAATCAGGTTGTTATTCATATCCTCAGTCACAACAGATTTACTGGCCTGAACAACCCCATCAACTTCCGTCGGCTTTGAGGGGAGGAATAGATTTTTGTAATAGTCTCGAACCATACCCGAGAGATTACCTTCACCTGAAACCAACACCCCATTTGAATTTTGGAGCTTTATTATTCTGTTACAGCGGAAGCGTTGCGAAGCTTTTGTATGGAAGTATTTTGAATTACGATCTCCGGAAATCATCCAATGCTCTTTACTCCGCTGCTACCACATTTTTTTCATTCAGACGAAGGAGGTCCGCTATATCCGATTTAAGCTTAAGGAACCTCTACACATTTTTTCCTTGAGTTGCTTCACGTTCAACCACTTTCAACATCTTCTTTTTCTTTGAAATCTCTCATCTCACATGGCCAAAAGAGTGCTTACTCTATTGCGAAAGACTCTTCTAACAAGCATCCAATTTAGCAACTACTACTTCCACGGGAGAACCCGTGACTGATCTGTCCCACGTCCGCTCCACTGTCTCCTTGCAACCCAAGTCCTTAAGCCACATCTGTTCAAACGGCCACGGTCTCAAAGTTTTAACTTCAATCTCCTCCAGTCGAATGCAAATTAGGTTGTGATCCGAAGACACATAAGTCAAAGTCTATACACTTGTTGATGGAAATAAGTCGTACCACTCTGCCGTGCACACTGCCCAATCCAACCGCTTCCAAACCATACCACCATTAGGATAAGTCCTTGACCAAGTGAACTTATTTCCTGAAAATCCGAGGTCCAACAAATTACATTATCCAGTACTTCACGAAACTGCTCCATCTGACCATAGGGTCGCAGTCTGCCACCCCTCTTTTCATGTGATTTCAAAATTTCATTAAAATTGCCTCCACATAGCCATGGCAAGGTTCCACGTCTATGAAGAGAGCAAATCAAGTCCCAAGTAGCCGATCTCAATTGCGTTTCTAGAGCTCCATAAACTCCTGTAAAACACCATGCATTGTCCTTTCCTTTGTTGATCACCGCATCAATATTATTTGGCAATGAGGATTCCACATCTAAAGTTAATCCAATCTTCCAAAAAAGAACTAAGCCACCCCCACGAGTAATTCTTGACACTCCATGGTAATGGCCAAACTGAAGAGAACCACAAATATTGCTTAGCCTTGCTTCTTCCAGCCATGTTTCGGCTAAGAACACGACTGAGGGATCTTGTGCCCGGACTAGATCTCCAAGCTCCTAAATTGTCTGCCGGTTCCCAAGCTCCCGACAGTTCCAACAAATGAGATTCATTGTTCTTGGCGGGGCTGGGAACTAGCCTCCACAAATATGACTGCATTTTCTTTTTCAACCTGAGAAACCCGTTTTTTTTTTTATTTTTTTGGTGGAAGGGGGGTACATGTGGGAGAGTTTAATGAATTTGAGAGGTCCACTAGAGGGGACCATTTTGACCTGTCAACATGTGATGGAGATACCGTGACTAAGGGCAGAAATGTCCTTCTTACGTAAGTAGCCTCAGTAACAGGCTTAGCTGGGCAACTAGACTCCTTATTTAGTAAGAATTCAGAGTTCTCATCCACGCCTTCCATCCCGTCAAACTTATTTAGCTCTGAATTGATCTCTTGCAGAGTTTGCATAAAGTTTACTTCAGCACTGATTTGACCCCCAAATCCCAGTGGAGGATCATCCAAATCCCTGCAATTTGGGTACGGAGCATCATTAAAAATATCTTGAGGCAAAGAATCTGGATTTACCTTGTCCATAGATCCTGTCGGAGCTTCGTTCTCCGGTGAGGGAGTTTGATGAGGCTTTGAAAGATCTGTGCTTTCCAAATCTTAAGAGACCTTTGAAACTTTTTTCTGTTGGAAGAAACCCGAGACTACAATGGTAGATTTTCTAATTTGGTTTGATAAAGGAGCTTGTAACCAAGCCCCATAATTTTGATCCTTAGCTGTGAGCCTGCCTTCACTGTTAATCCATAGTTCACAAAGAGGCTTAGATGTATTAGAATAACTCGCACACGCAGATGATCGCCCCCTTCCATTACTGCAAAACTAGTGTGTAGCCCCGTGCTACCACACGGGAATGGATATATTATTAATTATGAGTTTATTCATGTTTAAAAAGCTCAGTTAAGTTTAAATTCATATCATTAACCAGAAAATTTCATTAACAAAACTTAGCAGTATATATATTTTACATAGAAAGATGAACCTCAGTGACAATGTTTATCCAAAAGATCCATTCACGCTTTTGAATCTTCAATCTCTATTGGTGATTGAAATTTTCGTAACTTAAAAAATTTTAAATTATAAAAAAAAAATAAAAAAAATCCTTAGAGTTATACTCATTTTGTAGTTTTACGATGGGTCATTTTGTAACATGATGGGTATTTGTGTGAAGAAAAAACCTCTGAAGTTCCATGGCTGATAAAAGAAATTCTCTCCAATCTCTTTTTATAGAGAGATGGGTTTGTGCGTGTTTTTATACATCATTCATAGTTGTATTATCACGAAGCAGATCCAATGGATTTAGATTGGTACTACCGATTCCCAAAGCATGAGTGTTTAATGTGTTATTAATTTCATCTCATTGGCTTCTACACATGACAGCAAAATTAAAAATAATTAGATTGTACACGTGTATAGTAAAATTGGACTCCAATTTCAGATTCTAATTGAACAATTGGAATGATAATATATGATAGTAACAACAATAGGAAAATTCAAATAAAATTTCGGATTAAATTGTAACAATCTGAATAAAAAATTCCAGTAGAAAGACAGGGTGGAGTGATCCACTCCAAGAAGGTGACCAAACTTGCGTAAACATAGAATAATAAATCTCTCTTCGGAAAATTTACATTGTTTATAACCTTTACCTTCACTGAAAATTTTAAAAATATAGTGACTCACATCTGCCATCTAGACATCTACAGCCAGGTCCTCTCCAATTCGCGTGAGATTCTATTGATCACTAAGTTCCTTTGCAGCCTGCAAAAAGTATCATCCATCGGTCCACAACAGTGCTTTCTTCATTGTTATAGGTGCCAAACCTGAACAAAAAGCCAAATATAAGGATAGTGAATTTTAGGCATAATGTGCATCTAATCACATATTAGCAATTTATAACAAATGTAAAGATGCAAACTTTGTAAGTGAATAGTAAACAAAACTCAGTGTCAGAACCAAAAAGAAAGCACTTTAATCCGAAACTCAGTACAAATGTAAATATGCAAACTTTGTAAGCAATTTATAACAAAGATGCAAACTCTGGCTTTGCTATGTTTTTGGAAATTATGCAATGTACCCAAACCGAGTTCTTATCACCGATATTAATCTCTTTGGTTTTTACGTTTGACTGCAAAATCAAGAAACAACTTAATTAGCATAGTAACTAACTTGACCCGATACATAGAAGTGGTTTTAATGAGAATGAGCCCACATACATTTATCTTTTTGGAAATTATGCATTGTACCCAAACCAAGTTCTTATTACCGATATTAATCTCTTTGGTTTTCACATTTAACTGCAAAATCAAGAAAAAACTTAATTAGCACAGTAACTCACTTGACCCGATACATAGAAGTGGTTTTAATGAGAATGAGCCCACATACATTTAGCCACATGATGCAAAATTCAACTTCAATTTCAGATTCTAGACACATGGCACAAAATTAGAACTCTAATTAAGAGTACATGTGGCACACAATTAGAGTTCTAATTTGGAATTCAATTTCACATTCTCTCTGCTTCACCTATATATTATATATATAGATTACCAATTAGAATTTATCATCAAGAGCTTGTTGTTTATCTAACACTTTTTAGTATTCTTAACAAAAATGTTTAGACTTTAGAGTTCAAATTTTCTTCTCTTTTATTCTAATTATCAAATTTATATATAAAAAATAAATCATAAAACCCACGAATTATTAGTTTTTTTTTATTTGTTGAGAAACATTAGTTTATTTAATTATGTATGGTTTTTTTAAAAGGATTTTTTAAATATAAAAGTATAATTATAGTTTGGCGACTTTGGTCAATTTTTAGCAAATAAATAAATAAAAATTAGTTGAAAAGGCTAATCCAAACGCGTGCCTTCCAGCAGGACAACTTATTTAAATGTCCACGGGGGCTTTGAGCATTTTTATTTATTTTTTGATGAATTGCTTTGAGCATTTTAGTGCATGTAAATTTATCTCCAATTATAACCAATTAATTTTTGGAAATTATGCATTGTACCCAAACCAAGTTTTTATTACCGATATTAATCTCTTTGGTTTTCATGTTTGACTGCAAAATCAAGAAAAAACTTAATTAGCACAGTAACTCACTTGACCCGATACATAGAAGTGGTTTTAATGAGAATGAGCCCACATACATTTAGCCACATGATGCAAAATTCAACTTCAATTTCAGATTCTAGACACATGGCACAAAATTAGAACTCTAATTAGGAGTACACGTGGCACACAATTAGAGTTTTAATTTGGAATTCAATTTCACACTCTCTCTGCTTTACCTATTATTATATATATAGATTAGAAGGACAGACTTCACCTATACCTGAGCATAATCCTTCAGCCACCGTTTTGTTCATAAAGCTGATCGGGATATCATTAATTTGCACCAAAAAGAGGACTTTCCCAAAGTCCAGGTTTCACACGTGAATGCCATTATCATACCTCTGAAAAGCCACCAGGAATTTGTCAAAACTCCAGGGTTGACAGAAAAGGATTCTGTCATAGTCAAGATTGTTCTCAAAGATAAAGGAACAATATGGTTTCCTTGGTCCTTTATCTTGAAACCACTCCGGGTGCGCCACAGTTGAGAGAAGTTTCGAGCTATTGCATCAACATTAAGAACTCGTATCGTGAGAAATTTTGCAACCAAAATATGTTCCTTTGATCCCATGTCAGATCGGAGATTGAACTTATCACCCTCCAGTCCCTGTAGAGACAACTTATTCCATCCCATGGTAATCTTGTCCATTTTAGCAAACAAGAAGAAAGTGTTTCCCAGAGCCCCTAAAAGAAAAAAACCCACTAGCCTGAAGCGACCAAGAGGTTGCTAATAGGGACTAACTAGCCTTCAAAGTGAAGGGACAGACTCTTCCTCAGCCTAGGAGAAGTTTGGAGACCCAAACTTTCGCTAGTGACAGAGAAAACTCAAAGGAAATGAGAGTTGAGAGTAAAGACTTGAGGGATAATGGCTACCTCTCCTTTTATTTAGATGTTTTTAAAAATTAAGTAGGAGAAAAATGAATTAATATCCCTCCTATTTGTTTAGTTGTTTTAAAAATCAAGATGTTTTTAAAATTAAGTAGGAGAAAAATGAATTAATATCCCTCCTATTTGTTTGGTTGTTTTGAAAATCAAGAGGGGTGAATGGTTGTATAATAAATTCATTATTGGGATTCACTTTTGCTAATTTTAAATAAACTAATATAAATTGACAAAATTAACCATTTAAAATTTTTCTTAAAAAAAAAAAAATATATATATATATATATATATATATATATATATATATAAGAATATTCTCCCAATTTGGGGGATTAAAAATGAGTGGTTTGGAGGGTCTTTCCCCACTAAATCCTCTCAAACCCTTCCTCCTCCCCCCGTTAAAAAAAATCCAAATAAGGTTTGTTAAATCCTACCTATCCTAATTCTTTTTCAATTCTCTCCTTTCCCTCCATCCAAAAATATGGTAAGTTTTGCCCATTTCGAAAATATAATAACTCTATGGTTCGAGTTTTTACAATGCAACATATCCAATTTTTTCTGTGGATTTTATTCTCTCACGTCCACTTTTTTACATCAATTTTTCAAATCAACTTTTATGTTTTAAATGTAGACATTTTTTTTGCTTTTTAAAATGTGAATATTTCTGTATTAATTATGAATATGCGTGTAAAATATAGATATAAACGTATATAAAAGAATATTTAAACCTCTTTATGTTGATATCACTTCGGCTCTGTGACTGTGCGTGACCCACTTTGCAACATTGTGGGCCAAGAAATTTGCAATTCATAAATGTTAAGAAAAGAAAAAGATGGAAACTTAAGGATCTGATTTCTTGAACAACATCAGCAATTAACCAATCTGGGAAAAGAGCATAGCTTAGAATTAAATTGGATCAAGAACATTGGATGGGTATTCTTCCAGAATGATGTTAGTTTGAGGCCGAACGTTCTGACTTTTAAAACTGCTGAAAATGGCTTTTAAAACCTTCCTCTCAGAACTTGGGCTACAACAAGCACATTTTGAAGGTGACTCAGAACTTGTGATTAAAGCTTTACGGAGAGGCACAATGCTTTCCTTATCTTTTGGCCATTTAGCTAGAGATACTATAACTCGTGTTAGCTCCCTACGGAGTTTCTTTCTTTCACATTGTTTGGCAATGAAATGTTGTTGCACAAGCCTTAGCCCAAAGAGCAAAATTGTCTTTTCTTTTATTAGTTTGGATGGAGTCTCTTACATCAAACATTGTTGATTATGTTTCAGATGATTTTCCAGTTCATTGAATAAAATGCAAGCATAGCTTTCTTTCTATAAAAAAAAAAATGTCTTCACCCGGGAGATCTATCATCTGTGCACACTGCACAGCATAATCTCTAATCTACATTTTTTTTCCCTCCTTTAATTTATCCTTGTTAATCTTTCACGTTTTAGCATTGCTAGCACAAATGCCATTACATGCCGTTTGTTTGTTTTGTATTTTTTGGGTAGAAATTACGTGCCGCTTTATGTTTTTATATTTAAAACTTGAAATCAGTTATGTTATAGTCACATTGTCACAAGATATGTTCAATAACGTAAAATATTTAATATAAAAAAACAAATGAAAATCCAAATTTCAAGATAAGAACTCAACCTAGCAATGCTTTTCAACTTTCCACCTTGAATTTGAAATTAGAATAATGCTAGAGATACAAACATTTTAATTTTTTTATTATTATAAATTGCTGATGTGGTGAGTGGTTATTGGTAAATGAAAAAGTGATGATAATGGCGAGTCTAGATGAAAACCAATAAGAAGCTGGTCACATCAGCAATTTGTAAAAATGTTGTAAAATAGTTTGTGACTATAGGCTATAGCATTACTCGTGTTTAGAGGCTTGTTCTTTTTATTTATTTTATTAAAAAAAAAAAACTATTTGTATTTCTATAATATAACGGCTGTTCTTTCTTTATCGCTCTATATACAAAATAACCATTTGAAATATACACCTATTCTAGTATGAGTAAAACTATAGAAACAAACTATTCTACAAATATTTTTATAAACTGCTGATGTAGCATACTTGACATCAGCTTTTTAAAAACTAAAATGTCACATAAGATATTAATGAACTCAAAAAAAAAAAAAAAAAAAAAAAAAAAAAAAACCCCTCCTAATACATCGTTGAAGTGAGGAGGGTTATGCTAAGCATGTTGGAATGCATTGAGTACCATAAAAGATTCCTATGCTGTGGAAACGTGGAGCAGTTCCTACACCATGGAAGTATGGAAAAGGTTTCAACAAGAGAAATGAGTCCGAGGACTACCTAAAGGTGAAAGTGTTTGAAAGAGACCCTCTAAGGGCTAGTTAAAGCTGAATGTGTTTCAACAAAAGAAACTTTTGAAGGCTACTTAATGCTAAGGGAGTTTCAATGAAAGAAACGAGTTTGAAGACTACCCAAAGATGATGGTTTTCAATGAGAGAAATGTGCCCGAAGGTGAAGGATTTCATCGAAAGAAATTTGTTTAAAGACTACCCAAAGGTAAGGATTTGTTGGTTATGCTGGATTATCAAGACACCAATCAAGGCTTAAAAGAACTTAAGGATTGCCCCATTGCGGGCTCTTTAGGTTCCTAGATTTGCTGAATTCTGGATTCAATGCTTTGGGAAGATCCTCTCTTGGAGATGTTGACACTCTTAGTCGTAACTACACAAGAACTACCTCGATGTTGAGTTCTGTGTGATCTTGTTGAAATATGCACGCTTGGCACCTATTCAGGCTCTCACAAGGAGAGAAATATCCTTCTCCTAATCGGCATCTCGAATTGCCCCTAATAAAGGGAATACCATTCGTGGTTTGAAAATATCAAAAATAAAACTACCCCAGTATTAGGATTAAGACTGGGGCCAACCTTTGGGCATTATGGGCCATGTCTGGAGTATGACTCAAGCATCCTCCGTTGGGATGAGTTTGAGAGGCTCAAAAAGTATCTAGGTCAATGATGCTCGAATGGTATTTAAAACTTGGGGTTGAGCAATTGAATCTTTTGGGTTTAGGTCTTTTTGAAGATACCTAATAGAGATTGAGAGAAGCATGCATAAGCTGTTGCAATCTTAAAAACCCATTTTCTTGGAAATTCCTTGGGAAGAAATGAATAACCTTCAAGGATTTTCTAAACTTGAAAAGTTTGGAGGATTTGAAATCCTTATCATTTGAAATCTTTAAGGGTCATTATCTTTCCCTTCTATTTCAATTGGTTTTGAAAACCAAGTTCAAAAATTTAGAAATTCGTTCATGATCACGAAAATCTGGTTGAATGCATGTACCACAAGAGAGGCTCAATAAGGCCATGTTTCCTATGTGGTTTATGAGCGTATGTGCTCGATGGCTATTATTTACCCTGAATAGGGAACAAGCACACAAGCAAGGATTTTTTAGCAAAATGTTCATGCTTATCCAATGAATGGATGTCCCTTTTTTTGATCTCATGAAGGGAGAACTTGAATGATGTTTTAGTTTTTTTGAACTCTTCGGGTTCGAAGCAAGGGTTGAGAGAGAACCTTACCCTTTTTGAGGCATGATGCCTTAGCATGTGCAGATAACTTTCCGTCATCAATGATTGACCACATGTTCAATGTCCTACGACCAACCGATCCTCAATGATTAGTGAGGTCCTTCGTTAGGTTATAACATGGCCTTGGGGTTAATTGGGTACTTGAAATAAAGGATATCAGGCTCAAAACTTTTCACATGTGGGTGATTATTTGGCACAAGCTCTATAGAATAAGTAGTCGCTCTCAATCAGGAAGGACTTCCTTAGGACCATAATGTAAGGATATTGTTTTCCTAGGCTTTTGGGAGGATATTTTTTGGCAATGAAATTCTTTGAAAGATTTCCTAAATTCAAGGATTACACTTTGTTGAGAAACATTTTGGTTGCCTTTCATGCTTGGCTATATCCTCAATTTGAGTCCATCTTTTGAACTTTTCTCATTTCATCTTTTTTTTTTAGGCTTTAATTTGATTTTCTTTGGCCCATGTCTCTTGACTGTTTCGGGCTGAATTTTTTCCTTTGCCCTCTCTTTGCTTGGGCCTTCATTTGACTTGATTGGCCCATGACTTTGTCATTTGTTTGATTTTGGCTCTTTTCTCATTTTTTTCAATTAAGGACTCACTTAATGGACTCAAATCTTGGAGGTCACTTGGCATGAGATTCTTGTAACCATCTAAACTTCACCAATGTGGGGGGTAATCCTTGAATGGGTAAAAAAGGAAAAGATTTCAATAGGCTTAATTGGGCTAGCAAGGGATATATCTCTGTAAGTGGGACGGTAGTGAAATGAATGTCTTTTTCTGTCATCTTGAGCGCTTACTTCTTAGCCTAAGGAGCTTGAGTGCCAAATTATAAATTCGGGTAATTTCTGAAAAAATATTTTCTTTCTGGCTCAAAGGGCTATCAAGCGATATAAATATTTGGATAGATGAAACAAATGCCTCCATCATTTCAAATCCAATCAGTTAGTCAATGAAACTTGAACATATGGTTATTCACTGATTCAGGATCCACACCAATTTTGGGAAAGACCTCCCTGAAAGGTTTATTGTCAAGAAGAGAATTGAATACGACACTTTGCAAAAGTGGTAAATATTTTATGAATGCAAGGTTGTTGAGATAGGGTATCATGATGTGAGTGTTTGGGGATCATATGCCCCTTATCCTTAGTAAGGGATAACCACTTCACTCAAACAACTCTTTCCCCACAAAAGGAGTTTTGGCATTGACTTGCCACTCTTTGAAGAAGCACACGTTTCAAAATACATATTTTCATGATTTGATCTTTTGATTTGGACCTTTATGCTTTGATTTTATTTCGAAAAACACATTTTTGTGAAATATGAACAGGATTGCAACAAACCCTAGCCAATTGGGGTGAGAAAAGATTCTGTTGGGATAACATCTGAGACGAGGTGACAAGGCCAAACTTGGGTTCCAATGTTTCCGATGAATGGCATTCCCAATATTCGGTAGCTTTCACAAAGATCCATATAGGGGATGAAGGTTTCTGCCTCACAAAGAAGCCTTAGATGCTTGACTCCAATTTGGCAGACATCTTTTGGATGAAGATTTTTGATCTATGGTGAAGATTCTTGTGAAGTGCAAGTAACAAGCTTCATTTTCATGTCAATCATTCTGATGACCTTTCAAGAAAACATACCACATTAAGGACCTAAGAAAGGCAATATGAAATCAACAAGAAGGGATGTTAATGCAATTCCCTGATATTTTTATGGGGCACTGTCACCTAGATGCTGAGAAAGCAAGTGGCTCTCTGATCGTATTATCACAAATGTTCAGATGTTTTGTCGCCACTATTCATGAGATGCAAGTGACGTCCCATTGGCTTGATTAAAGCATGTTCCTGAAAAGGAAATATAATTAAATAAAGTTAGTGACATATCAAGACTATGCCGAACTCGATAAAATTGGAAGTATTTTGGTCCTCATTCGCGACCAATTTTAATCCCTTTACTCTTCAACCATGGTTTACATGTTGGCATTTATTTTATGACATTGTATCATTGAAGTAGTTGAAGCTGATTTTTCATGCATCCGAGAATTATCGGGTGAATTACCATGGACGATACTATTGGGAATGTTCTTGAAAAGGAAATGGGCAAATTTAGACGAAGACTTGGGTCATGGCAAGATTCGATAAAATTGGAGACTTTTCACGTTACTACCGGAATGTAGGCTTGGTTTGCCTTTTTTCATTATCAATTTGGAAATCAAACTTCCAAGGAATGATTCAAACAAGTTACAGGATCCTTTGATGGTCTTGCAAAGAAATTGCAACCATGTCTCTTGTTAAAGTTCAAGATGCTGTCGATGTGGACACAACGGAAATGGGAGTCGCCACCTAGTTTTTGCAATGGTCTAGGAACCATATATATAGCGTCCTCTCAAGGAAGGACCATTGATCTTACTACTAGAGATATGGGTTCAGAGTTAAGGTACAATCTTAGGAAGGAATTAGGTACCCAAAACTACCCAACCCTAAGGTTGGCTTCCTCTCATAATGTCTTATGTCTTAACCTTATTAAAGGCACACTCAATATTGTTATCTAACTCACACACACACACACACACACACTAACATGCATCTAAACACACAATATAGCACCAATCATCCCTAATTATATATCTATCAGGCTTGTCAACCAAAGCCTAACATTCATCTAGTTAAGCATCTCATCAAATCATAGACCCTAACATTCATCTAGCATGGCATCTCTTAACATACATCTAGCGTACATGTCAACGAACCTAGCATCCATCAAGCATGGCACGGCATAAACCCTAGCATGTTACTATCATCATATCATCATATCCATTCAAGGTAGAAACATAGGCATGGCAAGCAAAAATAGATCATCAAATGTATTCCAAGCTTTTAGACATGAAATCAAACATCAAACAAACACATTACATTATTAAAATGCATGTTCATACCAATGTGTGACTTACCTTACTTACCTTGCAGCAACTCAGCACCTATGGCATTATGCATGAGCATGTGATGAATGTTCATGGCATCAAACAAGGAAAGCACAAGATAAACCCTAATTCTAACATGTGAAAAGCAAATAAGCAAACAAACATGTGAAACAGAAACTTAGAATCATGAAGACATGAAAAAGGATCTAAAACAGAGGTATACATGTGAAAGTAGAAGCAAAAACAGATAAAACAAAATTAGGGTTTTCTGGGCGAGTTCATGCGCACGCATGAACAACCCTACTTGCGCATAATCAAGCCTGTGTGTGCAGGCAAGATTATGCGAACATGGGGTTCTGCCCAAAAACCCTAAAAACATAGCAAAGATTTAAAATGCTAAATCTAACATCCTAACATGCTCTTTAGACATATAAAATGTAAACCTAGACTACATAAACATATTAAAACATAAAACAAGCAAAGAAACAAACAGAAGCAGAATTAAACTAAAGAAAATAAAAGAAAAGGTTTAGAACTATTCCTCAAAGAAAGGCTCTTCAAGATTTATTTTTTTACCATTCCCCTTAGTCGAATCTATTCACAATTTAATAAAAAAGTGAGTAGTAATCTTAAACTCAAAGATCAAGGCCAGAAAAGGCAATAATCAAAAGAAAATTTACTTGAGAAAGTTTTGTGATAAACTCCCTCTTTGATTCACTATTTCTAGTGAATCTTAGTTTTTTTTTTTATGGTATTTCTATGTGTTTTGAAAATATACCATGTAAGGCTACTTATAGTATGAAAATAGGGGTTTGGAACGACTCCTAGACAATGTGGGATTCATTCCAAACCTCAACATTAATGCAGAAAACTTGCCTTGTTTAGTTTTTGGAATTCTCTTTGTGTGGCAGGATCGTGCCTACGTGCGCATGCAAAAAGCTGCGTGCGCAAGCCGATTATTGCATGCACATAGTGAGGGTTTTCTTGGCCTCACTTTTCCCAAAATAGATTTATTTGCTCATTAAAAGTTATATTTTTCATTTTAACATTTCTTAAGTTAATTTAACATTTGAGTGGGCCCTAAACCAACGTTGGGTCTTAGAATTCAGTATCATTGGGGAACGGGGGCCCGAGTCATAAGGGGTACGAAATGCAGTGTCTATAGATGCCCCTCTTTTGATTCATAAGCTTCGCTAACGGAATCAAAAGAATAGGAGACAAAACATTTTGTTTCGACTTACAGCTTGGGCTTAACCCACGCACACAACACACATCACATATACATGGGGCAGGGTATAACTCCGAAGAGCTACGTGGGATTTGTATGTCCGAATTCCCACTTTTGTTGCTCGAGAAACAAGCAACGATAGGTTCACTATCCCAGAACCTGTTTTGGCAATTGCAAGCAAAAGGCGAGTGACTCATTATCCTAGAGTCACTAAAAAAAAAAACAAAGGTGCTCTTATAAGCTCAAACAAACAAATAGGGGTGCTCTTACGAGCTTAAAAAGGATATATATCTATGGTGTCCAACTAGGGCTCTTGCCTCAAACTTTTTCGGGTTGTACTTGTCTTCTATCTCTATCTCTACTTGTTCTAGTAAGGCTCTTGCCATGGAGAGACCTTGGTCTCCATCTCTATCTCTACCTCTTCTATAGGGCCTACATGTTCAATTCCCATAGGATATGTATGCGAAATCAGTATGATGTGCCTACATGTTCAACTCCTAAAGGATATGTGCAAGAATTCTGACTTGTATGGGATCTATGCTTACATATTCAATTCCCAGAGGATATATGCACAAGTTTTGTGTTCTTCCTTTCTGACTTGCCTGGGGTTTTATGCTTGCATGTTCAATTCCCTTAGGATATTGTGCTTGCATGTTCAATTCCCTTATGATATGTTCATGAATTTTGTGTTGTACAGGATCTGTGCCTGCATATTCAATTCCGGGGGGATACGTGCACAAGTTCTGTGTTCAAACTTGCTTCACTATTTTTGGAGGAAAGATCCACTGGAATGCTGGAGGACTCACTAGGGAGTATAATTATGTTGAAAAGTGTTTTGGTGATGATTCTGAACTACCCCGAAGTCTTGATGGTGTACAACCCACTAAAGAAGGGTAGCTTACTAAGGATTTTATAATGGTGTGTTGTTCACTAGGGAACTTTCTTCCACTGCAGAATAACTATCTTCTTCTTTCTTATGACTCAATGAGGATTGATGTTGACTCCACCCTCGAAGGGGTTTTATCGAACTTTACTAGGGAAATTTTGCTTTGCAACTCTCAAGGGAGCTGCTTCTGTACCTTGGACTCATAGGGGAGTCTGTCTATGATACTGGATTTTCTTGGGATTTAGTTGATGATCTTGACTCATGGAGGAGTTTTCATGATGACTTCTAGTCCATTGAAGGATGTTTTGATGCTTTTGATCCACAGGGGATGCACTTTTAGGATCTTTGTACCCCTTGCCTACTGAGGGCATTTTTGTCACTTTTGGGTATTTTTGAATTTTTCTTTGCACTTCTAGCCTCCTGGAAACTCCATAAGGATATTTGAAAAAATGTTTTTTTTTTGTTGCTAAACTACACGTAGTTTAGCGGGGAGGCCTAAACTACATGTAGTTTAGCCACCAGGTGTGTTCCCTTCTCTTCATTTTTTTTTTCCCAATGGTTACCAGCCATTTCTTTTTTTCATTCTCTTCATCTTCCCTCATCTCTTCACATTCTCTAACTCTCTCTACAAAAACTTTCTACCTATCTCTCGTTCCCTCACAATCTGACTCTCTCCTCCTCTTCAATCTAAACTTCTCTCTCGAACTCTCTCATCTCCTTCAATGACATCCTCTCCACTGATGCCTCACATCTCATCCGCTAGAATGGAGCGTTAAGGCTAACACTGCTCCTCCCTTGACCTACAGATAACAATAACACCTTTCGGAGGGTGCAAGGGCCGGATTAGTAAGATTTTCAAACTTTTCTCATTTTTCAAGTTTTCCTTTGATCTTCCATTTTAATCCATTTTTAGGCTTGTAAATGCTTGGGTTTCGCTGTAGGATGGGTTTAGATAAAAACCTGACACTTTAGGATGAGTGGGAACATGTTTAGGTTAAGTTTTGGTTGAGAAAGACTTGAGAATGTCGAATAACACCCTTCTGTGTTTATTCCAATGTGCACAGATTCGAGCCTGTGTGCGCAGACATGTTCTTATATGCGCAACTTATATTCGTGCATACGTAGGGTTGTTCTTGTGCCCGAGTATTTGTTCTTCAATTTATGCATGTGTAGTTTCCATCCTACGTATGCATGTAGAATTTTGCTTACGTAGGATTTCTCCTACGCACACATGGCGCCAAGTAGAAACCCTAGTTTAGGCATTTTAGCTTCTTTTTCATCTGTTTGTAACTCTAACATCATCTGACACCATTTTTTGCACTCAATTGTATGCCCTATGTCATAATTCATCCTATTGTGAATCCAATATTATTTTTCCCAACATTTTTTTCTCCTAATCATGATTTTAATCCCATTCTCTTCTTGCAGGTTTCAGCCCCATATTCTGGTAAGGGCAAAACCAGCCAGGTCCTGGTGTGGTACAACATCCTTACCGAGAAGACTCGAGGCCACATCCATGCTGCAAGTTTCGAGCCCATTATCCGTTTGATGCCTTAGAGGTCTGCCAATGCTGTCTTGGTGCAGACCCTAGCTGAGACGTGGTGGGACACCACCCACACCTTCCACATTACTAGCTAGGAGATAACTATCACTCCTCACAACTTTCACCGCATAACTAGCATACGGTTTGATAGGGTCCCGATTAGTCTGAAGGATGAGTCGGGCATTCGGCTGGGTGCAGACCTACTAGGGAGGAGGTATGCTACTGAGACGATCAGCTATACTGATCTCGAGGCGGACTTCATGCATTGTTTATAAGGGACGGTTGAAAAGCACCTTTGGATGGCTAGGGTCTTTCTACTGTACCTGTTGGGGGGGGTACCTATTCGCCAATGGTGGGTAGACGGTGTTATTGAGGTGGTCGGCCCTTTTTTGAGACTTTGAAAAGGCTCTGGCTGCCAACTGGCGGTTAGTGTGCTTGGCCTATTTCTACTCCTTCTTAGACACTCTCAGTCGGGGGACACTGCGCTAGCTAGTGGGGCCTTGGAAGCTCTTTGACGTTAGTTTCTCTCTCTCTTCTCTTGTATTTCATGCATTCTCATTCTTATAGTCATATATCCACATGCCATATAGGTTAGGATTATGTACCATATTCTTGTTAACTACATCTATACCTATATCTTGCAAACTATTACCCTACCATATGTGTTTTGCAAACTGTACCATATTTGAACCTCGTAAACTATCATGTAGCATAACCTCTTGCAAACTATTATCTCTGAGTCTTGTAAACTATCCTATTTGAATCTTGTAAACTGTCATTTTGCAAACTGCTATTTCTGAATCTTGTACACTGTTGTATTTTAGCACTGGGCCGTGGATTATGGTCTCATTGCTAGGGGGGTTGTAGTGGACTTGAGAAAGGTCACCTCGCTTCAGGATCACCTCGCTTTGGGCTCACCTTGCTAGAAATATATACTGTTTTCCACTATTTGCATGCTTCTTAAGGTTCTTTTTTTGACCCTATGTGTTGTAACAGATCATATGGAGTCTTTGGGTCGGAGCTGCCCCTGTAGCAGACCCGAGCTTGGAGGCAGCTACTATAGTTGCTTCTAATCTCTCTCAGCCCCTTGAGGGCGGTGGATTGAGGGTGATTTACTTGGCGGAGAGGGTGTGTTGCTAGTTGGCGGGTGAGGTCACACCTCGGGTCCCCATGGATCCTCTAGTGTTCATGCTTGCTCCTCATTCCATGACGAATGCAAAGTACGACCTATAGGGGCTGGGTATCCCCTTTACTAATCGGGTCATAGATGAGCTAGACTATGACAAGTTTGGTAGGACTCGCCTTATGCCTTATCTTACCATTTCGGTATGTGTTCTTACTCTTCTCATTTTCTTTAACAGTCATCTCCTGCATTCTTGTACATTAGTGACCTTTAAAAGAAATAATTATGTCAGGAGGGCACTGTTGTTGGTGCTCTTATTGATCCTCCCCATTTGCCTTGGTTGGTCTATGCTTATGCCCTTGATGGCTTTGCTTAGGAACACCCTGTTGGCCGCAATACAATGTCACAGGCTACCCCTTCCTTGAAGGCACCTAGGTGGTGAGTTCTCTTTCATCCTTGTTCTCTTTCCTTTCTATCCTACATCCCAACACTTGTTTTAACAACCTTTCCTTCAAAATTCAACCCACTATTCAGGAGCATAAGGAGCTCATTTGGCTTACAGGAAACCTTAAGCTAGAGTTGACTGAGTACTATTGGCAACTGTATGATGGTGGGGATGCTGGTGATGATGATGATGATGATGGCGGTGATGGTGCAGGAGATTCCAAGTCGACTCTGAGCCATCAGCCGAGGAAGAGGCGCTTTAGGTGACCCTGTAGACAGCCAAACACAGACACAACATAGCATACTTTCTTTTTGTTGCTTTTACTATTTTTTTAGCATAGATGCTTACACTTTATATTTGGTTTGAGACATTGGGTTATATTTTAAGAATACCTTTTACATTTATGCTTTTATTTGGGATATGTACTTAAATTACAAACTTATGGAAACTTTGTGCCATTCTGTTATTCTTGGAAACTTTGTGCTTGAATTGTGCCTTGAGTAGTCCCTTTAGTCTCTCCCTTGCACCTTCCCATATCATCAAGTTAAAATGGAAGAATCTTTTCTCTCAATCCCTAATTTTTGCCTAGGTTTTCAACCTAGCAAGATTCTTCTAACTTTTGCATGGATTGCCTTTCGGTTTTCAACCCATCGAGGCTCCTTATATCGTCTTTGAACTTATTATTTTCTAATTTTTCTTTCTCTTTCTTTTCCTTTCACTCACACCTTTTCTCCCCCTCTTTTACTTCTTTCAGATATGGCCATATGAGAGGCTCCAATTGTTTAACCCAACTTTAAGATATAAAAAATGACTTAAAGGCTGTCATGCAGTGGGTTCACATAGTTGAGAAAGCTTAGATAAAGCCCAATCAAAAGAAAGAAAGACTGACTAACTACCTTGATATGCCCCAAATTTTACTTTTCTGCACTTTATGATTCTCATGTCTTTTCTTATGAATTTAATAAAGGATTGGAATGTTCCACATCCTCTATAGAAACAATTTATCATCTTTTAATTTGAGCAATAAGAGAACCATCCATTTATTATCTTTACTTATTGTCATCATTTCTTCTTTTTTCTTTTTTTTTCTCCTTTTCTTTTCTTTTTTCCCATGCTATGTAATTTTTGCCCATGACGTCCTTTAAGGAATTTTTGCCTTGCCCATGGTCTTTTCCCCTATCTTTTGCCTAAATTGCCATTTCGGGTTTTCAACCTAACGGGGTCCTTTTGCCTTAACTTTTGCCTAGGCTGCCCTTCTGGATTTTCAACCAAGCATGCTTTTTTCCTTTTTTCTTTTCAAATGTTATATCTTCGGAGTCTATCCATGTTGATTGGGCAAAGCATCTCTTCCCCATCTAAATCTGTAATTCTGGTAGCACTTCCTGACATGATCTTCTTGATAATAAAAGGCCCAGACCATCTTCGCTTCATCTTTCCTCTAAAATCAAAAGTTTCATCTTTAAGTACTTTTAGTACCAAGTCCCCTTCTTTAAGGTTTCTAGGTCTCTTCTTTTTGTTGAATGCTCTAGCAATCCTCTTTTGGTACCCTTGTGCATGGTATTGTACCCTAGCTCTCTTCTCATCCATCAAAGCCAATTGCTCATATCTTTGTTTAACCTAATATTCCTCTAGGACTTTGGTTTATGCTATTACACTCAAAGATTGTATCTCCACCTCAATGAGAAGTACCACTTCACTACTGTAGACCAAAGAGCCTAGGGTTGCCCTAATTGATGCACGGATAGAAGTTCTGTAACCCCATAAAACAAATGGGAGCTTCTCGGCCCAATCTTTGTATGTCACTACCATCTTGGCTAGGATGTTTTTGATGTTTTTATTGGCTGCTTCTATGGCCCCATTGGTTAGTGGTCAATATGGTAAAGACTTGTGATGCTCAATGTTATACAGTTCCATGATTATTCTAACCTCTCCCTCAAAGTGAGAACCGTTATCGGAGATAATCTCTTGGGGTACCCCATACCAACAAATGATGTTATTCTCTATGAATCGAGCCACATGCTTGGCTTTTAACATTGAGTAAGAGGCCGCTTCCACCCACTTAGTGAAATGGTCAATTGCCACTAGAATGTATTCGCGTCCATTTGAGGCCTTAAGGGCTATCCTTCCAATCACATCTATTCCCTAGACTAAGAAAGGCCATGGAGAGGTTATGCTATATAGCTCACTAGGTGGCACATGATTCAAATTTGCATGTGTTTGGCAATCGTGGCAACTCTTCACAAATCTACACAATCGGTCTCTATTGTGTTCCAATAATAACTTATTCTCAAGATCATTTTGGCTAACATTCTCCCATTCATGTGAGGACCACAAATCCCTTAATGAATTTCTTCCATAACTTTCTCGACTTCTTCTTTCTTTAGACAACAAAGATGTATACCATCATAGGATCTCCTATAGAGCTGTCCTCCGCATAAGATGTATTACATTGCCATCATCCTAATCGAACGACACTCTCTCTTGTCGGCACCATCCGAATATACCCCAAACTCCAAGAATTTCATGATGTCATAATACCAAGGAATCCCTTCCTCCTCTATAACCAAGACTAAAGCTTCGGCCTTTTCTTTGTGTACAATCTGATAACTTTGTTCAAAAACTAAAGGTTGTGTTCATACTCCTTTGGGTATTTCAACCATGGAAGCTAAGGTAGCAAAGGTGTCTGCAAACTAATTCTGAGCTCTAGGGATGATCGTTTACTCAATTCTGTCAAAAGTTTTGGTCAAATCCCCTAGATACTGCTAATAAGGTTTTAAATGCTCCTCATTTACTTTCCATAACCTTTACGCTTAAGCTATTACCAAAGTCAAACCTCCAAAGACCTCAACCTCTTTTACCCCAAAATCTCAGAGAGCTTCCATTCCAGTGATACAAGCCTCATATTCTGACATGTTATTTGTTGCTTTGAAGTTCAACTTAACTGCTAAAGGTAGGTGAGATCCTTCGGGAGTGATCAAGAGTACCCCTATCCCATTTCCATATTGGTTCACGACTCTATCGAAATACATCTTCCATGCCCCTAGTTTAATATCCAAAATATCCTCATCCAGAAAATCTTCTCTACTATCTTCTCCATCCATGGGGTTCTCAGCACAAAAATCTGATATGACACTCCCTTTGATGGTTTTCCTCGCCATATACTTCAAATTGAATTCTGCTTGTAGGATTAACCATTTTGACAGTCTTTCACTCAAAGCGGGCTTCTCAAACAAGTACTTCAATAGATCCATCCGGGCTATTACCCATATATGGAAAGGTAGGATAATGTGTCTCAACTTCTGTACGGCCCATATTAGAGCAAAGCATGATTTTTCTATAGATGTGTATCTAGTCTCATAATCATGGAACCTCTTGCTCAAATAGTATACGGCCCTGTCATTCTTATCATCGTCTTCTTGTGCAAGCAAACTTTTAACCACGTCCTCCATGATAGAGAGATGGAGGAGTAATGGTTTCCCATGCACCAGGGTATCAAGATAGGTGGATGGAAGAGATACTCCTTAATGAGCTTGAAAGCTTTCTAACATTCATCATTCCATTCATGAGGTTCATTCTTCCTCAGGAGCTTGAAGATGGCTCACAAGTGGAAATGAGTTTGGCAACAAATCAACTGATGTACTACAATCAACCTAAAAATCCCCTTATCTCCTTTTCACTTTTGGGTGAAGGCATTTCTAATATGGCTTTGATCTTTGATGGGTCAACTGCTATCCCTTTATCACTTACCAAAAAGCCTAAAAACATCCCTGCGGTTGTTCCAAAGGTGCATTTTTGTGGCTTCAATCTTAGCCTATACTTCTTAATCCTTTCAAAGAATTTCCTTAAATTAACGATGTGACCCTCTCTCTCCTTGGATTTCACAATCATATCATTGACATACATTTCTACATTATTGTGCATCATATCATGTAACAAGGCTGTGGCCATTCTTTGGTTGGTCACACGCACCGCATTCATGAGCCCAAATGGCATTACGGTGTAACAATAAATTTCCTATTATATGGTAAAGGTAGTCTTGGTCATATCCCTAAGAGCCATCTTGATTTGGTTTTATCCCCAAAAACCATCCATGAAAGACATCAAAGCACCACCGACTATGTTATCCACTAAGACATCTATGTGAGGAAGAGGAAAGTCATCCTTAGGCCAAGCTTTGTTCAAATCCCTAAAATTCTCACACATTCTTACCTTTCCATCTTTCTTGGGCATGGGCAAAACATTAGCTATCCGCTCAGCTTAGTGTACAGGTTTGATGAACCCTACCTTCAATTGCTTGGTGACCTCTTCTTTGATCTTTAAAAGCCATTCGGTTCTCATACGACTCAACTTTTACTTAACGGGCACCATGTGAACATGAGTGTCAATGAGATGTTAAGCTATGTCGGGATCAATACTGAGCATATCTTCATAGGACCATACAAACACCTCTTGAAATTCGATGAGCAACTCTTTGAGATCTTTTCATTCTTTTTCATTTAGGGTTGAGCCAATTTTAATTAAATGTGGAGTCTCATCATTGCCCAAATTAAGAGTTTCAAAAGTTTTTTTTTTGTAAGTTCAATTTTCCTTTCCAATTGTTTATTAATTTCATTTTCAAATTCTTTTGAATCATCCAAATGCAAAATTTCAATATTATGGGACACATAAGACAAATCAGAATTCATCATATTAAAAATGTTGAAAAGTACAATGGGACTTGCATTACACACTTTCTTTCCCACATTTTCAGAAAACCCAACCTAAGTTTATTAAGTTGCCTCACAACAGGCATGATGAAGGCAGAAGGATCACTTGGCTCCTCGTTGGTGATGATGAACACATCCCCTCCATGTTCAGCATAGTCACCATTGCTTTAGCATCCATGTAATCCACCCAGTCGACTTCTTCTTGAACTTCCTTGATCACTACCGTAGGCTTCTCCTTGAAGGTGAGCTTCTCATTGAAGAATATCTCCCACAAAAAAGCCACAAAAAAGGAAGTCTCCCCCTTCCTTCACAAAGTTTCCATTAAGGGCACCAAGGTTCTTCTTGATTCCATCGCAGCCTTCAACTAATCTCAAACCTTCCTTGGTCAGTTGAGTCTTGAAATTGGGGAATTTAGCCACCCCTTTTCCTTTTTTTCCAAGACCTATACCAGGCATATACCCACTTTCTTCATCATTGCAATTACCTCATGGCTACAATATGGGACCAAATCTAAGGTATATCTTTCATCCTTTAGTCCATAATCAACCATGTTCACAAATTCAAAGCCACTCATTTAGAGCTTACCTCCTCCTTCCTCAAGTCTATAAACTGGTGCTAGGATCTCACCATCACCAAGTACTAAAGCAATTCCTCCCTTCCATGAGATATTCATCTTTTGATGCAGAGAAGAGGGGATAGCCCCAATAGGATGAAGTCATGCTCTTCCTAAGAGAAGGTTGTAGTTAGGAGTGATGTCTATGACATGGAATTCCACAATTGTCTCTATTGGGCCAATCTTGCAAGGATCTTTGAAAGTACCCATAACTTTTTTTAATGTATTATCATATGCCCTAACAGTCAAATGAGAGGGTATGATGGTCTCCATGTCTAGGCCAATGGTAAAGGCAGTCCTAAGCAGGCATACATTCAATGCAGATCCATTATTAATCAACACCATAGGAACCTTGGTGCCCATGCAATGGTGATTTGTAGAGGTCTAGTGTGAGTGGCTCCTTTGTGGGGAGGTTCCTCTTCAGAAAAGACTAGAAGAGGATGAGATGGGGCCTCGACTCCCATGAGGGATAACACTTCCTATGGTGTAGTTTCTGAAAGTTCACTTGGTGTGTAAAACACTAGTGAATGTTTAGACCCCAATTTAAAAAAAAAAAAAAAAAAAAAAAAAAAAAAAAAAAAAAAGCTTATACTCAAATAATATATGTGTGAAATGATAAGTACAAGCTATACCCAAAAAACCAAACTACTCGAAGCCATAATGTAATCACAACACAACAGTAATTAAAAGCAAAGAGTAAGGGTTAGAGAGATGCAAACACAAGATAACACCAACATTGTTATCGAAGAGGAAACCAAAGAACTCAGCGAAAAACCTCTCTACTGCCCTCTAAACGGTAAAATGATCCACTAGAAAATCAATTAGGATACATGAATAGCAATAGACCCTCCAAGCATAATCTACCCGATGCACCTAAGCCCTCCAAGCTTCTTACTCCAACAGGGTTAAGCCTAACCTTGTCTTCTCTAGCTTACCAGATCCCGCAATAAGCCCATTGCATCAATCAAATGAATTGGTCCTCTCTAAACTGCTTCCCAAGCACCAAATAACCTTTTCATTGATATGAATATGGTGGGGTGTGGATTTTGCTAAAGCTCCTCTCAAGGGTATGTCAATAGAGAGGGTGAGAGTAAAGGAATTTAAAGAGTCAAATGTATAAGATTATGGATAATCAATCTTGTTGTTCTCAGGTTTCTCTCCCAAAATTCTCTCCCAAAATTCTCTCTAGAAGCTCTCTACATTTCGTGGGTATAAGGGTATTTATAGTAGGGTATGAGAAGGAATGTGAAAAGTCATTTTTCTGCAAAACAGGAGGCTTTGGCGAGTGACTCACGACTGGGATGAGTCATGAGTTCTAGTCGCTAACTAACAAAAAGGCCAAATTGTACTTTTTGTCCCGTAGTGATCCAGTTGTCATACCCTTCAACTTCTTGCATGCTTCACATGTGTAACACTTCTGGCGAGTCACCACTCACGAGTCAGTTGCAAGTTCCAGTCGTGAGATTGTCTTTGATTGCACACACTTGATCAAATCTTCACATTCTCTCACACACAACCCTTACATAATTCTCAAGTAAATACAGGGTTTCTAATTGCTTAATTAGAAGCAAATTTGGCACGGAATAAAGCTGACACATGGTTGAATAAATTCAACCTTACAGTTTCTATGGGTGGTCCTTTCCATTCAAAACATCCAAGAAAGCACTACAATGCTTGTGAGGAGCCATAAGCAAGCCCTATACCGATACATGAGCTCGAGTCTTCTTTAATTGAGTCAAAACTTGATCTTCTTCCTCTTTCTCTTCTTTCCCTTTAGGTTCCATGGGCTTGGACCATTCTCCTATGTCTTAACCAAGATGATCCTTCTCCAAAAATGATGGTTTGTAGTGTTTCCCACTCTTTGTAATATTGTCCACATTGTCCTCTTTGACTCTTTTCTTTAGCTCGGTCATTCCTTTTGGAAGTATCCCCCACACAGCCACCGCATTCTTCAAAACCTTATCTTCTCCATCCCATAATCCTTGAACTTCTATGGCATTAACTTCCACGATCTCTATCAACTTTGAACAATCCCATTCAATCTTATCAATTTGCACCCAATTTTGATATAGAGGAAGAGCTCTGTGATATTCAGGAAAAGGGTTCTTCCTAATGCTAGGCTTGGTGATGATATTAGGGTTTGGGAGGGTTCTATTGTCTATGAGGTATTGTACCTCATGTTTTAGGTGGAAGCAATTGTCGGTTTTATGGCCAGAATTCTGATGGAAGTGACAATACTCATTAAGGTTCCAAGTAAGAGGTATGGGGTTAGGCATGGGTGTGGGATCTAGAGGCTTGATGAATCCTTTGGAAGATAAATTCTCATATGCTTGGGCAAGGGTCATTCCTAGGTCAGAAAATTATCGGCGGGCTTTCTTTGTGAAACTTGGGTAGGTTAAGGTTTATTGAGGTATGATGGCACTTACATTGACGAGATTAAGAGCTTTAGAGGTAGTCACTCCTCTTCCATATGTCTTCTTGATTGGAGGTTTGCTCTCACCCTTCTCCAATTGTACATTGTTGATGGCATCCTCTATCCTAGTTCCACAATCACACAATTCTCCAAAAGAACTAATTGGCGATGATAAGAGCTTACAATTATACGCCAAAAGAAATTTCTTTGATAATCATGTTAATTTGATCTTTCTTATTTGGCCTATTAACCATCCTAAATGCCTTTCCCTTACACCTTGTCATGTATTCGAAGAACGTTTCCCCTACTCCTTGCTTAGTAGTCTCCAAATCTCTTAAAGTCATATCAATCATAATATTGAAGATGAATTGATCTACAAATAACTCCACTAGCTCATTCCACACCTTAGTCTTGCTAGGATCCAAACTATAGTACCATCTTGATGCACCTCCCGTAAGTGAGAGAGGAAATGCATGCAAAGTTTGCTTCTCATCCAACCCCTTCATTTCAATGATGCTTAGATACCTCCTAACATGTTGCTTTGGATCGCTAGTTACATCAAATTTTTCCACATCAGAAATCTTGAACTTTGGAGTTAGTGCAATAGGAGTCTTGGAGCTTATGCCCCCTATGTTATAGAGACAATCATCCATCCCTTGGGCTTTGCGAAAGGCTAGTTGCATCTTCTCCATCTTTTCTTTCATAGCCACGGTCTCTGCGGCAAGCTTCTCAAATTGTTTGTTCCTCTCATAACAGCCTTATCTTTTCATCTCAATCTTCCATTTCTTCTTCATCAAGAACCTCTACTCGTGGGTTGGGCTTCTTCAACTTGGCTTCCTCGAGCTTAGTGAGGCGACTCCCCATCTTTTTGAGAATGTCACTTTGTTCTTCCATTGCCTTGAATATCTTTTGTGCAATTTCATCACTAATTGGAGCAGCCATTTTTGCTTGAGAGGGCTCTCCTACTTGGAACTCTTCTTCTTGATGTGTGTCCTCAATTTTGACCAAACGCCTTCCGTTCTTTTCTTGAATCCAAATTGGAGTAGGGACATGTTTTCTTGATTTTGGTGGTGCAATAGTACCTGAAAAGAAGTCCCATTTTCACCAAGTCCACGTCCCATTTAAAAGGTTCCTTTTATTTTTAGATGTTCTTAGAAAATCCATAAGTCCATTTTGATGAAGGCCCAGTTACAAAATCACTCCATTTCCTCTCATGAACCTTACCCCTTGTTTTGTTGGGCCTTGGTCTATTTACAACAATGCTCTCATCTTACTCTCATGGGCTTTCATTAGAATGTACTTAGAGATTTTCAACCTTTTGTCTCAAACATAGGCTTACAATATATTCATAACATTTTGAGCTTTTCTCTTTTCATTTCATTATCTTCATCATTTTTTTTTTCAAGTAGCCCTTTAGCTAGAATATATTGTAGCCTTCCCCTGAAAGTCCATGAAGTTCTCATCATTTTAGGCCTAGGCATGCAACAAAGAGGACCAAGATTAGGAAATCCATATTGACTTAGTAGGATCTTGGATGCTAAGTCCATAGCATACTTGTTATCTAAGGCCCAAAGTCCTCTTTTTTTTCTTTTCAAAAGGGCTTTTTGGTTTGGGCGTATGATAGCAATTAAGCTATGATCTTATGAACATTTCAAGTTAAGATATACCCATTAGATTTAGGGACAAGCCTCTTGTATGTGAGAACTTCTTTTCTTTCACCCCCATTGTCTTAGGGTATGCCATAACTTTAGGGTCATCCTTCCAATTTTACATCATTTATTTGTCCTTTAGAATTAGGTGAGCACAAGATATATGGTTAAAAAAATAAGAGATATATAAAGAGTATCCGCTTTTGATTGGGTGTAGGATCTCTCTAAGTGTGGGTAAGCTTTCTTAAGACTAAAGGGTTAAATAAGTAGGTCACTCACAAATAGGTAGGCCATGTTTCCAATCGAGGGCCTAAGTGGACCTTTGTGGATTGGTGGCAAACCGTTAACGTACTCAAAGCCCATCATAGGCAATTGTACACATTATGAGTTGGTGGATGAACTTCGAAAGACTTGAGCCTGAATAGAGCCTTCCATCTTCCCACTCATCACCAATCGAGGTAAAGGGACAAACGAACCAAGAGATGTGTGTTTAGGGTTTATTAAGGTTTAGACAAACAAGTATTGAATAAGCCTTTATTAAGGTTTAGACATAGGACACATAGGAATTAAACTCACAATCCCCAATGGAGTCACCACTATGGACAACGGAAATGAGAGTTGCCACCTAGTTTTTGCAATGGTCTAGGAACCATATATATAGCATCCTTTCGAGGAAGGACCATTGATCTTACTACTAAAGAAATGGGTTCGAAGTTAAGGTACTGTTTTAGGAAGGTGTTAGGCACCCAAATTTGCCCAACCCTAAGGTTGGCTTCCTCGCATTATGTCTTATGTCTTAATCCTATTAAAGGCACACTCAATATTGTTATCTAACTCACAAACACACTAACATGCATCTAAACACACAACATGGCATCAATCATCCCTAACCATACATCTATCATGCTTGTCAACCAAAGCCTAACATTCATCTAGTGAAGCATCTCATCAAGTCATAGGTCCTAACATTCATCTAGCATGGCATCTCCTAACATACATCTAGCATACATGTCAACAAACCTAGCATCCATCTAGCATGGCATGGCATAAACCCTAGCCAGATGGATTCCAAGCTTTAAAGGAAAAAACATAGGCATGGCAAGCAAACATAGATCATCACATGTATTCCAAGCTTTTAGTCATGAAATCAAACAAACACATTACTTCATTAAAATGCATGTTCATACTAATGCATGACTTACCTTACTTACCTTGCAGCAAGTCAACACCTATGGCATTATGCATGAACATATGAATGCATGTTCATGGCATCAAACAATGAAAACACAAGATAAACCCTAATTCTAACATGTGAAAAGCAAACAAGCAAACAAACATGTGAAACAGAGACTTAGAACCATAGAGACATGAAAAAAGATCTAAAATAAAGGTATACATGTGAAAGCAGAAGCAAAATAAACAAAACAAAATTAGGGTTTTCTGGGTGGGTTCATGTGGACACATGAACAACCTTGCTTGCCCATAATTAAGCCTGCATGCGCAGGCAAGATTATGCGCGCGTGGGTTTCTGCCTAAAAACCCTAGAAACATAGCAAAGATTTAAAACGCCATATCTAACATCCTAACATGCTCTTTAGACATACAAAAACATAAACCTAGACTACATAAACATATTGAAACATAAAAAAAGTAAAGAAACACTCAGTCGAATCTATACCTCAAAGAAAAGCTCTTCAAGATTGATTTTTTTACCATTTCCCTCAGTCAAATCTATTTACAGTTCAATAAAAGAGTGATCAGTAATTTTAAACTCAAAGATCAAGGCTAGAAAAGGCCCTAATCAGAAGAAAATTGACTTGAGAATGTTTTGTGAAAAAACTCCCTCTTTGATTCACTATTTCTAGTGAATCTTAGTGTTTTCCCGTAAGATTTTTGTGTGTTTTGAAAATATACCCTGTAAGGCTACTTATAGTATCAAAAATAAGGGTTTAGAACGACTCCCAGACGATGTGGGATTCATTCCAAACCTCAACATTAATGTAGAAAACTTGCCTTATTTAGTTTCTAGAATTCACTATACATGTGTAGGATCATGCCTGTGTGCGCATGTAGAAAGCTACACGCATAGGCCGATTCTTGCGTACGCATAGCGAGGGTTTCCTTGGCCTCACTTTTCCAAAGATAGATTTATTTGCTTGTTAAAAATTACATTTTTCATTTTAACATTTCTCAAGTCAATTTAACATCTGATTAGGCCCTAAACCAACTTTGGGTCTTAGAATTCATCATTATTGGGGAACGGGGACCCAAGTGGTAAAGGATACAAAATACGGTATCTATAGTCGAGACTATTGTCTGGAAATCCATTTAAAGGGGAGAGACCATGTGAGAAAAAGTTGTCCCAATATGGCATTTTCCATGGTCTCTCAATCACTTTCACAACTTGGTGAGATTTTCAACTGAAGGGTGTAAGGATTTTCAAATCAAGAAACCCAAAGACATCCCAGGTTATTTGGAGAAAGGGAAAATTTTGTTTAGTAAGACCCGAAGGATCCACCTAGACTACCTGAAGGTGAAATAAAACTTTGTTTGTGGGGAAACCCGAAGGAACCACCTAAACTACCCAAAGGTAAAAGAAGACTTTTTTTTGGAGAACCCAAAGGAACCAACTAATCTACCAAAAGGGGAAAGAAGATTTTGTCTGGGAAATACCTGAAGGAAATACCTAGACTGCCCGAAGGTGGAATAAAGCTTTTTCTGAGGGAGACCCGAAGGAAAAACCTACTAAGGCAAGCTGAAGAAAATCAAGTTTGAGTTGGTTAATCTTTTTAGGTTCTTTTTATTCTTTTGGGATGCTTTAACAGAAAAGCTTGCAAGCTATATGGATCGACTCGAACTTCTGGCTGTATTCCTCTCATAGACTTGTAGTAGCTAGTCTTCATGAATAACGCAGGGGTTGCATAATGGATTTTAATGGTCTTATAGGAATAAGACCACTAAAAATCTACCCCAGTATCGTATTGAGAACACTTTGAATTAGTTAATATGCTCGTTATGGGTCCCTCCACTACCATAACTCTGGGTTAATAGGGAATTTTGACATGATGGGATACTTGTGCAAAGCCCATGCATCTCCCACCAAGATCGGGAACTTGAAGATATCATCCATTCGTTATCTTGTGCTTAGGCTTAAGTTTGGAGCACATTCTCAATCAAGATTTGGTAATGCTTGCGTAGAGATGTTAAGACTTCCCTTATTTATCCTATTAAGTTAACTATGGAAACAAAAGAAGGGGGGGGGGGGTTAGAAACCATCTGAGAAAAAGCAAACTCAAGCAGGACAAAATATTATACTGTTAAAAAGGATCATTATTGCGTATAGCGCTCAGGTGGTGTGCTTAGGGCTTAAGGAGAATCCCAAAACTTAATTACAAACCGAATTTAAATTGTCCCGTGCTCAAGCATAATGACATAAAGGAAAAAGGAAATGCGAGAATAACAAAAGAATAAAGATAGTAAAATAATTTTTTGATTTTGGAGATTTCTTCCACAGCATATGGCGAACTTGGAGTTGCTTTAAGTCAGACGCCTTGTTAGGATAAGGGGCTCAATTACCCAATTGTTTTGAAGCACAAGCTCAAGTTTTTCAGGAGTAATTCTAGATCTTGATTTCTTTGTAAGGACAGTTTGAATATCTAGCTTTCTTGGAGTGGATATATGCACTACGAGCTCTAACTAGCCACCTTTGATAAAACCTTAAACCTTCTGCTTGAGTAGCTTGCACATGTCAGTGGAGTGGCCAACCATCCCCCCATGATAGTCGCAATGATCCCCAAGTCTGTAAATTTCTGATGAAAGTTTCGGTTGGATCTCAGATGCCATTAATTCTACTAGCTTCGCCTTCAACAGTATTGGCAGTAGCATGGATAATGGGACTGACAAAAGGACTAAGGCAGTTGTGCCACTCGATTGTGAAATTTTGCTTCTTAGATTGCCTTTGTTCAGTAACAGGGAAGGCTAAGGTACTCTTTGAGGATATGGAGCTATAGGGAGGCCTGTAGTGAATGAGCTCCCTTGACCTTTGTTCTTGATTAGCACATTAACCTGGCCCTCACGGCCCGTTAGAGGTGAATCAATGACCACAGCATTTTCAAATTGAATGATGTTATTGTCGATCAGGCCTTGGATCTTCCACGCAAAGAGCTTACACTCTTCTTGGCTATGCCTTGGGAGTACCAATTTGGTAGCCTAGGGCATAGCCTAGTAGCCCTAATTATATCATATATTATATCATATACATTTTGGAAAAATTAAGGCTATTAGGCACTCCTCTAACTATATATGATATAATTGAGAAATCGGCATAGGAAGGGGGGAGAACTCTTCTAGTGCATGTTGGACTTGTTGGGTTGGTGCCATTTGCCTTGCAGGGGCGACATCTATTTGCTTGGATTGGCCTTACCTTGGTTGGCTTATCCTTTGGGGAGTTAGAATTGTAGGAGACATGTGATTCTCTTGTCTTCGAGATTCCCCAGCTTTCTTTTCAATAGATGAGCTTTCATTGGCATATCCTATAGGTGTTGAGATTCTATGCAAAGCACAGGCATCCAAGACATCAACTCCATAGATCGGGTCTTTCGCTGAGGCGTCAATACAAAGGTCAATCAACTGAAGGATGAGGTGAAGAAGTCTATCGTGTTGACTTTCCAGATGCTCAATCCTTGCATTCAATTCGCCAAGTGTAAGTTGCTCATTAGAAGCCATACAACACTCAACTTCTTTTTATTTTCCCCATCGAATATTTCCTTGTCAATTAGGCTTTGGATCTCCTTGTTGAACTCATCGCATTCTCCTAAGTAGTGTCCTCTTGCTCTGAAATGGTACTTACAAGTTTCACTTGTATTTCCTCGCCTTTTCAATTCCTTTGGGTACATGTATCCTAAATCCAATAAAGCCTCAAAAAGGTTACCCATGTACCCATGCAGATCTTCTAGATCAGACAATCATCTTCCTCTTTTACTATTGCATTCACTTCCTCACCTTTATTATCAAAGGTTGTAGCAGGGGCAACTTTGAACTGCATAGCACCTTCAAATATTAAGGCTTTGCTATCAATTAGGTCTTGGATATTATACCTTAATAAATGACATTCCTCTGTTGAATGCCCTAGAATGTCATAATGAAACTTACAAGTCTTTGAGGGGTCATAATCTTCCGGAAGATTGGTGATTGGCTTAGGGATGACTTGAGAGATTAAGCCCTCATTTAACAGAGATGAGTATAACTAGAAAGCAGATATGAGGAAGTGGTGGTACTTCTTTGGCTTCTTCCCAAGATTCACCATGAGATGTGAATTTCCCTTGGCCTTTCGGACTAGTAACGACCTAGCGGATTGTACCTCCCTATTTCCAGCCACCATGTGGATATCACCTTTTTCGACCTTAACATCATTTCCCTTGAGCTGTTGTTCCATTAGAGAATAGAGGATAGTCAAGTCAATGATCTTCTTGCTTATGATACCTTCTTTCACACATTTCCCTATGGGTATCAAATTGGCAAAGTGCATTACTTGAACACTGATCATCTTCTTATAGTAAGGTGGCTTAAGGTTATCAAGGAACCAATTGATCATTTCCTCTTTAGTCATGGGGGGTGCACTTGAGCAACCTTCTCTCTCCACCTCTAGGCATACTCACAGAAAGATTCCTTATTCTTCTTTCTATTCTTTAAAGATCAATACAATTGGGAGCTACCTCAATATTGAACTGGTAATATTCCAAAAAGGCATTGGCCATCTCTCTCCAGCTTGATGCTTTATCCAATCTCAAAAACCATGTGGCTGCAGAACCAGTCAGGGTATATGGGAAGATTTGACAAAGTAAAGGCTGATTGTCCTCACAGGGTGCCATCTTCCTACAAAACATGTGTAAATGGGTGCAACGATCTCCAGTGCCATCATATTTGACAAACTCAGGTGACTTGAACTTGGGAGGCATAAAACCTAAGGAAAATTGGTCAGACTGCCCAAATTGACTCTTCCTCGGGAGCCGAAGCTCTCTATGATATGTATCTTTTCTATTAGGGTCTTCACTTGACTTTTGACCTGACCATAGCTAGACTCTAAGGTCTTATCCTTAGAAGGATCCACTTCAATGTTGCCCCTCTGTGGGTTAGTTGGTGGCACATTTTGATCAGGTTTTAGTTAGGTGACACTGTCTTATTGTTGGGAGGAGGTAGGGGAGCCTACCCCTCAGGGTTGGAACCAGATGGGCTAGACGTATTATTCCCAGTTCCTTTAGTTAGTTGTCATATTATGTGCATCATTTTCGCCATTTGCTCTTTTAGGAGGGCAATATTAGTAACATTTTCCTGTGCAGGTGAAATATCACTAGTAGACATCTCTCTAGTACAAGAACTAATGATAATGGGATCACGATGTGATGGTAACTTGGACTATTTCCTTTAAGCGATCTTTTCTCTTTATAATCCTAGAAAGAATAAAGAATGGGACGAGGAAGAGATGGGGGTACATTTGAAAATTTGACAAAGTGGAAACACAAACAAACACCAAGTTGGTTTAGGTCCTTGCTTATTTAAAATGTGCCTATCATTTTCAAATATTGGCCTGGACCCTTGAGCGGGCTTTTTTATCACGGTGAGTTTCTATAGTGATGCAGAATTAATGAGCAAGCTTGGCAAGTAATCGGAACTTTTATATCATGCTTGAAATTGCAGGATGGACCCCTCTTTTGATTACAAAGAAAGCAATGATTTTACAAAACTTTGGCTTTTTACAATGCCCCCAAAACATGGGAGATATACAATGGCCCCAACAATGGGCTTTTTACAATACAAGGAAATTCTAATTTACAACATGCGGAGGCTTTGTTCTGGATGGGCCTTGCCTTCTTGGAAAAGATCTTGAACTCTTGGCAATGTTCTCCTTGGTGTGGAGTTCTGGCTACTTGCCAAAAATTTTATCTGTACACTTTTACATGACGGAGTCATTAGTGTATGCATGCATGCCCTTGTAGGGTTGGAAACTCTTAAGGACTAGGTATGATCTAATGTGCAAGCAACAGGGTTGCTTTTCCCTGGAGTAGAGCACAACTCTTTGATGCAAGCAAAAAAGGCAAACCTACAAACAGAAACTGAACACTTTCCCCTTGACTTGTTTTGAAAGCAATCCTAATAAGGATATCCAACCCTACGCTTGGATGTTCACTCATCTTGGCTCTTCCTAGTTCTTACAGGTTTTGACTTACTCTAGGCCAACTATATAAGACACGGCTTAACTAGTAACTTGGTCCTATTCTTCGGGGGGGACCTCGATCATCTAATCCTTCCTTTCATAGAAATGGGATAGAGTGGATCAAGGGGGACCCTTTTAGATACTCCTGTCCACCCATGGACCCAAAAGTGCCTACAAGTTGGCGCCCAGTAACTATCTAAGGTATACGCATCTAGCATTTTCCCTCAACGCTGAGTTCGGGTTTGACCCAATATGAGGAGTGATGTCATGCATTTTGAAATGAAAGGGGGAAGACTTTCCAAGCACGACAGATATATGAACAGATAAAGGTGTGGCAGAATATAAATCTACTACCCTAGGTTTGCACATGAGAAGGAAAGATGTAAAGCATGATCAGGAAAGCAAGAAAGCTTCACACATACGAAAATACCTCAAAGTTGGTTTTTAGAAAACCATTTGAAAACATTTTTGAGTTTTGAAAATAGTTTACTAAGGATATAGTAAAAGCATTTTTCAGAAGGAAAGCCCAGGAGGCTAATGTCAATTTCAACATTTTTTGAAAGCCAATGTCCAAAGATTAAAATTTCATCAAAATCTCTAAAGGCTAAACTCTATAAGTATCCCTAGTGGAGTCACCAATCTGTCGATGCCTAGCGACAGTTCGACCACCCATAGTGGCAACATTCATATGCGCTTGCATTGTTGCGAGCCTGGGAGCTCGGGTGCTGTGATGAAGGGTATACCTCTGGTGTGTGACTAAAAAATGAGTCAGTTTTAATCAGGTTACCAAAGGTAAGTGAAGTCGCCACCAATCATTGGGTTTTTTCTAAGATGTGATTGGTTACTTGACTTTATTTGATTTTATTACCAATCCTAGGCTAAGAAAAATGCCATTTTTTCTAATCTAATACGGATGGATAAAAATCTTAATTCTTAAGTTCAGAAGTCTGGTTACGTGTTGGGAAAGTGTTAGGCACCTCACAACGTCTGTTCAATGACAGTCCTTTATTTTGATAAAATCTTAATTTTTGGACATTGCCAATTAAAAACGAACTATTGACATTAGCTTTCGGGGCTTTAAACGAATTGGGCTTTGAGGTTTGATTTCGGAAAGGATGTGGTCTTGATCGATGCTTCCCTAGTGTGTTTGGAATCGGTGCCAAATTTCCACGACGAAAATTCGGCAGTGCTTCACCTCAAGTGTGTCATAGCACACAAAACACTATTCTCACCAAACTTTCGCCGTGAGAATATGGCAATTGAAGTGCCCCATTTTCATGGCAAAAATCCAGCAGAGTTTCATGTTTAGTACACTATGGCACATCGGCAAGGTTCACATCTGTGTCTATGGCGGATACCAACATGCTCATGCTAAGACAAGCCGGAGCCCCTCAAAGCATCAAACATATGGATGCGTGTTGCATACACAGAGAAACCGATGTCACTTAGGTGACATGGATCGAGACAATTACACAGCGATGATCATGCACACAATATAGCATGAATATGCACCTATAACAATTGACTTGGGCACATAACCACACTACAAGGTCAAGTGCATTCATGACTAGAGAGGGTCACTCAATTAGCCATAAGAGTCCATCATACAAAGTGCACGATCACCTATACACGGGCATATATATATATACACACATATACATACATACATAATGCACAATGCTATCACATAGAGCGGGAAAGTAAAGCAGACATTGCCAACATTCTAAAGGTATGGCCTAGCAAGGAATAGGGAATGTAAAATAGACATGTCATACCCAAGGAATGCGGCCTAAGCAAAGTGCATGAAAGATAAAGGATACATAGAGAGGGAACCCTAATACATGATTCTAGGGAAAAGGCTAAGAGAGAGGAGAGAGAGAAAAAAAAACCCCTCGTGGAGGCTAGGCCTCCTAATCTACTGAACATTGCTTTTTTTGGGTTTGCATCTTCTTGCTTGCATCCTTACCCTTTTTGCTTGCGCCTAGGAGGTCACACTCTCGCTCCAAATGTCCTTGCTTCAAGTGTGTACATGCAACAAACAAAGAACAAGACAACAAACAAGCAAAGGAGATAGGAAAAGGGAAACGAAAGCATACAAAGAGACACACTAACATAGAGAGCCAAACGGGGGTAAACAAGCATGTTATTAAACAAAAAGGGATGTCTTAAGAGGAAAAATGTGGGTTTAGATCAAGTGTCTATAGTTCCATGAGATTGGAGTATGAACGATACACGTGTCATCAAGCAAAATTCTTAAGAAGGACTTGGGAGCTTGTGTGTCAAAGACGAAGGTGAATGCATGAGATAGTCGGAATTAGGCTTAATGACACAAGCAAGCAGATGGGCTCATGCATGAACATGTAGACAAGCGTGCAAAGATGCAAAGTGACAAGGAGAGCCAAATGGGTGGCATAAAGCAAGCAAGGTAAGCATAATATCGTTGCATGGAGTGGAGAAAGGTGTGTATCAGGCACACCAACATCACGGAGATGTGTCTCATAAGCTGTCACATCCAAACAAGCCATAAGAGGGACAAATGTAACCACACAAGCAAGTGGCCCCAAAGACTGACAAGCATAAGCCCATAGGGGTAACAAAGCATGGCAAAACCTAGATTTAGGCAAGCAAACATGGATATGAGGTGGGAAGCAAACAAGCATACACATGCATAGAGGAAATGATCCAAACTCTTTGATGTTGGCCTAGGTGTATATGTAGGCCTAGACCACAAGATCTAGATCTATACCCTACTTATGGGCCAAAACACAAGAAAGAGACATATCAAGAGACAAAAGGCTATAAAAGCATATGGCATAGCATCCAACATGTAGATCTAGACACCTAAACATGGCACAAAGCACATCATCATATTGATCTAATCATAAACATGGCACAGAGCACATAAACATGTAGATCGAAGTATAAAAATGGCACGGAGCACATAAATATGTAGATCTAAGCTTAAATATGGCAAAAAGCACCTAGGCATATGGATCTAAGCACAAACATAGTATTTAGACATATCTTAGCCCAAGAAGGCTGGGCTAACATCATCAAAGGAATACAACATGTTAGAAAGCAAGGAGACATGCTATAAAATCTATAAGACATGCTAGAAAGCAAGATAAAGCAAGATAAAGCAAGAGATATACTATGGAAAGCAATAAAACATGTTATAAAGCAAGATAACGCAAAAGGTGTATATTGTAGCTAAAAAGCAACGTCTACACCCTTAGAACCTCAAATCCAAGTTCCTAAGACCAAGGATAGGAAAAAGAGAGTAAGAACACTACCTCTTGATTGTTGAGAAAATAGAAAAATAAAGGTTTTTTGGTGTGTTTGGGAGAGAATTTGGAGGAGAAAGAGAGAGACTCTACCTAAAAAATGCTCCAAAAAGTAACCCTTCGGCTTCCGACGACCACTTAGTGGTCACTGCCAGCTCCAACTATAATGACCCAAGGAAAAGCGCTAGCCACATCTGCGCTATACCTCAAAAGGACTAGTCACAATTGAGGCTCCTTGTAGTTGTTAATAAAGTCCAGATCTACCCCACTTAAATCCCTAACGTTCTCGTTAGGGCCCACTTTGTGGTGTAGTGTCTCCGAGCCCACATGGGGTTACCAGGCCGGCTCTGAAACCATATGTAACGACCCTACCCCACCTATGTAGATATTTGTTCGCTTTGGGGAGCCAGGCCCTCACGAATTTGTCCTCTTCGACCGAGTGCGAGACCAAGGCGTGGCTTGTAGTCCCACATCGGAAGGAGAACCCTCCCACTAGTGCCTTATATGCTTCTGGAGCTAACACTTAGTGTACCACTACAACACATGTTGTTGTAGATTGTTGTAGTGGTACACTAAGTGTTAGCTCAAGAAGTATATAAGGCACTAGTGGGGGGGTTCTCCTTCCGATGTGGGATTACAAGCCACGCCTTGGTCTCGCACTCGGTCGAAGAGGACAAATTCGTGTGGGCCTGGCTCCCCAAAGCGAACAAATATCTCCAATTCAGTCTAGGAATATAAATCCCACTCCCATTAGTACTCTTAAATAACACTCCTACTTAGGCTAGAGTTTAAGACCCACTAAAACTTAAATAAGTTTCCAAGACTTTAATTCCCAATTAAACTCAAATTAAGGTTGTTTAGATAAGCTAAAACTCTAAAGAATTCCAATAACACTTAAACTCCTAGTTCAAATAGGAAAATCTCTTATCCTTTTCCTTAACTGATAAGGAGACTAAAAGTTAAATATGAATAATCCACAAAAATAACTCTCACGTTACATCCTCTATTAATTATTTTCTTTGTAGATATCATGATATAAAATAATATCACCTTCAAAATTAAAATAATTCATCAATTTCACTTTAAAAGCAATTAAATTCAATTAAAGTGAGGCGGGTGTTACATTCTCCCTCTCTTATAAAATTTTCGTCCTCGAAAATTCAAACATACCTCAATTTACTAGTGCTTCAATCTTAATAGGGTCCACTATAATTCCATCTCTAGAGATCATATGTCCTAAGAACACCACTTGATTCAATCAGCATTCACACTTTCTTAATTTAGCATGCAACCTCTTGTCTCTTAAAATTTGCAAAACAATCCTCAAAAAAATATCACTTAATCTGACCAAATGTCACACTTCTTAAACTTAGCATAAAACTTTTATTTATCAAAGGCGCCCCAAGGAAAATACACTAGGTCGTAGAACTCAAAGCAACATGATATGCTCCTAATCAATCCATATTATATTGTCTACTATCACAACCACACAATAGTTACATAGACTCAACAACCATTGTTTCACTTCATAAGAGAAAGATAAGGAGATGGTACCTGACTTAGATTCCTCCTTGGTGGAGCCATCTCTCTAAGCAATACAACAAGGTATCATAAGTACAGATTTTCAATATCCCTGAAGGTCAAAACCAAACAAACAAATAGTGCAATAATCATTCCTACACGCTCCCGAAAAAAAACACTATGAAAGGTCAAATAATTCCAACACTAAAATTCCTTATGATCACACTCTTGTTCCAAAATAATCTTAAGATTAAACCTATAAGTCTACAAAATCATAAACCTATGCTCTGATACCAACTGTAACGACCCCACCCCACCTGTGTAGATATTGTCTGCTTTGAGGTCTCATACCTCTCACGGTTTTGTTCTCCCCCAAAGCACATAGCAGTGGGGGAAAAGGTCTCTACACATTAAAGGGAGGTCATTCCTTATAAACACATTCTCATGTGCTTCCCTAGGCGATGTGGGATTCCATGGAATGCAAGACCCCCCCCCCCCCCTTTTTGGGTCACTACAATAAAATTGTGATACCCCAATTTGATTGATTGTGTGATGTGTGTGGATGTATGATGAGTCCCACATCGGGTATTTACTGGGTAGATCTGGGCTTTATTAACAACTATAAGGAGCCTCAATTGTGGGGTCGTTACAGATGGTATTAGACCCATGCCCTAGCCGGAAGTGTGGGTCCTACACGCGAGGACGCGTGTGCCCGTAAAAGGGGTGGATTGTAGTGACCCAAAAAGGGGGGTCTTGCATTCCATGGAATCCCACATCGCCTAGGGAAGCACATGAGAATGTGTTTATAAGGAATGACCTCCCTTTAATGTGTAAAGGCCTTTTCCCCCACTGTTATGTGCTTTGGGGGAAAACAAAACCGTAAAGGGTATGAGACCTCAAAGCGAACAATATCTACATAGGTGGGGTAGGGTCGTTACAGATTAATTGTAGTGACCCAAAAAGGGGGGTCTTGCATTCCATGGAATCCCACATCGCCTAGGGAAGCACATGAGAATGTGTTTATAACGAATGACCTCCCTTTAATGTGTAGAGGCCTTTTCCTTCACTGCTGTGTGCTTTGGAGGAGAAAAAAATCGTGAGGGATATGAGACCTCAAAGCGGACAATATCTACACAGGTGGGGTGGGGTCGTTACAGATGGTATTAGAGCTAGGTTGGTAACCCCTGTGGGCTTGAAGACATTACACCACAAAGTGGGCCCTAACGAGGACGTTAGGGATTTAAGTGGGGTAGATCTGGACTTTATTAACAACTACAAGGAGCCTCAATTGTAACTAGTCCTTTTGAGGTATAGCGCAGATGTGGCTAGCGCTTTTCCTTAGGTCGTTACATATGGTAGTAAAGCCATGCCCTAGTTGGAAGTGTGGGTCCTACACGCGAGGACGCGTGTACCCGTAAAGGGGGTGGATTGTAGTGATCCAAAAAGGGGGGTCTTGCATTCCATGGAATCCCACATCGCCTATGGAAGCACATGAGAATGTGTTTATAAGGAATGACCTCCCTTTAATGTGTAAAGGCCTTTTCCCCCACTGCTGTGTGCTTTGGGGGAGAACAAAACCGTGAGGGGTATGAGACCTAAAAGCGGACAATATCTACACAGGTGGGGTGGGGTCGTTACAGATGGTATCAGAGCCGGCCCGGTAATCCCGCATGGACTCAGAGACACTACCCCACAAAGTGGGCCCTAACGAGGACGTTAGGGATTTAAGTGGGGGAGATTGCGATACCCCAATTTGATCGATTGTGTGATGTGTGTGGATGTGTGATGAGTCTCACATCGGGTATTTATTGGGTAGATCTGGGCTTTATTAACAACTACAAGGAGCCTCAATTGTGACTAGTCCTTTTAAGGTATAGCGCAGATGTGGCTAGCGCTTTTCCATGGGTCGTTAGAAATGGTATCAGAGCCATGTCCTAGCCGAAAGTGTGGGTCCTACATGCGAGGACGCGTGTGCCTGTAAGGGGGGTCTTGCATTCCATGGAATCCCACATCGCCTAGGGAAGCACATGAGAATGTGTTTATAAAGAATGACCTCCCTTTAATGTGTAGAGGCCTTTTCTCCCACTGCTGTGTGCTTTGGGGGAGAACAAAACCGTGAGGGGAATGAGACCTCAAAGCGGACAATATCTACACAGGTGGGGTGGGGTTGTTACCCCAACAGCCACTTTATGTGCACTAAGCTAGTTGCTGACATCAACAACTTTGACTTTTTCCAGTTCTGACTTTGGCCGCAAATTTAAAGGTCTTCCTGAACTTCGATTGAGCTGATCTTGGTGTCCCTGGAAAGTTTTGGATGTCTAGTTTCTAAAACACTAAAGAAATTGAAATTCTAAAGGTCGGATCAAAAGTTATGGCCTTAGGAAGCATGCTGATGCGCTTTGCACGGTTTTTGAGATGCTTAATTGTTTTAACTCTAATTTTGACCCATGAATAGTCGTTAGAAAGGGAATTCAATAATCTTCGTAATGACACTAGCCCTAATCCATTCTGATGGATGGATCAAAACTAGAATTTTTGGTGCCCTAAGAGTCAACCTTGGGTCAAATTTGGTCAAAATTGAAAAAAATCTCCGAGTTGCTCGGGTTTGATGTAGAAACATGAAAAATGTTGTTTTGGGATGATTTTGACCAACTTTGGCTTTTCATCAACTCAGGATTGACTAGAGGCATTTTGGTCAATTGATCTAAAACGACCCATTGAATGCTCCGATGCCCAAACGAGTTATGTCACATCAATCTAGATGTCTCTATGGCCCCATGGAGAAAAGTTAATATTTTTGAAATTTTTTGGGTTCGACACGTAAATCGAGGGTAGACAAAATACAGTATCTACACTAATCACTTTTTATTTGATTGTGAATAGATTAATTGAGGGGAACGGTCAAAATCAAGCTAAAAAGCTTTGTGTTTTGAGGTATAATGTTCTAGTTCCTTTCCTTTTTCTTTTCCTTGTTTTGATCTTCATTTCCTTGTTTTCTTGTTTATATATGTTATAATATGCCTACTTAGTCTAGGGTTTCCATGTTATATCATTTTTTATGCATGCTAGGATGTTAGCTTTAAGATTCTGTTCTACTGTGTTCTTATGTTTCTGGGTTAAGGTTTTAGGGTGTGTATGTGTACGCATGCTTTCGGCAAGCACACACATACTCGAAGTATGCGTACGCATACAACTGGCCTGGGCACGTAGGCCCTATGTATGCGTACGCATACTTATGCCCAGAAACCCTAATCCAAACCTTCTGCTTCTGTTTCATAATTTTACTTATATACCTCTGCCTTGTCTTCTTTTGTGCTTATGAGTCTCTGCCTCCATGTTTGCTGTTTGTTTGTCCTTCATATGATAATTAGGGTTTGTTTTCAATCTTGTTCTATCATGAACATGCATATAACATATCCATTCATTGATGCATAGGCGCTGTGATGAGGTGAGGTAAGGCATTCATTCACATGAACATGCATTTGGCTATGGATATGATCTTGTCTTATCTTGTTGAATATGATGTGAGTTTCAATGAACGTGAATATGCAAGTTTATATGCCATACCTTGGATGCTTATTTGATTGTTGCCATGTCTACATTTCCACCTTGTATATGATATAATGCCATGTATGATAGATGTATGCTAGGGTTTGAGGTATGATGAGATGCATGATAGATGTATGTTAGAGTTTGGGATGATATGATGCCATGTTGTTTGCTAGAAGTATGCTACTGTGTGTGTGAGTCTAGAATGCAAATGTTAAATGTGCCTTTGATGAGATTAAGACGTAAGACACAATAAGTGGAAGCCGATCCATGGGTCAGGTAGGGTTGGGTGCCTAACACCTTCCCATCCTTATACATAAACTTTGGACACGTGTTCTTGTAGTAGATCAGTCCTTCCACAAAGGGCGCTATATTTATGGTTCCTAGACCTAATCTAGGTGGCGACTCCATTTTTCTTCTCTGCCCCGGTCCACTTGGCTGAGGTGTACTTTCTCCCATTGCGCCCACACATAGCAATGGGGGAAAAAGTCTCTGCAAACTAAAGGAAGGTCACTCCTTATAAGTACATTCTTATGTGCTTCCTTAGGCGATGTGGGATTCCATGGATTGCAAGACCCTCTTTTGGATCTCTGCAAAAAACCTAGCTAGAAAGACTTTATTTTTGTACCTCTATGTTCTAAAAACCCTAGTTCATCTTTTCTAAATACTACCACAACACCTTTGCACTTTTTTCTAAGTCTAAAAAACATTTTTCTAGCACAAAAAGAGGGAAGTTTGTTCTTAATTTATTTTCAAAACCTTTTCAAAAGTTTTTGTTCTTGAGCTATGATTATCTAATTCTACTATGTTCTTCATTTATCCTTGTAATCTTGATCTAATCTCAGTATTGTAGGCACTGAGAGGTCAATAAACTAAGCTTCAAATCTATAATTTTTAAGCAAGGTGAGTCTTCTTTCATGACTTTTCCTTTGTTTGAATAATAGAATCTTGTTTGTTTGATTTGGTATATATATTTGACGTGATGATAATATGTTTTTGTATGATGTGTTCTAATATGGTCATGGTCTAATTTTTCTTCGTTTTTAGTATTTCCTTTGTGTTTTCTATAGGCTATGTAGTTGAATATCAAGTTGGTTTATTGATGTAGGACTTTTCACATGTGTTTCCTTTGATTACAGTTATTTATTTGATGTATGTTAACATGAACATGGTGCAGTTTTTCATTTAGTTTTGGTATTTTATTTGTATTTCTCTTTGATTTAAATTCAAGTATGTAATTGATTTAATTTGAAAATGTGATTTTTATTATTCCTGTGCTAAGGATTTGTACGCATCCTTGTGGATGTGCACGCAGAGTTTTGACCTTGCTTACGCATGGTTGAGTATGCGTACGCACCCCAAACTCAAATTTGGCAAAATCTTGTTTTTATTAATTTGGTTGTTTCTCACATGTTGTTTGATTTTGTTTGACCATATTTTAGGTTGATTATTTGTTTTCCATGTTTTGTTTAGTTAATTTTGGCATGTTAGATTTTATTGTGATATTTTTCCTTATGTGTTTAATTAATTGTTATATTTTCCTTTTTAATAATATATGTTTGATTGTGTTTTAATGTGTCCCATTTTCAATTGTGATGTGATATTTAACATGTTGTGTATACTCTTTTTATTTAGTGCATGATGCATGTTTAGGTTAAGGATCTGGGCTCACTTAATAAACTAATTATTTAAACATGGCATATTAACACATAATGGAGGCTGTCCCACAAGCTGGTTGGCCTTAGGTGCCTAACACCTTTCCAAGCCGTACACTAGCTCTGAACCTAATATCTGGTATGTAGATCCGTGAAAGAGGCCCAATTTAGTTCCTAGACCTAACCTAGGTGACGACTTCCAAATCTCTGCCTCCGGTCCATTCGGCGGAGGCATACTTCTCATGGGGGTATGAAACATGCATGCAATGCGAGACGATGCACTCACAAAGTAACAACTTGCTCATTTGCTCAGTTGTTCAGGGAGAAACAGAGGTCTCAACAACTATTGCCAATATCATTGCAGGTACCAAACACCACCTACAACTCTTACACGAATTTGAAGTTAGGCACATGCGAAGATAAGGGAATAAGGCAACGCATAGACTAGCGTAGTATGCCCAAAGTATAGATGATTTTGTAACATGTTGGAGGAAACTCCACTCATTGTTAGTTCTGAGGTTTCTTCAGATGTAAACCAGTAAATAAACAGATTTACTAGTTTTCTTTAGAAGAAAATGATTTAATGGAAGGTTTAAATGCAAATTTTAAGAAGTCAATGGATGCCTTATGTAATTAAATAAAATCTAGAGTGCAATTATATTTTTATAATTGAATAAAATATTAATTAATGATAGCTTTGGGTTGATTATAAGAGGTTGGGTCTCACAAAATGAAGGAATTGTATGGGTAATGTTGAGGGTTATTTTTTCACGTTTTAACACCTTAGACACGTGTCTTGATACTATTGGATATCATCTAGTCTAGGCATTTTTTTAAGAAGGAAGTTGGGAATGATGCTTTCATAGAGCGGGCTTTGGGGCCTAATCTTGCTACTACCAATTTGGGCACGAACATTGCGCCCAATCCAAGAAGTGCTGCTGCGAAATGGACTTTTTCTCCTCTTCTATTGCCATATAAGGGGTTGGTCTTCACTTTTTGCCGAAGGAACATATTTTGTTCTATAATGAGGCTTTCTCCACAGAATGGGTTATTCATCACTTTTTGTAGATTGATCCTTACTTTGCTCTATGATTATAAGTCTGTATAAAAAATAATAAAACCCAAAGAAAGTATTCATCAATCAAATGTAGTTTATAGCATGTTAGGATACATATTCTCAAATATATCTATATATTTACACGTATATATTCGTATATATACTTATACGTATTCATACATATATGTATAAAATATATTATGCAAAACAAATCGAGCCAAAAAGATTTCAACTCCAATTCACACAGTCTTATTGCTAAGAGTTGACACAAAATTGTGAGGCTTGGAATGTGAATTAGATTGGCCATATTAAGATCAATATTGAGAAACTCAAGAGCGATGTATCTCATGGGAGAGAGAGTTTTCCTAGTGGTGCATGTCAATACTACTATTCTACTGTAATCTCTTTCTTTCTAGATTTTTTTTTTTTTTTTTTTTTTTTTTTTTTTTTTTTTTTTTTTTTTTTTGCGGAAGGGTGCAAGAACACTACTCAGCACAAATTCTCAACAATTTTTCAACTAATTTTTCTTTTATTTATTTCTCATTATATTCTCTCATTCTTTTTCTCTCCTTCTCTCTTCCACTTGTGTTACATCCTCCCTTGGTAAGGCAATATCTACTCCTTTTATTCTTGAAATTGAGTGTCTTTTAACCCTTTTGTTTATTTATTTATATATTTCTCGAGCCCCCTTTTTTGTCTATCTCTACTGACTATTTTTCCTCTCTTTTCTAGGGTACAACCACAGAAGAGTTCTTTGGTTTTTTTTTGGTGGGTTTACAGTTACAACCTGGTTTCTATTTAGCATAAATGGTGGAAGACCATCAATGCTATTTGGTTTGGTGTGAACCGACCCTATGACATGCACCTCGTAATAATCCACAACTTTTTCCCCTTTTGGTATGAGTGCTTTTCCCACAAAAAACAACATCTAAATAGTTGCGGTAGATTACCATAACTAGGATCTTCTTCCCCTTCGCTAGCCAACACTTCCCTGAATCTCAGCAATGATAGGTTAAACATCCTTTGTATGTTTGGGATACAGATTAGGTAATCCATTTGCCTACTCTACTTTACCCATTGGATCAGATTCTACAACTTGAAACTTGGGAATTTCCCTATTCTGCAATGTTTTACCTTTTGGATATTCTCTAGTGTTTAATATTTGAGAATTTTCTCATTTTTTCACAGCATGTGTTTACTCCTCTATGCTTTCTCATTAAAGTACCTAACTCCTCTATGCTTTACATTAAGGGAATGTCATGTATTTGAGAATTTTCTCTTTGTGTTCTCTTTTGTGGTTAGGACTTGGGAAGTCTCCATTATTGGGTCTCTCACTTTTCCACTGTGCTTTGTTTTTCTCTGCTTTACCCATTAACTTTTCATTCTTCATTCTACAATGTTCTCTCTTCTCATTGAAATGCCAACAAAGGTTCCAAGTTTCTCTAGCTTCTTCTAACTCCTTTTTGCAAATGGGTTTAGCCATTTTGGGCTTGTTTCATGACATTCCCTTAATGTAAAGGTCTTGGTCACTTATGGGACCACTTATCCTCATATCTAAGCATTCTGTAGTAAAACCCTTTCTTAGGCCACTCTTACCTAATTTAGTTGGTCATGGATTTGGGTGTTACTTCTTAGATTTTCTCCCTTAATTCTCTAAGACTCGACTTGTTGGGTTTTGGGCCAGTCCAAAGTGTGAAAATTTGGGTATTACAGGTGTAGGGGCCTTTTTTGTTGTATTCGGCTAGGCTGCCTCCGGTGGTAATAGGCCCGTGTATTCTGAGTAAGAAAGTTGAGACCGGTCCAACTGCAACTCAATTTGGGTAAGCTTGTGCACAAACTATACCTCATCTGCTAGAAGCGTGCTTATGGCAGGCAGAGCTGTTTCGGACGGCTTGTGGCACACAGATATGATAATAATAACAAAATAGAGTACTCTAGCTATTTAATAACTATTTTTACAAGGAGAACAAAGGAGCAGAGTAATATATGAATTAATCAGAAGAGAAAAGAAATCAAGTTAAATCCAGTCCGTAGGAGCAAACCCAAAAAGGAAAGAACACTTCCTCTCAACACAATCAATCTCCCAAGTAAATCCTGCCATGGAAATTGATCATTCTGAGGGAAGCGGACCTGAATGGTTAATGCTCGAAGGAACCCCTTTTTTGCTTTAGGTAGAGAGCTGGATTTTGAGAGGGAGAGAGGGAAAGAAACCTATCAGTGCATGCCGAACTCACTCTCCGTTCTTTCTTCTTTTTGTTTTTCTTTCTTTGTTTTAGTTTTCCTTTTCTATCTTTCTTTTCCTTTTCTATTTTGTGATTTCTCTCTGTTTCGAGTATAACTCCTTTATGTATTGTTTTTTTTTCTCCTCTGTGTATGTCCCTCATTTTTTTCCTCCTCTATGTATGTCCCTCTTTTTTTCCTCTTCCTATACATGGCAAACGCCTTCCTTTTTATAGTGCCTACCATGACTGAATTTTTCCATTCTACCCCTTAACCACCTTTGTCTGGTCTTGGTGTACTTGCCAACCATTACTGTTCCGTCTGTGTGCCACTTCCCATTACCAGACAAAGGCAACTATTTTGTTTGTTAGTTTGTCGTGGCACCTCTTCCTGCCACGGTGTTGATGCTCTCTCTCTATCCCTCATGGCATGCACCTGGTGGTTCTAGCTTAGCCTTGCCTCTTTTAGGAGTTATGTCATCCCAGCAGGACATATCCCCGAAAAGAGCTTGAGCAAGAACCCCGAATAGGTTTTTCCCCTCTCCCCACCACCAAACCATGCCCTCTTACCTTTGACCCACGACCTTACCATGTCCCATATTGGCTGGGCACAAGCTGGTAAGGTCTGGGTTTTGTGCGTGCCAACCTTCCACATGTGTCCAAAGTCTGCCTGCTACTCACGTGTCTGCCGTGGTCTAGAGGTTTACTTGCACTGTCTGCCGTCCATTCTCGACCTTTTATGTGAGCTACTTTTTTAGTTTCCCACTCCCTTAGAGGCTAGGCTTTATTTGGTATTGGGATTTGTATTTCTTGCAACCCATTTCTTGATTGCCTTGACTTCTTGCCACATCACTTGTTATTCCTGCCGTAATGACTTACTCCTGCTGGGCCTCTTTTAGGCCTGCCGTTTACTCTTTCTCCTAGTGGCCCAACATGGCCACTGGTGTTCCTACTCATGGGCTCCTACGTCCCTTTCCTCTTAGGCATCCTTGGCACATTTGCTTTCTTTGAGCTTCCTTGGCCCATTTACTAACTCTGCATTTCCATAGGCTTTTACTAACTTCATTGGGCTTCCCCGGCCCAATTTCCTTTTTCTCATCCTTGGGTTTTACGGGCTTGCCATTAACCCCTTACTTTCTTTGTTTACAATGCTTTGGGCCTGCCATGTCCCATTCTCACTTTTCTACATCATATACTGCCCATGGGTGCTATTTTTCTCTTTCCGAGCCTCCTTGGACCCATTTTCCTCTTCCTCTTCAAGGCCCATCTGTTTATATTATGGGCCTATGATCCATTATTCCTTCCGCTTAAGCTTAATGGTCTTGCTTTATGTTTGCCATTCCTTTGCTACCCGTGTTGTTGGGTTAGGCTTTCTTTCTTCTATTCGGATTCCACAAAAAATGACCCTCAACATTTAGCCCCCTGAACATATGAAGCGTTCCTGCAGTCCATATGTGAATAAAAGACCTTCCTATTCTTTCTACTTCTCTTCTTTCTTTTCCTTTGTGAGCTTTTTTAAACAATGGACCCCTTCTCATATGTATATATATTTCTTTTTCTGCCGTGAACAGTAGCGACTCTTCAAATTTCCCAGAATGGCAGTTATTTTAAGACATAACTGTCATTTCATTAATTTCATTCTCTTCTTGATGGCTAACTCGTCACCTCCCTTCAGGCTGGTATTAATGACCCCGGTATTTAAGAAAAGAGTCATTTTGCAATCCAAACACAAACTCCTTCTTTTTCCAAAATACTCTGTCCGCTTCCCTTCCTTCACCATTTTCTTCTCTTCAAACACTCATACCCATTTTACTCTAATCAAGCCCTCACGCTATGGCACCAGCAAAAAGCCAAGGCTCTTCCCGCCGCAAAAGGAAAGAGGCCGTTTCCAATCCTCCCACCGTACAGAAGATAAGCGAGGAGGCTGTATACTCTGAATCGGACCACTCCGATGAGGAAGAGGCGCGGCGTGACCCAGACAGTGAGTGCGCCCCTCTAATTGACCCATGGTATGATGTCCATCCTCACTTCCCCAAGATTCCTGGTGACTACGCGCCGCTGCCGCCGAGCTGTGTGTGGCTCGCTCTTTGCCAGCGAAACCTCAATGTTTCTTGGGCCCCGGTGTCCTCCTCTTTCTCCGATCTAGTCTTTTGCCAAGGCATTTCACTCCCTATGCCTATCCATTTCGAATTAGGTTGAGTATCGCCTTAGGTTGGAGGGAGTGGGTTGATAGCGAGTTATCTGATACGGGCTTCATGGGTTTGTTACAATGGGCCGGTGTTCTGAAGGCCGTCGTCTTATCCCGAAGCCTGTCCAATTTTCGAGACCTTTACAACCTCCGTCACTTGGTCCGCCGGTGGTGTGCCACTGCCCATACATTCTTCTTCTCCTGCAGCGAACTCACCGTAACTCTTGAAGACGTGGCCAACCAATTACTCTTGCCAATCCTCGGCGATGTTGATCCTGCCACCATAGAACTTTCTCCAGAGGAAGAGGCCATTGAGGCTGAGTTGAGGAAAAGGATTATCGGAAACACCAAGTTATCGTATTGGGTTAGTTCTTCTTCCAAATTCTCTGTGACCGCCCATCGCGTGGCTTTTATTGCATTTTGGCTTTGCAAATTTATCTTCGGCTCCCACCCCCATTATGCCATAAAGCCTTTGTATTTTCATTTGGATATCAAAATATCTGCAGGGGTGAGCCTGCCATTAACCCCTATGTTCTTAGGGCATCTGTATGTGTAACTAGATATCCTGTCGAGTGATGAGAGTCAGCAGGGTCCTGTCACATAGTTACCACCTCTGTTCATAGCACTATTTTGAAACAGTTGCTATTCGAGTGTTGTGCCGAACATTTGGCGAAGTCTAGACCGATTCGCTTTGCTAAAGAGAAGTATCACTCATGTCCGAGGGTAATTATTGATTTCTGTGGCAGGTTTGAGTCTGATTTCTCGCTGGCTTTCCGTTGGTTTGGTTTAAAGCTTATTGATTATTCTGTTGTTGAGTTTTTTGATAAAGGTGCTAGTTTTTCTTGGAGAGCTTATAGAAATTTGGGTGCGGGTTACACATGTATGGATTTTGTGATGGCTTCGTTTGTTGACACTGTTGGGACTACCACTCCCTTAGCCTGCTTTGATGAGATAGCGATTACATATTTGGCGGCCACCAATGCCGGATGGTTGCCTTACTTGGCCGATGAAGGCATCAGGTTCGTTCATTATCCTACCAACCGAGTAAGAAGACAGTTTGGATTAGACCAAGACATTCCTGATGACCTTTCTTTTCTTATAGAATCCCCTACTTCGATGCGACCCTTTCTGTGGCACACTGCCTTTGACTTCTAGAGGCAACGTTTTAGCGCAGTTACTGTTCCTAGCTCCCTGAATGAGGGCCTCTGTACTTCTACCATGTATGGGTATTAGCAGGCGGTGATGACCTCGTTCGAACAAGAGTTGGTGGGTAGCCGCGGTTTCTCCCTTATCCCTCCTGATGGGCTCAGTATGGTTATCTCATCTAACCCTCGGTTGCTCTTGCCTTCCAAGTCCGTTTTAGCATATGCCAAGAAACAAAGCCGGTCTGCCATCTTTGAATGGGATGAGGAGAAGAGAGTGTGGTATTGGCACACTGGTGATTACCCTCCAGGTTGGGAGAAAAAAGTTAAAATGCTGAACATTCCTGCACCGAGTAAGAAAGGTCCTGCTAAGCCCAAGTCTGTAAGCAAGTCCAAGCTTGCCACTTCACGGCCACTTGTGGATGCTCCTCTTTCTAGCAGGACACGGGGTAGCAAGAGAAAGACAACCTCTCACCCCACGCTTGCTACTGAGCGAAGAGTACGTCATTTCTAATCTCGCCTTATACTTTGCATATTATATATTTTTTTTTACTTTCTCTGTGGCTAATTTTGACATGTTTGTTGACTTCTCTCTTTGACTCTATCTTTTGTTCTCCCTTTTTTTTTTTCTGCAGTCTAAGCATAAGGAAGACACGTTTGTCACATGTCCTATACTGCTTGACGAGCCTGAATTTGAGGTACATCCCTCTTTCCTTTTTTTTTTTGCATGAGTTTCGTTTGTCGTATGCTTTTGTGTACCTCATCCACCCAAGGAAATTTTCTCGATCCTCACATCCCTTTCTTTCTTTTTTGTCCTCTAGGATAAGCCCGAGCCTTTCTATGTGTACCACCCCACAACCGAGGAGCTTTCTGCCTCCATGGGTGTACCTATGGTAGGCTTTTTTTAGGGTGCTAATGTAGCGTTTCAGACACCTGCCCCTTCTGCCGCACACGGGGCTTCTGCTGAGGCTCCTACCCATCCCACTGGGCCAGTACTCGTAGATAAGGGTATTCATACTGGGAAGGTTAGTGAGGTCACCCCTATTCCTACCGAGACACCCACTGTGCAAAGGGGAGCCACCCCTCCTACTGTTACTCAGTCCGAGGCTACTCCTATTACACCCCTTGTCATTTCCACCCGTGACCCCTTTGCAGCTCTGTCTCAGGCTGTGAAGGACGGTTCTTCTTTGGTAGTTACTCCCTCCTCCATTCCTAGTCCTGCCACCCGCGGGCCTGATGCTGATTTGTCTTCTAAGGAGTCTGAGGACATTCTTAAGGACCATGACGATAAGCCCTTCTTGGGGAAGAGGATTTTTGAGTCTGAAGAAGAGGAGAGTGCTCTGCCCAAGACTGAGTTCATGGGTATGTGCCTTCTTCCCTTTATTTCTTGCTAAGTTCACTATTCCCCTTCCTTTTGCTAAGTTTACTCTCCCTCTTTTATTCACATGTCCTTTTTTTTTTTTTTTTTTGCTTGCAGAGACTTTTGAAGGGTTAGGAATTGCAGTAGACGTAGGGATGCCTGCAGTAGCTACTCCTGCCATGCACACAGCACCCATTCCTGCCATACCTTCTATACCAGTTTCTGCCGTACCTACAGCGCCGGTTTCTGCCGCTCTTTCTGTGCCTATTTCTGTCCCTCCTTCAGCCCCCATTATCACTGGCCTTTGTGAGCTTTCTTTTCCCTTATCTCTTTCTTCATTCCTTCCCCGTGGGTTTGTCTTCCTTTTTTTTTTTTTTTTTTTTTTCAAGGTTTCTCATTTCACGCCTTGTGCTTCCTTGACAAGTCCACTTCCTACTGTGCCTTTTCAGTTTGAAGTGGGCAGCATTTTTGCCACCATTCCATATCCTGTGAGCAAGGCTGCAGCCTTTTTTGTATGCTTTGATTAGCCTGAAGTCAATGATCTTGGACCTGCGAATTTCTGGGGCTTCGGACCTCCTTATGTAGATTTCCACGGCTTCAGAATCCCTGAAGACTGTGCTTTTCACTTGGTGACGGTTTATAGCAACTGTGGGGACTTCATGCAGGAATTCCGGCTTGGCTGCTACGCCAGAGAGCATTTCTTGAGGATGTTGGGGAGTGTGCTGAACGATATTGAGCATAACTTTGTTGACACTGTCTCCACTGAGAGGATCCTGCAGTGGAAGGCCGCGATGCAGGAGCTTGTTAGTGTTGGTTTTGCTGTGGAGTTTATCTTGGACCATCTTTGAGAGATTGCCCATGCCCTTTTTATGAGGAGAGTCCAGCCTACTGTTGATGCCATTGACTCACGCTTTAAGATTCTGAGGAAGGAAGTGGCAGACTTGGAAGGTCGTCGTAAGCGCCTTCTTTCTAGCATCGGTGGGTCCAATCGTTTTAGAGATCAGCCACTCATTTCTGGACTTCATTGATGATGATGCAGCTTCCTCTTTGTTTCGTTGTTTCCCTTCCCTTATTACTCTATTTAGTACACTTTATGTTTCCTAAAGCACTTATTTGGTTAGTTTGCCACAGTTTGGGTTTGTAACTTATGATGCTACTACACTTTGCTAGTGTTTTTGCTATGACATATGATGCTAATACTTCGTACTTTTTCATTACATTCTCATGAAAGCACGTTATAATTTTTGTCTTGTGACATAGTCACTTGAAAGATGGAAAAAGTAAAAGGAAACATAAAAGTTTTTTCAACAAAACAAACGAAAGGAACAGCTACATAACTTTTCTTCTTAGGCATAATAACGTTTCAACCATTTTCTGTTGATGGGATCCATTAAGTCCCTGCCATCCATCTAGTTAAACGATAATATCCACTTGGATGGGCTTCCCTTATGACAAGGGCCCTTCTCACTTTGGTGCAAACTTAGATAGTCCTGCCATGCCCCGTCTAACATAATCTGCCACTTTTAACACAAGTTGTCCTTTTACAAACACCCTCTCCTTGGTCATCCTGCCGAAGACTTCAGTCATCTTTTGTCTGTATCTGCGGTTGCGTTCTTGGGCTTTTACTCTCTTTTCATCAAGTCCTTCTAGGTCTTCGCACCTTTCTGCCGCAAAGACTTCTTCTTCTTTCTCTTTTTCTTGCATCTACATGACTCTCAAGGACGGGGTCATTATCTTTGCTAGGTTCACTGCTTCAGTTCCGTAGACCAAAGAAAAAGGTGAAAAACTTGTGGCTGACTTAGGCGAACTTTTATAAGCCCAAAGAGCGTCTGGCAGGTGCATTGCCCATCCTCCTGTATACTCTTGGCTCATTTTACTGATGATCTTTATGAGAGTCTTGTTAGTTGCCTCTGCTTGCCCATTTCCTTAAGGGTAATAAGATGATGACCGGTGGTGTTTAACTTGGTAGAACTCTATTATCTTCCTTACATCACTGTTGACAAATGGTGTGCCATTGTCGCTAATGATCTTGTGGGGCACCCCAAACCTCACAATTATATTTTCTTGATGAAGTTTTCCACTGCTCCTCCTGTGGCTTTACGGAGTGGCACTGCCTCTGCCCACTTGGTGAAATATTTCGTAGCTACTAGTATCCATATGTATCGACGTGATGGTGGGTTAACTGGTCCCACTAAATCAAGCCCCCAAGTGTGGATGGGCCATGGGGTAACCATACTATGTAAACTCTGTGGGTGAATGTGAATCAAATTGGCTTGCACTTGGCAACTGTGGCATCCCTTTACAAATTCTGCCGTATCTTTCTTCATGGCAGGCCAGTAGTAACCCATTTGTAGCAGGCATTTGTAAAGCTTTTTCTTCCCCTAGTGTTCCCCACACTCTCCTGAGTGTATTTCTTTTATCATTTCTTTTGCTTCTTCAGGGCCCAAACACCTCAAGGGATCTCCATTGTATCCCTTTTTGAAAAGGACATCATCAAGCAAAAAATAACGCATTACCAATCTCTTGAGCTTGTATCTTTCACCGTACTTTTGTGGTAGGATGCCTTCTTTCAAGTACTATATGAATGGGCTTCTCCAGTCTTCGCTGATGAACATAGCGTAACTTTCATCTCTGTCTGCCGCAAGTTGGCAGGTCCCACACTGGGTTTGGACTCAGTCTGCATCTTTACCCATGTCTAGCCAATAAAAGCCTGCCCTTTGGAGTTTGCGGTAAAGGTTGATCTCCCCGTAGGACCCGCAAGTCTTGTCATGTACTTCTTTCAACTTTCTCTAAGCTTCCTCCTACTCCACACATCTGGACAAGACCCTACCTGGCATTCTGCGGTACAATTCTCCCCTTACCAGGGTGTAGTCTTTTAGTACCTTTAGTCCTGCGGCGTCTTTTTCCTTCATGAAGGCTTCCCTGATAGGAATCTGCCAATCCCCGTTGCACTGTTCCTCCTAGAACTTCTCCTTTAGCATCTCAATTATGGATTCTTTCCTCTTGCTGACCTCTATTTTGGCGCTATCACCTTCAAACATTATTTGTGAGTCTAGTGCGGCTAGCGCATCTCAATTATGGATTCTTGTTCCTAGGAACTTCCTAGAGGACACTCCAAATGCGCATTTGAGAGGGTTCATCCTTAGTTTGAAAGCTCTGCACCTCTCGAATACCATTCTCAATACTTGGAAGTGTTCTTCTCTCCTCTTTAATTTTACCACTATGTCATCCACATAATCTTCTAGTTCTCGATGCATCATATTGTAAAATATGGCCGTCATTGCCCGCTGATAAGTAGCACCCGCATTTTTTAGCCCGAAAGGCATCACAGTGTAGTAGAAATTGCCTATGGGTGTCCTGAAAGCGGTTTTCTCCGCATCCCTTGGCGCCATCCTGATTTTATTGTATCCACTGAACCCATCCATGAATGAAAACTTGGCGCTTCCTGCCACAGAATCTATTAGCAGCTCCATGTTTGGTAATAGAAACTCATCCTTCGGGCAGGCTTTATTGAGATTTCTGAAATCTACACAGCATCTTATTTGTCCCTTTTTCTTCTTTACTGGTACTATGTTAGATAGCCAATGCGGATGTTGAATAGGCTTGATAAATCCTGCGGCCAGCAATTTCTGGACTTCTTTGACTATTTGCCCTTTTATCTCAGTGTGCAATATTTTGGCAGGTTGGGCTACTAGCTTGGCCTCTGGGTCCACATTCAACGTATGCGCTACTAGCCCAAGGTCTAACCTTGGCATTTCACTGTAATCCTATGCGAAAACGTCTTTGAATTCTTTCAACAGTAATACCAGTTCTGATTTTTCATTTTCTGTCAGACTTGCACTAATTAAGATAGGTCTTGGTCCTTGCGAAATAGACCCCAGGTCAGCTTCCTCTATTTCTTCTTTTACTGCAACCTGTACCTCCTTTTCTGCCACAACTTCTTCATTTTTTTCTTCATTATTTCCTTCCTCTGAATTTTCTTGAACCACGCAACAGGCCAAACTCTCGTGCTGCCTCTTCTGGGTGGGGCCCATCTGTACTTCACTTGCGAGCCCCGCGCGCCTTCATAACTTGTATATGATCTTGCTGTTAGGACCTCGGACCTTGACACAGTATGGTGTATCATCTTATTCTGCGGTTGGCGTTTCTTTCCTTTTCCTTTTTCGGGCCAGCAACTCCCTCAGATCGGGCTCCGGATCATCTTGGATTTCTCCTCACTTAGGTAAGAAAGTACCTTGTGGTCTTGATACTGAAATTTTCCCAGATGGAGCCCATTGGTTATAGAACATGGTTTCTACTAAATGAGCTTCTGCCTGCTCAAATGGCGAGGGGTTTGCTGCTATACGTACCAATCTGCCATTCAACCTTCCCTTCACACACTAGTGGTATGTGGATGGGACTAGCCAGTGTTTGCGTAACCATGGTCTCCCCAGGAGCACATGGTATGAGACTTTTGTCGTTACCACGTGAAATTGAGCCAAAGAAGCTATGGGTCCCACCTTTAACCACAATTGGATATAGCCTGCGATGTATTCACCTTTTCCGCCAAACCCTGTTACTTCCATTGGACATCCTTGGATCTTTCTTTCTGAGATTCCTACCGCTTGTAAGGTGTTCAATGGAATGAGGTTTACGGAAGCACCTATATCTACCAAAGCTCTCTTTATAGGGATTTGATTTATGGACGCTGCCAAGTATAGGGGCCTCTTATGGTCTAGGTGCCCCACTTCCATATCTTCATCATTAAAAGTGATTTCAGTTGACTCCTGTAAGAGAGCCCTGTTATCTGAGATTTCTGCCGATAAACATTCTACTCCTGCACTAGAGGCGATGCTCACCAAAGCCTCTGTGGCTATCTTTCTTTCCTTTGCTGTGAGTCCCAGCTGGTCAAACAAATTTTTGAATTTGGAATTCTGCTGTAAAGTGGTAATAGCTGCCGCAGGCAGGGCTGGATTTTCTTCTTCGTTCTCCCCTAGGTCCACGCAGATTACCACCGCTACTACACCCTTCCCCTTATGGTTTGGAAATGGGATTCTTTGAACTTCTTGTTGGGATAGTTCTAAAGTCCCTTCTTTGATCTTGCGATGCACTAGTTTGCGGAGTGCCCAACATTCTGCGGTAGGATGTTGCACGTAGTTGTGCAAAAGACAAAAGCGTGGGTCCCTCCACTCCTCCTCTGTGGGCTCTCTAGAAACTTGGTTAGGCTTGAAAACTTCGTCTGCTATCCACTTGTCTAACAGCATATCTAACTCTTTTGGAGTGCATGGTATTGATGGGGGAGTATCATATTCCTTCCCCTCAATCTTCCTTCTCCACTCACCAGTGGATACTACCATAGCCTGTGGAGCATTTCTTGTTTGAGCTTGGTTTTATGGACTGGGTAGTCTTTCTGGCCTTTTGCAATAACTGGGCAAATTGGGAAATTTTCAAGTTTTCCAAGACTGCCATGTATTCTCTAATCATATTTATCATACACATTTGCACCAATGTTCTTTCTTCGCAATGATCATAGCAGTCTAGTGCTATATCCCTGAACCTTTTGATGTATTCCATCGAGTCCCCATCACTTCTCTGCTTTGTTGCTTGCAGAGTTGCAAGTGTTACCGTTTCCTCTCTGTGAAAGTACTTAGTGCAAAATAAGTCCACCATGTCATCCCATGTTAGAATTGACTCTAGCTTTAGGCCGATGTACCAAGTGTATGCTCGGTTGCACAATGATTTAGAAAACTCTCAGAGACACAAGTCTTCGTTTGCGGCATAAGGTCCAAGAGTATCAATAAACTTGCTCACGTGCTCCACGGCACTTCCCTTTCTGCCATTATATTGTGCGAAGGCCCGTGGCTCATACCTCTCAGGGTATGGTTTGCTGAGCACCCTTAGTGGGTAAGAAGGCATTCGTGCATAGAATCTCTCCTTAGGTACCCTGGCCCTCTCTTGCTCTAGAAGGGCCACCACTTCGACCATAGTGATGAAACGTTGTTATGCATTTTATGGGATACTTCCCGTTGGTGTCTCTTCTTTGTCCATCACATGCTCTGGGTCATGTTGGCTTCTCTTTTCTTTTGTTTTGTCTGTTTTTAGCTGACAGATTTCTTCCATCATTTGCTACTGTAAGTGTTGTAATAACTGTAAGACTTCAATGAAAATGTTGGCATTGTCAGTAGGAATTCTTAGTTGTGGTTGGGGGTCAGCCCCCATTCCGTTGGCACCTTCTGCCTAGTTAGGCTGTTGTTGGTAGGGTGTCGTTGACCTGGACTCTGCTTGCGAGGGCACGGCATTCATGTTTCGCATTGTCCTAGACTTTGGAGGCATTTGTTTGTGAGGGCTTTTGTCCCTATCTGTTTCTCAACTCCCCAGTGAAGTCGCCAATTTAATATAGGGGCCTTTTTTGTTATATTGGGCTGAGCTGCCTCCTGCGGTAATAGGCCTGAGTATTCTGAGTAAAGGAGTTGAAACCGGTCCAACTGTAACTCAATTTGGGCCGGCTTGTGCACAAACTATGCCTCATCTGCCAGGAGCGTGCTTACAGCAGGCAAAGTTGTTTCGGACGGGTTGTGGCAGACAGATATGATAATAATAACAAAATAAAGTACTTTGGCTATTTAATAAGAAATGGCCAAATGACCCTTATTTAAGCAACGTAATCACAATAATGATAACTATTTTTACAAGGAGAACAAAGGAGCAGAGTAATATATGAATTAATCAGAAGAGAAAAGAAATCAAATTAAATCAAATCTGTAGGAGTAAACCCAAAAAGGAAAGAATGCTTCTTCTCAACACAATCAATCTCCTAGGTAAATCCTGCTGTGGAAATTGATCATTCTGAGGGAAACGGGCCTGAATAGTTAATGCTCGAAGGAACCCCTTTTTTGCTTTTGGCAGAGAGTAGGATTTTGAGAGGGTAAGAGGAAAAGAAACCTATCAGTGCATATCGGACTCACTCTCCGTTCTTTCTTCTTTTTGCTTTTCTTTCTTTGTTTTAGTTTTCCTTTTCTATCTTTCTTTTCTTTTTTCTATTTTGTGATTTCATTCTGTTTCGACTATAACTCCTTTGTGTGTTGTTTTTTTTTCTCTTATGTGTATGTCCCTCCTTTTTTTCCTCCTCTATGTATGTCCCTCTATTTTTCCTCTTCTTGTACACGTCAAAGGCCTTCCTTTTTATAGTGCTTGCTGTGACTGAATTTTCCCATTCTACCCCTTAACCACCTTTGTCTGGTTTAGGTGTACTTGCCTACCATTACTGTTTCGTTTGCGTGCCACTCTCCATTACCAAACAAAGGCAACTATTTTGTTTGTTAGTCTGCCGTGTCACCTCTTCCTTCCACGGTGCTGATGCTCTCTCTCTCTATCCCTCATGGCATGCACCTGGTGGTTCCAACTTAGCCTTGCCTCTTTTGGGAGGTATGTCATCCCAGCAGGACGTATCCCCCAAAAAAGCTTAAGCAGGAACCCCGAATAGGTTTTTCCCCTTTCCCCACCACCAAACCATGCCCTTTTACCTCTGACCCACGACCTTACCATGTCTCATATTAGCTGGGTACAGGCTGGTAAGGTCTGGGCTTTGCACGTGCTTGCCTTCCGCATGTGTCCAAAGTCTGCCTGCTGCTCATGCATCCGCCATGGTCTGGAGGTTTACCTACACTGTCTGCTGTCCATTCTCGACCTTTTATGTGAGATATTTTTTCGGTTTCCCGCTCCTTTAGGGGCTGGGTTTTATTTGGTACTGGGTTTTGTATTTCTTGCAACCCATTTCTTAATTGCCTTGACTTCTTGCCACATCACTTGTCATTCCTGTTGTAATGACTTACTCTTGCTGTGCCTCTTTTAGGCCTGTTGTTTACTCTTTCCCCCAGTGGCCCAACATGGCCACTGGTGTTCCTACTCATTGGCTCCTACGTCCCTTTCCTCTTGGACATCCTTGGCCCATTTGCTTTCTTTGGGCTTCCTTGGCCCATTTACTAACTCTACATTCCCATGGGTTTTTACTAATTTCATTGGGCTTCCCTGACCCAATTTCCTTTTTCTCATCCTTAGGGTTTACGGGCTTGCCATTAACTTCTTACTTTCTTTGTTTACAATGCTTTGGGCCTGCCGTGACCCATTCTCACTTTTCTACATCATATACTGCCCATGGGTGCTATTTCTCTCTTTTCGGGCCTCTTTAGGCCCATTTTCCTCCTCAAGGCCCATCTGTTTATATTATAGGCCTATGATCTTTTATTCCTGTCGTTTAAGCTTAATGGCTTTGCTTTATGTTTGTCATTCCTTTGCTGCCCGTGTTGCTGGGTTGGGCTTTCTTTCTTCTATTCGGATTCCACAAAAAATGACCCTCAACAATAGGTAATAAGAATAAAATATTTATTTAAATAGGAAATTATAGGACAAAGTTTGGGTTAAAACATGTTTAGAGATACACGGACGTGGTCGCTTTAATCGTCATATAGTAGGTTAGAGTAAAATAGCTAAAAAAGCATGTTTTGAGGTCAAAATGTTTTTCAAAATCAATCCATTCAAAGCTGCGCATTTTTGGGACATGAAAATTTCCTAATTTATTTTGGTGATTTGTTTCCATTTCATATTGGGCCGAGATGATGAAGCACAGTTTTAGGGGTGGTTGCATGCCAACTACATATGTAATGGTAATGTAGGTTAAGCTTAAAAAGTGACTAGGAAGTAAAATACTTAATACGAGGGACTAGTATTTGATAGTAGTGTGTAGTCGAACTCGTAATATTAATTAAAATAAAAATATTATAAAGAAAGAGAGAGAGCCATTTTCAAAAAAAAAGAAAGAAAGAGAGAGAGCCGGCAGTAACAGAGGAAGGCAAGGGCAAGGGCAAGGCAGAGACTAGACTAGACGCACGAATCGATTTCTGCTGAAACAAGTGAAAGGAAGAAAGATTAGAATTAGATGGGTCGCCAAGCCTTCGTCAAGCTGATCGGCTCGATCTCTAAAGCTTCTTCTACTTCATGGACTCAGACTCGGCAATACGCCGCCGCTGCTGCGCATCCTCCGCCGGCAGTTTTCGTGGACAAGAACACTCGTGTCATCTGCCAAGGCATCACCGGAAAGAACGGCACCTTCCACACCGAACAAGCCATCGAATACGGCACCAAAATGGTATCTTCTTTTCTCTCTACCTGCTAACATTTTCTAGGGTTTTACAAACCAAATATTCTGGCTTATATATATATATATATATATATATATTTGAGGGTTTGTTTGTTTATACTGTTTTTTTTTCAATGTGATATTTGGGATTTGCAATGTCATTTCTTTCTTTGTCCAAAATTTATTTATTTTCAATTTTCTATTTCCTTTTTCTTCTATAAGGGAAAAAAAAATCTATGATATGTTAGGCTCACATGGATTTCAGACTTCATGACAGTTACATCATTTTTATTTTATGAGAAAACATAATCATCCAGATCTTATCAACAATGATTTTGTAATCAATTTTCAAGCACAAATTAGTATAAGGATTGGACTTATAAAATGAGCAAATTAGGTTTGAAACAGTAATTGAACCCTGGAGCTGAGGAAGTTTAATTGCTGTTTGTTATGGTTACTTACTACGCTGCTTCATGCTAATGCCATCAGCTGGATTTTGCTAGAAAACCCTTTAGAGTCATTCATTATATGGTGATTTATGCAAAAGGGCTATACTGATTTTTTTACTGCCTGCAATGTACAAGTTACAGGACAATGCAATGGTGCAGTATAACAATGCTTGACATTATACGGAGTTGTCATGCATTGCAATTTGTATCTCATACACATGTGAGACTTGGCTTGATTATACCCTGTTTGAGTGTTTATCCTTGGTTATAAATTGTGGACATTCTGCCTCCTTTTACCACCTCTGTTTGGACTATTGTAATCAAAAGTGAAAGGTGACCTTAAGTCATGAATGCCTTTGATTTCCCGAGGTGAGAGGCACCAAAATGACGCGCCCAGGCGCTAAAAGCAAGTTCCTCACTGAAGGTGCTTTGCCTCAAAGCCTTAGAGGTGCCTTGGTGGTGCCTCGCCTGGGCACCTAGGTGAGTGTCTGTGCAGCCTTTAACTACACTTTGGACATAATGATTAAATATTTAGAACAGTTTTGTGAGCTGACTTGGTCAGATCTGTGACTGTTGAAAACACTCTTTTGTATAGGGTTTGTCAAATTTAACTGCAGGTTCATAGAAGGGCCACAATGGGAAGCCAGTCTTTAGTTGTGGTCTAACATTTAAGTATGCTCTTTTAAGTGCATTATTCTGGTATCATTTAGTTATGATATTTATATAATATTTAAGGTCAATATTGTAAAAAACTTTTTTACTTTTTTGAATTAGGTGGGTGGTGTAACGCCAAAGAAGGGCGGAACAGAACACTTGGGACTTCCTGTCTTCAACACGGTTGCAGAAGCAAAGGCTGAAACAAAGGCCAATGCCTCTGTCATTTATGTTCCCCCACCTTTTGCTGCTACAGCTATTCTGGAGGCGATGGAAGCTGAGTTGGATCTTGTTGTGTGCATCACAGAGGGGATCCCTCAGCATGATATGGTAAATAAAATTACATTAGAAGGATTCTTTTTAAAAAGAGGATGTGTGCAGTGAAACTATATATTTGTTGACTATGTCAGTGCAAATTACATTTCATAACTTCAAGAATGCTTGTGTATGACATGATTTGGATGAATTTCTGCCTTTTTTTTTTTCAAGGAATATCTGAATATCCATTCTTTTGATGGACTGGAAATATTTTTTATTCACTTTTCTAACAAATCTCAGCCATAAAAATATTTTCATATACATGATTGAGATTGAATCTCTGGAAATCTTTTTAATTCTGCTAGCCAATGTGAATATTTCAATTCCTTTTTTTGGGGTTGTCTAGCTTATACAACAAAAATTGGTTTACAACTGACTAGTCACATTTCTACGTGATGTGTGTGTGTATATATATATATAATATTTTTTCTTTTTTGATCTGTCGACATTCCTAATTATTACATCTTGTTTTTGACCTTTCATAGTTGATTGAAAAATGGCCTTGAAGCTAGTATTTATGGTTTCAGGTACGGGTGAAGGCTGCTCTTAACAGGCAATCGAAAACTCGGTTGATTGGGCCAAACTGCCCTGGAATTATCAAGCCTGGAGAATGTAAAATTGGAATTATGCCAGGGTACATCCACAAACCTGGTCGTGTAGGAATTGTTTCGCGATCTGGTACCTTAACCTATGAAGCTGTGAGTCCTAATTTTAACCTAATGGAGAGTTTTCTTATAAGGCTTTTGTAATGGTAGTTTCATGATTTATATTTTAGAAATTGATGTGATGTGGTAACTTGATTAATATTCTGTGGGACCAAGGTGAGGAGCTGACATGTTCAAAATTGAATTTCTACAGTTACAATGTTGTGTATTTTATTTATTTATTTATTTTGATAAGTAAGAAAAATCTGTATAAATAAAACTATAGTAAAAAAGTACATAGAAAGAAAGAGAGAGCAAAAAAGAAAACCTAATTACAATGTTGTGTATTTTATCCTGTAATTACCTCTAATTGCCAGGTAAAAGCCCCGTGCTTGATTATTGTTTTGAATCATTGTGCCTTTCTATCAACAAAAAAATAATTCCTTTGTATACCTATATGCCATATTATATGACCTAGAAAAGCAAAAGGATAAGATGATATATTTTCACCCTCCCTTATATTATTGGGCATCAAAGTTTGATGCCCTATTGTTTATTTGATATTTATAATTATTTTACTTTGCAGGTGTTCCAAACTACAGCTGTTGGCCTTGGACAATCTACTTGTGTGGGTATAGGGGGGGATCCTTTTAATGGGACAAACTTTGTTGATTGCATTGAAAAGTTTCTAGTGGATCCACAGACAGAAGGTATATTGATTTTTTATTTTTTGGAATATTTAGTTTAGTTTTTTCTATTTCGTGGTGTGGCTTGGAAGCTATGGTCGCTAGTATTCTCCTTTTCTGGGATTTCTTGGATAATGCCTAAATGAATGGAGTGATTGCCTTTTGGGCAATGCCTCAATTGGTGGAGTTATTGGCCTTGTTGAGATGTCATTTTAAGAAATCAGAGTAGTGTGTCTGAAATGCCATATCATTATTGGCTAATGTGGAGTGTTTGGAGGGAAAGATATGCTACAACTTTTGATGAGTTGAATAATCATTGTTTTGATTGAAATCAATATTCTAGAGATGAATGTGGATTTGATTAGAGCATGCAAGAGGTTCAATTCTTCGCTCTCTCTCTTTAAAATTCCATTCCATTAAATAAGAAATCATAAGTGATTTTAAATGATTTTACACCATATTCCCCATTAGATTTGTGAAATACTAACATTATTATTGGAAGTTTGCAGGGAGTGGAGAGGATAAGAGAGGGGGCAGGGGGGAATACTAACATTTTGTTGTGAATTTTGACACCATATTGAACATCAGTGAGGAAATTAATGTGCAGACAATCAAATAACGATGCTTTGTGCATGTCAGGTATCGTTCTTATTGGAGAGATTGGTGGGACTGCAGAGGAGGATGCTGCTGCACTTATAAAGGTATGTATGAAATAGCCCTTCCTCCATATTTTAGAATGCTACGTTTTTTCCTTATCCATCAACATTAGAGTTATTATAGGCTCGTGGGAGAATGGCAGTAGCATCCCCCCACTTCCTCAAAAAAACCAATTCTACCCATCCTTCCCTTTCTAATGAAAAAAAAAAAAAAAAATGACATGTACTGATAGCTTGCATTTTTTTCCTATGAAATGTTGAAAGTTGCTTTGCAAGTGTTGAAGAGTCCTAAGGTGTCAGCTGACAAGGATTTTTTGCTAATAATTATTATTATTATTTTTACTGTTTTTATAGGTAAGTTACACATGCATTTAATGGGTCTTGAACCCATGACAAAGATTCTTCTTCTATTACCTTCTAAATTTGATTGGGTGGGGGTATCTATCATAAATTCTATTCCACAGAAGATTATCCCTATTTCTGAAAATTTTGTAGCTCGTGGTTTCTTTAAAAAAGCACATTATTATCATCAGTGAGAGTCTGTTTGGTTGGAGAGATAGAAAAGTGGGAGAATAGAAAATAGAGAGAGAGGATGAAAATAGAGAGAATAGAAAAGATTTTAGTTTCCCTCATTTGTGTTTGGTTTACTCACATGCCCCTAAAGTAATAAACTATTTTTATTAAAAATTGTGAATGAAATTATGGATGGACATTCTATATGTGTGTGTATAAAGAATCCAAAACAGATTAAGAAAAAAAAAACATTAAAAAAATTGAGGGAATCAGGAAAGAAAAAAAGAAAAGAAAAAAAAGAATGAAAAGTCAGAAGTCAAGTTGTTTGGAAATACAACGTTGCACAGTTCCTAAAAGAAAAAATAGAACTTTGCACAATAATAGTAAACAAAGAAGAAGAAGAAAAAAAAAAAAAAAAAAAAGAGTAGAAGAATTGAAGAACGTTGCAGGGACATTTTTGTCCAAATAACTGGTCCATTTTTCTGCCTAGTTTTCTCTCTATTTTGGGGAGAAAACTCTTTGGTAGGCCCCAGGAGAAAACACCTGGGCCCCACCATTTTTTTTTCCTCTCTCCATCCCAAGCAAACACCCTCCAAAAAGTTTTCCTTCCTCATTTTCTCTCTTTTTTTTTTTTTTTTTTTTTTTTTTTTTTTTGTCCTCCCTAAAATCCACTATACCAAACACACCCTAAAGTAATAAACTATTTTTATTAAAAATTGTGTATGAAATTATGGATGGACATTCTATATGTGTGTGTGTGTGTATATATAATGAACCCAAAACAGATGAAGAAAAAAAAACCATTAAAAAAATTGAGGGAATCAGGAAAGAAAAAAAAAAAAGAAAAGTCAGAAGTCAAGTTGTTTGGAAATACAACGTTGCACAGTCCCTAAAAAAAAATAGAACTTTGCACACAGTAAAAGTAGAAGTGAAGAACATTGCAGGGACATTTTTGTCCAAATAACTGGTCCATTTTTCTGCCTAGTTTTCTCTCTATTTTGGGGAGAGAACTTTCTGGTGGGCCCCACCATCTTTTTCCCTCTCTCCCTCCCAACCAAACACCCTCAAAAAAGCTTTCCTTCCTCATTTTCTCTCCTTTTTTTTTTTTTTTTTTTTTTTTTCATCCTCCCTAAAATCCACTCTACCAAACACACACTAACCCCCCCCCCCCCCCCCCCCACACACACACACACACACACACACAAAGGTCCTCTCCTTGATGATGAGGGCTTAGTTTTTGGGGCTTGAGGAATTGGTGGAATATGGTATTTTGGATTAATTGTGGGTTTTTAACGTTATAGAATTGAAGTGGTGAAAGGGGTGCAGGACAAGGATTAAGGCCATGGACAGTTGAACACTGTTATAGGAGTTAGTATTGAGATTTAGTTCTAGCAAAAGAGAATACTCTCTGCTGCTGACCTTTACCCTTTGAAGAACTTGCTGGGCTGCACATAATTTCTTATTTAACGTGTTCAGGAGAAGTCTACATTTCTTCTTAATGAGATTTATTACTTAACAAAAGAAGCATGTTAAGGAAAAGTGAAACAAGTAGTTGACTAAGTTCCTGTGACCTTGAAAATGAGACATCTAAAACTTAATGGAAATATTTGGCCTTGTGCTTTTAACCTTTTATAGTGACTTTCTTCTTTTTATTCAACTTATCCTGCTTGGCTTTTTTCCTTGTTTACATTTTGCATCTTGTACATGACACCTTTTTATTGTTTGATCAAGTTGTAGTTTTATTATTATTTATAAAAAAAAAATTATAGTTCATACTACTTAATTCTTTGTGGATCATTATGTTTACTGCTGCAGCATTTCTTGTGGTATGTATATTGGTGTTTAAACTGATCCTGTATTTAACAAACAGGAAAGTGGGACTGAGAAGCCTATTGTTGCATTTATTGCTGGTCTAACTGCCCCCCCTGGCCGTCGTATGGGTCATGCTGGAGGTATAATATTTTGACAATGCTTTAATAAGTTATGTTTGATTTGAATACACTGAACTCCAGTGCATATAATTTTTTATGAATTGATATATGCGTGTGTGTGCGCACGCGCGCATGTAACTTATGGTTGTCTTGAATGTAGTAATGCCTATAATGGAGTTCTTTTAATGTTAGGTTTTTGTTGGAGGGTATATTTTAAATGTGTTTTTGATAAATTAGTAAACTTGACTAATTAAAAGAAAAAATACACCATACGGAATATGGGAAATATACTTTAGGTGAATCAAGGAACAAGAAAAGTACAACCATCAAGGAAATTCAATAAGCTAGAGTCCGAATGACCATTCAAATGATACAAAGAGGGGTAGCATTCCAACCACCTCCTATACCAGTCTTAGAATACTGCCCTTTCCAACTTGGCAGCATATCTACCACCCTTTCACTGCACCCCAAACAAACAAAATACAAAGGGCCATAGCTCTGTATTCGTTTGACACAGTAGCAATAAATGATCAACAGACTCCCCATCTTGCTAACTTACACATACAGTACCATTTCACAATTAGAACCCTCCGTCTTTGTAAATTATCAGTAGTAAGGATCTTTCCCAAGGCTGTAGTCCAAGCAAAGAAAGCCACTTTGGTAGGCACTTTTACTCTTCCATGGAAAAAGGAGTTGCCGGCCCTACATTCAACACTTTGTAATATGATGTAACTTCTAAAAGCTTTCCTTTTGTTGGCACCCAGCAAATTGCATCCTTTGCATCCCTTGTTAATTTTGTTGAGGAGGTCAGCTAGAAGAAATCTGCCAACATTCCTAATTCACAATCTTGCAAAGCCCTGTAAAAAGTCACATCCCACTGAATCGGACCCATCCCGATTCAGTGGTGATGCAGAGACAATTGAACTTGTAACTGTGTTGTTTGAACTCTCTGAGTTGTTACTAACCTTTAGATTAAACCTTTTCTAGTTAAATGTGCATTTGCCAATTTGTATATTCTTAGTAAGGCATTGAACAAATGCATTGATTTAAGTTGATGGGATCCTCTCACTCTCTCTCTCTCTCATTTTGAGAGGTTCAATGTCGATCTAATTGTTGCATATGAAATGAAAAAAAGCATCCTTAATTGGAGTTATTTTCTTTGCTCGTCTCTGCATGTGCAGCTATTGTGTCAGGTGGGAAGGGCACGGCCCAAGATAAGATCAAGACCCTTAGAGAAGCTGGGGTTACAGTGGTAGAGTCTCCTGCAAAGATTGGTGTTACCATGCATGATGTTTTTAAGCAGAAGGGCCTTGTGAGTTAGTTTGGTTGATTGTTTTACAATATTATATACATTTTGTTCTTGGACAAATCCAAAACGGCATGAAATGTACACCTTGATTTTAGAACCGATCCTAATGTTGGTAGAGTTTTTGGAAAGATGAGATTTCTTTCCCTTTGTTTTTGAACCAAAGCCAATGGCATTGAATAACAACGGTCTTTATCCGACAAGTACATTTAATGTTTTTTTGTTTTAATTAATGGTAGTTTTGTTACACTGAGGGTGTTTTGGCAAAATAATCAGATTTAACTCTTTGGATTTTTACCTCATATGGAACCTTGTAATAAGTTGTTGACAAAGGGCAAAGTTTCTTTCCAAACTCGTTGGATTGCATATTTTTTATATTTTTTTAATGTGTATGTTAAATTTCATTTAAATTGGATGTTATTTATTCTTTATACATAAATGATACATAAAGTATTTTTTATGCATAATTAAAACTACAAAAACTTAAAATTTAAACATTTGATTGATAATATGACTGTTAATATTTGGTTTTCTTGAAATTTTGTGAGTATGGTGCAATAAGAAAATGTATTCTAACTGTGTATTTGTTAAAATTCACATCTAGATAAGGGCAGTTTGAAACTTTGTAATTTGTTGTAATTGATGACTTTCATTTTTTATGTTATACCAGATTAAAATCGGTGTTGGTGGAATTGATATAATAAGTTTCGAGTGATTTTTGTAACTGAAAGTTTCCCACGTGTATATTTATATTATTAATTTTTAGATCTCAAACTCTAATCAACCGCGTGGCTGGTCAAAAATAGTTTTTCAAATATCTAGAGTTTTGTAGTTCTATTGCTTAGTATTTTCTGATGTTTTCAAGAGACTTAACTCCACTTGATAATGATCCATTGATTTGTGTGTGTATTGAATTTCTCTTTGCCATTATATTTATAAAGAATTAATTAACTTGATTGCATTATACTCGTGTGGTTTAAGCCGTTTTAAAATTACTTGCATATGGTTTTGTCATTTTATCCATCTAAAATCACATCTCTAGATTTATGTAACTCATCTCATCACTTTTACCATTAAATAAATAAATAAAAGATCTAAAAGTGGGTTTTTTTAAAATCAAGAACAAAGAATGAACTTGAAAGAGCTAACCCATTTAGATTTGGGGAAAAATTGGCATTTACCTCCTAATTTACAAATTATGCAGCAAATTCCCATGTTTTGAAACTATCAAAATGCCCATGTTTTTTAAACTTAATTTTAACAAAACTGAGCTACAATTAGAACTTAAATTCTATGCATATTTTGGCAAGTTCTATACATATTTTGCCATTTAAATTTTTTAAAAAATATAAGTAATTCAATATTGCTAATGTTGAGTTCCACTTAAAAATATACATAAAACTCAATTTTGAGGATATTGGGTTTTACGCATAACTTAATTTTGTTAAAATCGAGTTTAAAAAATAAGGACATTGTGCTAAATAGTTTCAAAATAGGGACATTTTGATACATAGTTTGTAAATTAGAGACAAATGCCTATTTTCCCCTTTAGATTTGAGCTCTAATATTGCATTTTCTTGGTGAGTATGAAAAGAACTAAAAGGATTTTCTCTCCTATCTACCATATGCGAAAAATTATATTATGTTTCGAGTGTATATGTCATCTTTCTCACAGCAGCTAGGTCCTACAACTCACAGCAACTGGGTCCCACACAGTTGTGGGACCCAGCTGCTATAAGAGAGATGGCATATACACCTGAAACATGATATACTATCTCGCTATCTGCAGGTTGCAACAACAATTAATAAATATACATTCAGCAAAAAAAAAAAAAAAAAAATAATAATAATAATAAATTTACAAAAAATCTATTTTGCGAATGGGCAAAGGACATTATCAAGAGATTCAGGATCGACTGGGCACCTTGGGTCCAATTAAAAGGAGGTAGTGTAAATGAAGGAGAGAATCTTGGGCGTTTATCAAGAAATTGAGGACCAATTGGGCACCTTGGGTCCACTTAAAAGGAGGCAGTGTAAATGAAGGAGAGAATCTTGGGCGTTTGATGGTGGAAGCAGCGTAAACAAAGAATCAATTTCATTTTCTGAAATAACAAAAGCAAAACTGAAAGGCCTTTTGACAATATGAGTCTGTTAAAAACCTCATTTTTTTTCCCCGAATAAATCCAAGAACCTACAAGGTTTTCAAACCCGGACCATTCATTGAACCGTAAAGAGAAGAGGTTCAAGGTTTTTGAGGTCGAACTGAGGTTGAACCGGGGTCGAACCGTGATGATGTCATAATTAATTTAATAATTATTTAAAATATAAATAAATATATTAAATGAATAAAAGTAGAAAAATGAACTAAAATAGTCCAAATAAATATAAAAATCTATTTTTCAAATGTCTTTTTTATATCATAACTTTTATAAAAGCAAATAAGAAATATTAAATATTAAGCAAACCTAAATCAATTTTTGTTAATGCTCAATATTTTACTCTTTTCAATTTTTTTTATGAGAGCTTATGTCTAAATTATCTTAAATCATGCTCAAGCCCATTTAACTACCCAGTAAATTGTTTTATGCTGAAGCCCATTTAAATATTCAATCATTTATGAAAATTTTAAACATAAAAAATAAATAAAAGCTAGAAGTGTGACCGTACAAAGCATTAAAAAATTGATAAAATAAAGAACAAAAGCCCAATAAAATTTTTAAAGAAGTGAATGACACATTGACACTTGACGGCATACATTTTTTTAAATTTTAAAAATAAAAAATAAACAACATCCAAAGAGGGACCAGACAAACCATTAAAAAATTGATTAAACTCAATAAAGTTTAAAAAAGAGTGGTTGACAGCCTGTTCTTAGTGTGTGACAGAAAGCAAGTTGACTCATCTTCACAGTAGGCTAGAAGATTCTAGAGTGCGAAGGAAAATGCAGAAACAACACACAAAAACAACGCAGAGAAAGATAAAATGCAGAAACGGCAGTCGGAAAAAATGAAGAGAGAGAAGGGGCGAGCGAGACTGAGAAGAAGAATAAGAAGAAATGTTGGTGCGATCTCAAGGTCTGAGTTTGAAGCTTCAACAATGGCTAACCGGTAAGTACAAAAAAAAAACAAAACTCTGAATCAATTGAACCTGCGAAACCGTGATAACCGTTCACGGTTTTTAAACCCGGGGGGTTCAACCGCGGTTTGCACGGTTCACGGAGTTTTTCATGTATGCCGGTTTTTGAGGCTAAAAGAACCGTTTTGGTGGACGGTTTCCGGTTAACCCGGTCGGACCGTACGGTCCGGTCCGGGTTTCATAACCATGAGAACCTATAAACAAAATTAAGAAAAAAATGCATTTTAGTTTTGCATATAAGAAACAAATAACTTCCAAAAAAATGCAAATAAAATACAAATGCATATATATATATATATATATATATATATATATCAAACCCAAAAACATTTAATGGGGTGTCGACCAAAGATCTTCTGAAAGTTAAGTCAATGATTGAATAATATCCAATAGCTCAAGTACGAGAGCTAGGAATTTTCACATACCTTAGAGGAAATGAGGTTTGATGTTTATATAGTGATATAGAGCTGACCAAGCTCCCGTGAATGGTAGAGTTTTTCCTTATAGAAAGCGCATAGAGTTAATGCCCCAAAATCTTTGGGTTTAACTTTCCATGTTTGGAGGATTAAAATATGTAGAAGGATCTTTGAGTGTGGTGTGCAAGTTCTTTCCATATGTGGATAGTTGGGTGAAGAATACGCAAGATGATGTGTAAGGTTGAGTACAATGGATCAATTGCCAAAAGGTATTTTTCCGTCATCATAGTGTATTGGACGTATAGGTGTAGACTAGGTTGCTTAAGAGGCTATCAGACGCATGGGGGCCTAACAATTTTTTGGTACCTAACGATTCTACTGCCCCAACTAGCCTATGGAGGCCTAACGACTCTAGTGTTAGATAAGTTTTGTAACAGTGAAAGTATTCCCCATCAGTAATAGATTTCAACTTTACACATTTTCTCATATAATTTTGAACATTTCTCAAATTTCTTGATTCCAAGTAGGGCGCGCGCGCGCCGGGGGGGGGGGGGGGGAATGGATGGGAGAGTCCTAGTTTGAGAAATAGTTTTAAACTTTCATTGGTCTTTCCATGAGCAATTCCCTCACGATCAAGTAGTTGATTGTGAAGGGTCCAATGTTAACGTAGCAAAGGATGATGAATTTATCCCTCTTATGACTGAAGATACCTTTAAAATGTTGGTGGGGTCGAAGCCGAGTGCAGTTGCCCCCTGACTCCTCTTGAAACTTTATTTTTGTACCTATATCATAAGAAAGTTTGCCTCTCCTGACATAGAATAATTACAAAACTTCGCACTGCAGGTGGGGTGATGAAAACCCCAAAAAGATGTGACTACGCCAGCAGTGCGAAGCCCCGGGGTCCGGCTTAAAAAAGGTGTATTAATGTGTCATGCAATCCTTAATGAAGGGGAAAGGCTTTTTCAAACCACAACAGATATATATATATATGGAAAACGGATAAAGGTGTAGTGGAAATTAAATTTTGCTACCCTATATTTGCATGTGAAGGAAAGCTGTAAAGCATGTGAGGAAAGCAGTAAAGCGTGTGAGGAAAGTTGTAAAGCAAGTGAGGAAAGCGGTAATGCCCCATGTGAAAATATCTTAAAGTCTCCCTTTTGGAAAAGGATTTTTTTTTTTTTTTTTTTTTTAAAGAATTTTTGCTCTTTTGAAAATAGCCTACTAGGATATAGCGGAAGCCTTTTTTCAAAGGGAAAGCCCCGGAGGCCAATGCTAATTTCTATGTTTTTGAAAGCCGATGTCCAAAGGTTATGGTTTTATCAAAAGCTCTAAAGGCTAAACTCTCATCGATCCCCAGTGGAGTTACCAGTCTGTCGACGCCTGGCCTTAATCGGAATGGAGCGCCGGAAAGACCGCCGCTGCCATCACGGGCCCTCGTTCAACCACCCGCCATGGCAACAGCTCCCGCGCACAGGGCCCCGTTGGAAGGCCCCTCTTGATTGGTATGTGATGGTGTGCTGTGTGCTTCGCGCGGAGCTTCAGGTGCTCTCTCTATCTCGATGGAGAAAGGTAGGTCTATCTTTAGCATTATGGCAAGAATTTGGGCCAAATTTTAAGGGGTTACCAAATGTGAGTGAATTCACCATCAATCATTGGGTTTTTTTAAGCTGTGATTGGTCACTTGTTTTTAATTAATTTTATTACACATCCTAGGTTAAGAAAAAGGGCATTTTTCCTAATTTAATGTGGATGGCAAAAAATCTTGTTTCTTAGGTTCGGAAGTTTGGTTACGTGTGGGGAAGGTGTTAGGCACCCCACAACGTCTGTGCAAAGACAGTCCTTTGTTTTGATAAAACCTTAATTTTCAGAGATTGGCAATAAAAAAACATGATTTCAACATTGGCTTTCAGGGCTTTTCATACATGGGGGCTTTGAGGTTTTGCTTTTGAAAGGGTGTGGTCCTAATCTATGCTTTCCTATGGCATTCGAGCAAAATTTCAAATTTCCAAGGCAAAAATCCGGCGACATGTCACCTTGCTTTCACAGTAGAAATTAGGCATTGCTCGCCTTAGGTGACGCAGACTGTGACAATCACACCGAAAAGGGGCGAGCAGGTATATATATACATACATCATGCACAATGCAAGCACGCAGAGCAGGAAAGTAAATGCCTACATCCCTAGAGCATGGCCTAAAATATAAGTGCAGGAAAGTAAACAGGGGTCACCATGCTCTAGAGATAAGAACGAATGGTACACAACATGATATACTGAATACAACCCATCTAAGAGAGAAAGGGGGAGGAAGGAAGGGGTTTAAAAGAGTACATAACCAAAGGGAAAGGCTAAACTCCTAAACCTACTGACTGCAACTGCTCAACTCATAGCTACATGCTCGCACCCACGTCCTTTTTGCTTACGCCTGGGAGACCATGCCCTAACTCCATGCGTCCTCGCTCCATATGTGTACATGCAAAGGCAAAGACAAGAAACCAGCAGACAAGCAATGGAAGGAAAAGATGCAAAGAGCATACGAAAAGGCATAAAGCGGATAAGCATGATAGGCATGGCAAGCAAAGAAACTAGGAAGCAAGCAAACAAGCAAAAGGGTGAACAAGCAAGAAAGCAAACAAAAGGTGGTGTCCACGAGGGACAAATATAGGTTTGGATCAGATGTCCATAGCTTTATTGTGTTAAAGCATGGACAACACACTAGCAAGCAAGACTCATGCGTGGACATGTAAGCAAGCGTGTAAAGATGCATACAAAGCCAACAGGTGGCACAAACAGGCTTGGCAAGCATATCATCGCATGGAGCGGAAAAGTGGAAAGGTATGCACGAAGCAACTGGCATCATAGTGATGCATCCTAAGTGGTTGCATCCAAATAGGGCCTCATGGGCGTCGGATGTAACCACACAACCACACGCCCGCCGAGGGCGTCAAGCGTGGCAAAGCCTAAAACAAGAGAGGCTAACATAAGCATAAAGCATAGAAGCAAGCAAGCATAGATATACAAAATGGGTGATCCAAACCCTTTGATGTGAGCCAAGGTGTATAGACAATGACATCCATAGAGTCTAGATTGGGTCTAAACCAATAGGCCAAAATACAAGAAAGAAAGATAAAGCGACAAAAGGGTTACAATAGCACATAGCATGGCAAACATATCCTAGGTCTAGGCATACGAATATGGTACGGAGCACACAAGCACATGAAAGATGGCATAAAGCAAGTAGAGCATAGATCCAAGCACACAAGCATGCAAAAACATAGATTTAAGCATATAAGCTTGTGAAAACCTAGATCTGAGCACGCAAGCATGTGAAAACATAGATATAGGCATATGCATGGCAACACGTGTATGAACATGTGAAAGCTAGCACATAAACATGGAAGAACATGAATTCAAGCGCACAAGCATGTAAGGATGCGGATCTAGGCATAAAACATGGCAAAAAGCACACAAACATATAGATCCTAGCAAAGTATAGCCAACAACGCCATTCAAGCATGTGAGAAAATAACCCTAATCATCAACCTAGAACTAAAAAGGGCATAAAACAAGGGAAAACATGGCATAAAACCCTAAGCATGTAGATCTAAACATATAAACATGTAAAAATGTAGATCTAAGCATGAAACATGGCATAAGACATAAAAAGCATGGAGATTTAAGCTAGAAACACAAAGAAAGCAAAGAAACATGCTAAAGAAAGCAATAAATCATGTTATTAAGGCATAAAAGCAAAATAAATGCTAGAAAAAGATTTAGGAGGTTAGGGGTGTGGATGATAGCTAGAAAAGCCACATCCACACCCCTAAACCCCAAATCCCAAGTGTAGAACTAAGAAAAGGAAGATTGGGTATAAGAACAATACCTTGTGTTTTTGGTGAAGAGAGAAGAATCAAGAAACTTTGATGTGTTTTCTGGGGGGTTTCTTGTGTGTGTTTTTTGGTGTTTGGAAGAGAGAAAAAATGTGTAGAGGAGTTGGGCAGCAAGCAAATTTCAGAAATATGTGTCCTCCCTATCTGTGGGGTGCCTGGGGCTATTTATAGCCCTGGGTGTGTTTTTCAAGGCAGCGGCCCTTGGCCTCGAAAGGCCCCAAAATCAATGGATCCTAACACCCTTGGAAAGATCTTGACTTCTTGTTTCTGAACAAGTATAGGTCTTGAAAATCCAACGGTCATATCGAAAGTTATGGCTCTCGGAAGTTTGTGGTGCATTGATCGGCACGTCATCTTGATTTTCGTGATATCTCGGCTGTTCTAACTTCGATTTCAACCCATGAACAGTCGTTGGAATAAGAGTTTAATAATCTTCGCAATGACGTTGGTTTCAACCCGTTCCAATGGCTGGATCAAAGTTAGGGGCCCACCCGAAGTCAACTTTGAATCAAACTTGGTCAAAATGGAAAAAAATCTTCAAGAAGCTCGGGTTTGAAGTAAAACTGTGAAAATGTTGTTTTGCGAAAGTTTGGACCTCGTTTGACCTTCATTCAAACCTAGGGTTAACTAGGGGTGTTTTGGTCATTTTAGCAGAAAATGGCATTTCAGGTGCTCTGGTGCCCAAATAGGTTGCGCCGTTTTAGATGTTCTCATGGCCCTGTAAAGAGAAAATGATATTTTTTGGATTTTTCAAGGTCCAGCACGCAAATCGCGGGCAGACAAAATACAATATCAACACCTGGAAAGTTGAGTCATAAAATGCAAGAGGGTCGTATAGGCCACGCCACCCCAATCATAATTCTTGATTTGGTCAATATCTCTCAAACTCCACATGATAGCGCAAATTCACAGTACTGCCTAAGTCTAGACACAAGAAAGTCCCAATAAAGATGAGCATGAACATGCGTGTACCCGTTGCCACAGTTTCACAGCTCTCAATATTCTCATACAGCCACATCAGAGAGACATTTTTACTCTTCAATTTTGAAGGCACTATACCTAAAATTCTCTTATTATCCTTTGGAGTAAGAAAATCATTAACCTTGATTCTTTCACCAACCAATCTCAAACTGGTGATGACAGAGAAATCATAAGGTGTCAACATTACTTCACCAATGCATGAGAAATGAAATGTGCACGTGGTATCCCAAAACCGTTCTGACAAAGCAAGGAGCAACTGGATATCCTTGTACTCATGAGTCTCCTGATTCAATAAGGCCTCAAAGAAATTTTGAAAGCCTGCATCATTCATAATGTTCCTGATATGCAAAGACAGTATTTCCCATATGCCATTCGGCATTGAAGGCAACCTCGGCTTTTGAGGTTCTGTAAAACAAAGTTTGACCCATCATCAGGAGGTCCAAAAATTACATGCTGCAACAAAATTTTCCATGCTCAAAAATCACATACCCAACAAAGTTTCCCATGACCATAGTTACATATCCAACAAATTTTTCCATGACCAAAAATTGCATGCCCCAACAAAATTATCCATGACCAAAAATTGCATGCCCCCGACAAAATTATCTATGACCAAAAATCTCATACCCAACAAAAACTCCCCATTCCATAGCTATATACTCAACAAAGTTTCCCATGACCAAAATCACGTCTAATAAAAATTTTCCATGACCAAATTTCCATGTCCAACACAAAAATACACACCACCACAAAATTTTTCCATACCCATACCCACAAAATTATTCCAAGCTTTAAAAAAAAAAAAAAAAAAAAAAACACAGGACTTGCACATTCCAATGAAATTTCCACATTCTTCAAAAATGAATTTGTTCGACCAAGCCTAATTGTTCATAACTTCAATGCCCCAAAAATTCAAGCCAAAATTCATTCAACAACACCACGTATTACATACATTGCCAAATTCCATGAGTCATCAACATTGTCCAAGTTACACCGTGCCAAAAAAAAAAAAAAAAAAAAAAAACTCAACAATTCAAAATGTCCCCAAAGCCAAGATTACAACATGAACAACCATGCAATGTCCAAAATTTCAACAAAAGCAAACCATAACAAAATGACAATGTCTCAACACCAAACTTACAATAAAGCATGAAATCAACAAATTTCCCAACAAAGAAAAAAAACTCACCTTGAAGTCTATATTGGAATAAGAAGCATGGGTCTTGGGGTCTTGAAGGAGCCCCTCTTCATCATTCCATTCAAGGGATGGATGGTATTTTTTTCCATGAAAAGTGAGAAAAGAAGGCCTATTGGAAGATGATGCAATTATCAATGCAAAGAAAAAGGAAATTTGAAAATGGATTTCACAAAATGGGTGTGTAGCAAAAATGGCCAAAAACACTAGGATCTAAAAAAAATATTGAGGGAGATGAGTGAAAGGAGGTTGAGAAGCTTAGGAAAGTTTTCTTTTAGAGAAGAAATGGTGTAGGGATGGAGAAAATCCAAGTGAAGAAGGAAGTGAATAGTGACAATGGAGGAAGAAGGAAGAAAGGAGAGAAAGGCAAAAAAAGAAAAGAAGAGAAAAGGCAAGGAAATGAGGGCCAAATCCCCCTCCCCCCGGTTTTAATCACCTAAGTTGCTGAGTCAACTCCCAAAAAAAAAATCTTCTTTTTATTTTAAAAAAAAATATCATCATAAAGAGTGAATGAAAATTTTTCAAAGTTTCAACCAAAAAAAAAAAAAGATGATATCAATTTCAAAAAAAAAAAAAAAAAATTGTGAACAAGTTCCAAATTCCAAGTTTCAAACACCAAATTCCAAATTCCAAGTTTCAAGTTTCAAGTTCCAAGTTTCAAGTCTCAAAGATAAAATCTTTTCAAAGGACTACAAAAATCAATCATAATTTTCTTGCTAAAAATGAAAAAATTCAAATCAAGAAGGAACAAATGAAAATCACACATCTCAAAAACAATGGAACAACAAAGCACTCATCATTTAAAGTATAATCCCAAATTTTGACTTTTTACAGGCAACAATTCTAAATCAAGGTAGAGAAGCCCTTTGATCGACGTTTTAGCAAGATCAAAGTAGAGAAGCCCTTTGATTGACATTTCAGCAAGATCGAGGTTGAGAAGCCCTAAGATCAACATTTCATGAAGATCAAGGTAAGGAAGCCCTTAAATCGACTTTCAGTAAGATCAAGATAGAAAAGCCCTTTGATCAACATTTCAGCAAGATCGAAGTAGAGAAGCCATTTGATCAACATTTTAGCAAGATCGAGGGAGAGAAGCCCTTCAGCAAGATCGAGGTAGAGAAGCCCTTTGATCAACTTTCAACAAGATCAAGGCAGAGAAGCCCTTTAATCAACAATTTAGCAAGATCGAGGTTGAGAAGCCCTTTGATCAACATTTTAGCAAGATCGAGGTAGAGAAGCCCTTTGATCGACTTTCAGGAAGATTAAGGTGGAGAAGCCCTTTGATCGACATTTCAGCAAGATCAAAGTAGAGAAGCCCTTTGATCGACATTTTAGCAAGATCAAGGTAGAGAAGCCCTTTGATCGATTTTCAGTAAGATCGAGGTAGAGAAGCCCTTTGATCGAGATTTTAGTAAGATCAAGGTAGAGAAACCCTTTGATCAACATTTCAGTAAGATTAAGGCAGAAAAGCCCTTTGATCGACCATTCAGCAAGATCGAGGCAGAAAAGCCCTTTAATCAGCATTTTGGCAAGATCGAGGTAGAGAAGCCCCTTTTTCCTTTGTCGACTTGCTGCATTCAAGTTGGGATAGAAAAGCCTCTCATTCACTCCAGTTATCAAGATTCATTTCAATATTGGTTATCAAGAAGGTCAAGTATTCACAATTTTCATTTTTCAAAAAGGATAAGGCACTAGTTCTGTGTTCCGAAGTTTTAGGTTCTAGGGCTAGGTAATCTTTGAAAAATCAACCTCAATTAAATCATGGCTGCTAAAATCATTGTCTTTGTTTTAGATTAACATTCACTTTGCAAGCTCTGTCAATGAGGGGCATTCTGTAGAGACTTGATTTTGCACCCATAATTTAAACAAGGAAGATGACTAGAATGACCAATTATATACCCAAAATTCATGATTGCATTACATACATTAATTCATTCATTGCATATCATAAAAATGATTTTGAGATTCTAACGATCGTGATGGTATGCTCGATTTTCAAATTGGACCGTTGGATTGAAAGATATCGCATGATCAAGTTTGCACGGTCTACATGCATTTTGTTTAGGTGAAACCAACCACGCATGATTAATTTAAATTAATTCTGATTGACTAGAAAATTAAAATTAATTAAATAATTTTGTGGTTGGTTGTTAATGAGTGTCAAAAATAGGCTTGCTTGCATGGGAATCAGATAACAACAAAATTGTGGATAATCAAGACTTTTTGGAGTATTTATCCACAAGATAATCATTGCTGAAAAGACTTGAATTATCACAAAAAAAAAGTTTAATTTTTAGAATATGGATTAAAAATGTGTCTAAGTGCAAGTCCCGGCTCAAAAAACCTCAAAAAAGGAGTCCAAAATGGACCAAAACTCAAACACGGGATCGGCACCCAAAAGGGCCATTTAGCACTTTTGGAGTGCCAATTGGCACAAATTCGGGCCCCGGCCCGAGGGCACTGGGATTGAGATAAAACACATCCTTTTTTATTTTTTAAAGATAAGGATGCGTCCCAGTTCATATTCTAATCATTTAGCTATTTTTTTCAAACATCCTAGCCTTTATAAATAGAGGAGGTCTCTCAAAATTCAGTAGACTTTTTTACGCTCTTTGACACCCCTCTTTCGACTCTTCTTTTCTTTTCTTTTCCCTCTTACATAAAGTATGCTTTGAAGGCTCTACCATATGAATTTCTTTTATGTAAGCAATATATATTATGTTTCAAAGATAATTGAATAAATTTCTTTGAACACTAAAATATTTCTTCACTATTAAGAAGAGCACGCTCATGTAAGAGGTATTTTTTTTTTTCCCGTTCCTTTTTATTAATTCTACTTGATGATGCATGAATAGATTTAGGATGTTTTTATTATTTTGATTTCTAATGTTGTTGCCATGTGTTGTTAAACTTTTCTTTAAAGCATGTTCTTACTACATTTTGTTGTTATGATTTTTCTTTTGAGTCTAAAAAATCTTCTATCAAATATTCTTTTTTTTTTTTACACATAAAAACAGATCTAGTTTTTTAACTCCAAAAACTGATCTGCATTTTCATTATATGAAAATCTGATTTTTTTAACCCATAAATTGATTTGTATTTTCATTAAATACAAATCAGATTTTTTTTACACCTAAAAATGGATCTGTATTTCATTAAATACAGATCTGATTTTTTTTACACACTAAAACTGATCCATATTTTCATTAAATATAGATCTAAATTTTTTTAGTATTCAAAACTGATTTGTATTTTCATTAAATACAAATTTGGTTTTTTTTAAGAGAATTTTCTTTGTCATAAAATAATAGATTTTTGAAATTTAAAAGAAGAAATTAAAAGTTGAGATGTTTTTGTTTGACATAGATTTATTTCATGAGTGTAGTTCCTCTTCTAAAAAGGGTCTTTTTCTTATTTTATTCAACTAAAACAGATCTGATTTTTTTTATTTACAAATCTAGATTTTCTTGTGTTTAACAACAAATCTGATTTCTTTTACATATAAACCAAAAATTACTTCTTCTTTTTTTTTTTTTTTTTTTAACTTTGCTCCAAAACAGATCTAATATTTTTTACAAAAACTTTTTTCCTTTCTTTATACAAACACAAATCTGAATTTCTTCACAAAACTATTTTTTATCTACACAAAAGCAAATCTGGTTTCTTTTTGGTGAATTAAATCAATTTTCTTTATTTACAAAAAACATATCTGAATTTTTTTTTTTAAAAAAAAAGAAGAGGATACATTCATAAGATAAATTTATTTGGGTTAATGTTAGTTAAGTGTTTTTCATATGTATGCAACATATCATTCATATCTTGCAAAAAATGGTATATTGGTCATTAGAGTCTAGAAGACTAGACTTTGTCTGAGCGGAATGGGTGCCTAACACCTTCTCATTCCATAACCTAGCCTCTGAATTTAGTTCTTTTGGATAGGTAGATCTATGTCTTGTCTTTCTTTTATTTTTGGGTAGATCGTAACTAGGACAAAAGGCTATGTATTCTTTTGCATAGAATGTAACTAGGACTCAAAGCCTTTTACGATTCAATTTACCAAGATTGTATTTATCATTATTCAATCAATGACAATGAAGTATTTTGATAATGTATTTTTGTATTTAGTTTTTTCTTATTTTTTTGTATAAAAAAAAAAGTGGCGACTTCATACCACTTACCCAAAAATAGAGATGTCTTTCAAAGCACCTGAATCTATTTTTTGAGAGCACCCCTCAAGAAGTGCGGTCTCTCACACATTTATTTCACTTTTTTTTTTTTTAAATAGCCTTTCAGCTAAAATATATTGTAGCCTTCCTCTCAAAGTTCATGAAGTCCTCATCATTTTGGGCATTGGCATACAACAAGGAGGCCCAAGATTAGGGAAGTTCATATTGACTTTATAGGATTTTGGATGCCAAGTCCATAGCATACTTGTTACCTTAAGCCCAAAGTCCTCTTTTTCAAAATGGCTTTCTCCACTTGGGCCTATGATAGCAATTAGGCTATGGTCTTATAAACCTTTCAAGTTAAGATATACCTTGGATTTAGGAAAGTCTCCTATGCGTGAGAACTTCTTTTCTTTTATCCCATAATATCTTAGGGTATGCCATTACTTTAGGGCCATCCCTTCCATTTTTATATCTTTTTTTTGTTCTTTAGAATTAGGTGAACATATGATATATGGTTGAACAAACAAGAGCTATAAAGGGCATCTTTTGTGATAGGATCTAGGATCTCTCTAGTGTGGGTAGGCCTCCTAAGGCTAAAATGATAGATAAGCAGGTCATTCACAACTTGGTGGGCTATGATTCCAACCGAGGGCTTAAGTGGACCCCATAGTGGATTGGTATCAAACCTTTAATGTACTCAAAGCCCATTATAGGCGATGGCACCAATTGTGAGTTGGTAGGATGAACTTCGGAAGATTTGGCCCCGAATAGAGCCTTCCATCTTCCCACTCATCACTAACCAAGGTTAAGGGACAAAAGAAACCAAGTGATGTGTGTGCAAACAAATTTTGAAGTAGCTTTTATTAAGGTTAAGACATAGGACACAAAGAAATTAAACTTGATAAATCCTTGGAATCAGTAGGCTGAAGGTCTCTGGCCTTAATGATCTAAAGGCTGAATCCTAAAAATAATAAACACGAAGTCAGAGGAGACCAGTGGAGGCCGGCCAAGAATCCTCTGATGATAAAGTCAGTGAATTTGTAATTCAAAGCGAAGAGGAAGTATTTTTTTATAGAAGTGTCTAAATGAATTACCTCTTTGTAAAGGAATGCTTATATAGCGTACATGAAATGGTTATTTATCATGGTAACCGTTCCTATTGTCAAGGAATTTAGAAAATTCGGGTGTAACTTCCATAACTTCCATGGAAGTTACCTTATTTGGACTGATGCTTTATTATAGTTAGTGGAGGCCTTGGTTCGTTTGGTGAGGATCTTGCAAGTCCAAAATGCTCGTCCATCCTTTATCAGGGACAGACAAGATCTCGTCTATCCTTTATTAAAGACGAACGAGATCGTACAGGACGAGTGTGCTTCACGTCCCATCTCTCCATTTATCTCTCACGGATGACCCATATGGACGAAATAGGACTAGAATTTTCAATACATCATCAGTTCCCCCCTTGTCCACAAGGGTCGTCCAAAGGGAAGAAGTAACCATGTGTCATACTCTTTGAATGTATGTACTTGGTGTCAGAATTGATGTGCCACGTGTCATTATTTCATTGGTGACAAGTCCCGTAGATTTATTTTTTTGAGGTGACGCCACGTGTCATCTTCTGATTTGTTGTGTCGCTTCATGTGCCCAGGTCAGCTGTCTATAAAAAGTGGAATACCTCCACAACCCTCTGCACTTCTAAAATTTTTCGCCTTTGACATTCATCGTCTAGAGCGTCGTCTAGAAGTTTCCTCGCATCCATAGCCTTCATTCGTCTTAGAGCCAGGTATTCCCTCCTTTCTTGTCTTTTAGGTTCTCTTCAATTTTTCTTTTCGAAAATGTCAGAAACAGTTATTTCCTCGTCTAGTAATAGTACAGAGAGAGACATAGATGAGTATATCGACGAGAGTAGTTATAATAATTCTAGTGGCACAAGTAATAGTAGTGAGGGGAATACCACGGACAAGTATGTTTCTGGCGTCCTTGGGTTTCATGTGGAAGTCGTACTAGAACAACTTAGGAAAGCCTCGGGGTCCCAAGCAGGTACCTCATCCAACATCCCTCCTCTTGGTCCTTTGGACGAGGAGGAGATCACTGTTTATAGTTGTGCAGTAGATATTCCTTCCAAAACAGAAGAACAAAGACTTAACAATCTTAGGACGTGGTACCAGATTTCGGACGAGCTTAATCCCAGGTTGCCCGTCTGTGGGGAATGGTGTTGTGACCCTCGTTTTGGGATAAGCGTCTATGAGGCTTATCTTTTGGGAGGTCTAAGGTTTTCTTTAAATGCTTTTATCAGAGAGTTATTAGTTAGGCTAGGCTTAGGAGTGTATCAATTTAACCCTAATGCATGGATGTTGATCATATCTATGCAAATTTTGTGGAGGGAAGTATTTGGAGGGGACCGTCCTCTTACCGTGGACGAGTTCCTTTATTGTTACAAACCCTCAAAAATTCATCAGTCCTTAGGCTTTTACCAATTCAAAGCCAGGGGTAGAGATTGTAGACTGATTAGGTCCTTGGCCTCGTCTAACAGAAAATGGAAGACGGAGTTTTTCTTCGTCTCCAGTTTCTAGGCTGGGAACCCTGTGGACATTGGCCGGGACACGTTTGGCCGTTACACTGAGGACTTGGGTAACCTTCGTCTTGAGGGTAAAGTCCTTGCCTTTTCTTTCTTTCTTCTTCTTCTTTTTTATTATTATCCTTATATCTAATCTTTACTTGTTTGCTTTCAGCCGTTGGACGACCTTCTTTGAGTAAATTTCATCGTGATCGCGTCCACAGGGCTCATCTACACGCAGATAGGGACTTTCATTCCTTGGTTACACTTAGATGTCTTGCCAAGTGGGGATTAGGCCCTAATCCGTCCGAAGAAGCACTCGCACACGAAATTACAGTAAGAAGGAGTAAGTTTTAGATTCCAAACGTTCCTTGCATTGTTTATTTTCTATCTTAATTCTAAGGGCTCTTCTTTTTCTTATTCTTATATATTTATATTTGTAGGGAGAATTTTTGTTTAACCCTGCATCTAATTGTTATACGACGCGGTGCCAGGCGCGATGCGTCTTTTGCCTTCGCACCGAATGCGAGACCAAGAGGCCACAGGCATGCTTAGAGTGCAATGTCCTGAGCTTTGTCTTGAATCCCACATCGGATAGAAAGAGCGCCCCACTACCCATGACCAACTGAGAACCCCCCTGGACGAGTATTAACTTTGCTTCCACAGACTTAGCCAGTTCCAACCCTTTAAAGAGTGTTTCATACTCAACTTCATTGTTGGTTGTTTGGTATTGCAGACAGATCTTATGCTTCAACTTACCTCCTTCAGGGGATTGCAAAACCACTCATATTCCTCCTGCATGTTGCGTGGACGAGCCATCCACATGGACGACCCATGTTTTACTATCTTCCATTCCTTCTATGTCATCGCAACTTGGTGTGAACTCCACAATAAAGTCTGCCAGGGCCTAAGCCTTTATAGCATGCCTTGGTTGGTATCGGACGTCAAACTCACTGAGTTCGACAGCCCACTGGATCAATCGTCCTGCGGCTTCCAACTGTTCATGGCTTTCTTGAGCGGGTGGTCTGTCATTACATTGATTACATGGGCTTGGAAGTAGTGCCTCAGCTTCCTAGAAGCCGGGATAAGTGCGAAAGCTAGTTTTTCTATTAGCAGATATCGTCCTTCCGCACCCCTCAATGCCCTGCTAGTATAATATACCAACTTTTGTATTTTTCTTTCCTCTCTTATCAATGCTGAGCTCACTGCATGCGGGGTCACTGCCAGGTACAAAAGTAATTCTTCTCCCATCACGGATGGACTTAGCAATGGAGCCGTAACAAGGTACGTCTTCAAATCTTGAAAGGCTCTTTGACACTCGTCCGTCCACTCAAATGCTTTCTTTAGAACCTTGAAAAATGGTAAACACTTGTCAGTAGCTTTAGAAACAAACCTGTTGAGGGCAGCAACTCGCCCGGTAAGAGACTGGACTTCTTTGATACTCTGCGGAGGCTTCATATCTAGAATCGCTTTAATCTTTTCTGGATTTGCCTCGATCCCTCTGTGTGAAACCATGAATCCAAGGAATTTTCCCAACGCTACTCCAAAAGCGCACTTGCTGGGATTCAACTTCATATTGTACCACCTGAGTGTATTAAAGGTCTCTTGCAGGTCGTCCAGATGTTTTCCCTCGTTCAGGCTTTTCACCAACATGTTATCCATATAGACTTCTACTTTTCGTCCAATCTAAGGATGGAACATGTGGTTGACCAGTCGTTGGTATGTTGCTCCAGCATTTTTCAAGCCAAAAGGCATTACTTCATAACAAAATAAGCCTTGACTAGTAACAAAAGATGTTTTCTCCTGGTCGACCTCGTCCATCCTTATTTGGTTGTATCCTGAGAAAGCATCCATAAAAACTGAGTAATTTGTGGCCTGCAGTTGAATCCACCAATTGATCAATACGCGGCAGTGGATAGCTGTCCTTGGGGCAAGCATTGTTTAGATCAGTAAAATCTACACACATCCTCCATTTGTCGTTCGCCTTTTTAACCATTACTACATTGGCCAACCAATCTGGATAGTACACTTCTCGTATGAACTTCGCCATCATCAACTTTTGAACTTTGTTTTTAATAGCATTATCTCTCTCAGGGGCAAACACCCTTTTTCTTTTGTCGCACTAGCTTGGAGGAAGGACATACGTTTAGACGATGGGTAATGACACTAGAATCTATACCCAGCATATCCTCATAACTCCAAGCAAATACATCAGTGTTTTTCTTCAAAAACTGGACGAGGTCCTTCTTAAGCTTTTCTACTAGATCTACCACAATCCTGGTACACCTCTCAGGGTTGTTCTCATCTAAGGAAATATCTTCTAACACTTCGGTGGGTTCAGCCACAACTCTCTTTTCTTCAATATTTATAGTCTAAACTTGCTCGTCCATGGCCAACATGGCCAGGTAACATTCTCTTACTGCTAATTGGTCTCCTTGTACTTGTCTTACTCCATAATCTGTTGGAAACTTGACCGATAGGTGGTAGGTAAATGTAACAGCCTTCCAACTGTTTAAAGTTGGCCTTCCAATTATGGCGTTATAGAAGGATGAACAGTCTACCACAAGAAATTTTACATCCTTAGTGATTTGTTGTGGATATGCCCCCACTACCACTGGTAATGTAATAGTACCCACAGGCTGCACCTTCATTCCACCGAAACCTACCAAAGGGGAATTCACTGGACGAAGCCAGTCTCGTCCTAGCCTCCTCTGCTGAAAAGCTGGAAAATACAAAATGTTCGCCGAGCTTCCGTTATCCACTATCACCCTTCTGGTCATGTAGTCAGCAATAAGCAAGGTAATGACGATAGCATCATCGTGAGGATGGTGAATTCTTTCAGCGTCCTCCTCCGTGAATATGATTGCTGGCTCGTCCAAGGTCCTTGCTCTGGGTGATCGTCCAGAGATTTGGACACTCTGCACTACCTTCAGGTATGCCTTCTTGGACTTGGACGACTGGCCTGTTGAACTTCCCCCTATGGTAATTCTGATTTCTCCGAGCGGTGGTCGTGATGACTCTTCTACTTTACCCTTCAATTTCTCGTCCTTATGGTCTCGTTTAAGGAAACTTCTCAACTTTCCTTGCCTTATTAGATTCTCAATCTGCTGCTTTAGATCAAAATATTCGTCCGTATCATGACCATGGTCTTTGTGGAAGCGACAATACTTATTCCTATTGTGCTTATTAGGATCTCCCTTCATTTTCTTGGGCCACTTCAAGGAAGGATCATCCTTGATTTGCATAAGGACTTGCTCGAGCGGCACGTTCAGTGGCGTGTACTGTTGACTTCATGCTGAGGGGCCAGCCTTCTTGTCTTCCGTTCGTCCCTTCTTAGGACGAGGACCTTGTTCTAAATGGCATGTTGGGTTGGCTTCCATTTTCTCAATTCTCTTCCTCTTCTTGGCTATGATGACATCTTTTGCATTCATAAAATTCTGGGCTGAATGGACAAGTTCAGCCATGGTCTGAGGTTCCTGCTCATATAACTTGTGGATGAACAAATCAGAATGAACCCCATTATGGAAAGCTGCCAAAAGGAGCTTATCATCCATCTCGTCCACTGCTAAGGCTTCCCTGTTGAACCGTGTGATGAAGGACCGCAAACTTTCATTCTCTCCCTGCTCTATGGTTAGCAAGCTGGACGAGGAACGCTTGTGCCTCTGCCCTCCGATAAAATTGTTGACAAACAACTTGCTTAACTCCTCGAAGGATGTCACTGTGTTTGAAGGTATCTTGCTAAACTACACTCGTGCGGGTCCTTTGAGGGTAGTAGAGAAAGTTTTGCACATTATTTCATCCGGAACTCCTTGAAGGTGCATGGTAGTTTTGAAGGTGGCAATGTGGTCAAAAGGATTCCGCGTTCCATCATACGAATCTAAAGAAGCATCTTAAACTTGGGAGGCAAAGGGTGAGCGTTGATGGATGCCGTGAAGGGGGAATCAGCTCTATGAGCCAAATCTTCTATAGGATTCGTTTTCTTCATATTCTCCCTCATCTCATTCATAGTTCTTCTCATTTAGTCCATTTCCCTTTCCAAATGAGGCACCCTCCGTGAAGCGGTACCCATTGACTGGCTCTCAGGTTGAACATTCCTTCCATATTCTTGACTCTAAGTCTGTCCTTCAGTGTTCCCTTCGTGATGCTGCCTTCTTAAATTAAGTTCTCTGACCAACTCCTTGTTCTGGTGGGTTAACTCCGCCATAGCGGTGGCCATGGATTGTACGTGTTTGACAGAAGATGGTTGCATGGTAGGTGCCGATTGACGGTCACGATTAGGGTTATTGGAGGCGTCCCTGCTCTCTTGAGGGCTTGGACTAGTAGCCCTTGATCTTGTCAGGACCATTTCAGCCCTTTGTCAAAGAAAGAAATTGTAGAATTCAACGATGAAGTTCAGACGTAAAAAATTCTTTCCCATAGACGGCGCCAACTGATAAATCCTTGGAATCAGTAGGTTGAAGGTCTCGGGCCTTAACAATCTAAAGGCTTAATCCTGAAAATAATAAACACGAAGTCAGAGGAGATCGGCGAAGGCCGGCCAAGAATCCTCTGATGATAAAGTCAGTGAATTTGTAATTCAAAGCAAAAAGAAAGTATTTTTTTTATAGAAGTGTCTGAATGAATTACCTCTTTGTAAAGGAATGCTTATATAGCATACATGAAATGGTTATTTGTCATGATAACCGTTCCTATTGTCAAGGAATTCAGAAAATTCGGGGGTAACTTCCATAACTTCCATGGAAGTTACCTTATTTGGACCAGTGCTTTATTACAGTTAATGGAGGCCTTGGTTCGTTTGGTGAGGATCTTGCAAGTCCAAAATGCTCGTCCATCCTTTATCAGGGACGGACGAGATCCCGTCTACCCTTTATTAAGGACGGACGAGATCTAGTCTATCCTTTATTAAGGATGGACGAGATCATACAGGACGAGTGTGCTTCACGTCCCATCTCTCCATTTATCTCTCACGGATGACCCATATGGACGAAATAGGACTAGAATTTTCAATACATCAACAAAACTCACAATCCCCAGTGGAGTCGCCATTGTGGACATAAGGGGGGAGGGGGGGAGTCGCCACCTAGTTTTTGCAATGGTCTAGGAACCATGTATATAGCATCCTTTTGAGGAAAGAACTTTTGATCTTACTACTAGAGATATGGGTTCAGAGTTTAGGTACGTTCTTGGGAAAGTGTTAGGCACCCAAAATCGCCCAACCCTAAGGTTGGCCTCCCATCACTGTGTCTTACGTCTTAAACTCATTAAAAACATATTCAATACTTGTATTCTAACTCACACACACACTAGCATACGTCTAAGCATACAACATGGCATCATTCATCCCAAAACACATACCTATCTACCCTTAAACAAAAAAGAGCCAAACCCACACATATATAAACCCTAGCATGTGAAATCCTATCATACATCTAAAATAAGACAGCAACTTAATCATGGCAACAAGGTATCATGGCAATCACGAATATTATATAAAGCATACAATTGGGATAAAAAACAAACATTCAAATGACATACATCATCAAATGCATGTTCATACCAATGCATGACTTACCTTTACTTACCTTTCAACAACAAAGCACCTATGGCATTAATGCATGGACATGGAATGAATGGTAGGGCATTAAAACTAAGAAACCCTAATCTAAACATATGGTAGCAAATAAACAAACAAACATGTGAAACATAGACTTTGGAAGCATAAAAAAAAACATAGAAAAGAAACTAAACCGCACAACATGTGAAAGCAAAAGCAAAACAAATAAATAAAAATTAGGGTTTCTAGGCAGCGGCTCACGCATGCAAGAACAGGCCTGCGTACGCATAATCAAGCTTGTGTGCACAAGCAAGATTATGTGTACACAAGTCCTTGCCTAGAAAACCTAACAACATAGAAACAAAGTAGAACATTAAAATGGAAATTCTAACAACCTAACACGCATCTTAAGCATCCAAAAACATAAACCTAACCTAGAAAAGCATATTAAAACATATTCTAATAGACAAACAAAGCAAGCAAGAAGATTGAAAGGCAAAAAATAAAATAAAGGAAAAAGATAAGTTTAGACTAGATACCTCATACAAAAGCTTTCCAAGCTTGATTTGACAGTTCCCTTCAGTCAAGTCTATTCACAAACCAACAATAAAGTGATTAGCAACGTTAAACTAAAAGGATTGGGGCCAGAAAATGTCCCAATAAAATAAGATTGACTTGAGGGTGTTTTGTGAAAAACTCCCTTTTGATTCACTATTTTCTAGTGAATCTTGTATTTTTCCCGTGGGATTTCTGTGTCTTGAAAATGTACCATGTAAAGGTGTGTGCATAAGCAAGATTATGCGTATGCAAGTCCTTGCCCAGAAAACCTAACAACACAAAAATAGTGTAGAACTTTAAAATGGAAATTCTAACAACCTAACATGCATTTTAAGCATACAAAAACTTAAACCTAACCTAGAAAAGTATATTAACACATATTCTAACAGACAAATAAAGCAAGCAAGAAGATTGAAAGGCAGAAAATAAAAGAAAGGAAAAAGAAAAGTTTAGACTAGATACCTCACACAAAAGCTTTTCAAGCTTGATTTTGACCGTTTCCTTCAGTCAAGTCTATTCACAAACCAATAAGAAAATGATTAGCAACGTTAAACTAAAAGGATTGGGACCAGAAAATGTCCCAATCAAATAAGATTGACTTGAGGGTGTTTTGTGAAAAATTCCCTTTTGATTCATTATTTTCTAGCGAATCTTGTATTTTTTCCCGTGGGATTTCTGTGTCTTGAAAATGTACCATGTAAAACTTTAAATATTGGAAAAAAATGGAGTTTGGAACGACTCCTAAATGATGTGAGATTCATTCCAAACCTTAGCCATTATTGTAGAAAACTTATCTTTTTTATGCTTCTGAAAGCCTAGCTGTGTATGCAGGAGTATGCCTGCGTACGCATGCTTTTGCCCAAGTATGCAAGCTGCTACCCACGAATGTAGGCCGAGGGCCTCTTTGGTAATTTTATTTCCAGAAATATATTTTTGCTCATTTAAAAGTTATATTTTCCATTTTAACACTCTCCAAGTCAATTTGATATCTGATTAGGCCCTAAACTAGCCTTGGGCCTTAGAATTTAAGCATCATTGGGGAACGGGGGCCCGAGTCGTAAATTGTACAAAATGTGGTGTCTATACTAGATTGTAATTAGGAAACAAAGCCATGTAAAGTTATTTCTACCAAGATGTAATTATTTCCCATTAATGAGAAGATTATTATTCAAGACATGTTGTAATTTGTGTAGTTTTCTTATGTTATTTATAAAATAAGTGGCGACTCCATAGAATCCTGAAAAGGGAAGGTGTCGATGACTACACTCTTTTTTTAGAGCACCCAAAATTTCCCCAATCTCTCACACATAGATCATCAACACACGTGATACTAGTATCAAAGGCATGGCATAAACCCTAGTATCAAGGGTTTATACCATGCCATCCATCTTTGTCTTGTACAACCAATACAAGGCAAAGATGATCTATGTTCGCTTGCCATGCCTATGTTTCTTCCTTGAATGGATATGATGATAGTAACATGCTAGGGTTTATATCATGCTATGCTAGGTGGGTTGACATGTGTGCTAGATGTATGTTAGGAGATGCCATGCTAGACGAATGTTAGGGTCTATGACTTGATGAGATGCTTGATTAGATGAATGTTAGGCTTTGGTTGATTGCCATGATAGATGTATGATTAGGTCTTTTGGGATGATTGATGCCATGATGTGTGTTTAGATGCATGTTAGTGTGTACGTGAATTAGATAACAATATTGAGTGTGCTTTTAATAGGGTTAAGACAAAAGACACAATGTTAGGCTTGGGTGCCTAACACCTTTCCAAGACCATACCTTAACTCTAAACCCATATCTATGGTAGTAAGATTAATGGTCCTTCCTTAAGAGGTCGCTATATATATAGTTCCTAGACCATTGCAAAGCTAGGTGGCAACTCTCATTTCCGTTGTGTCCACACGACTCAACCTACTGGAGTCGGGTTTCAGAGGGTTAAGACCTGTCACCGACCGCCGAAGGTGTCGGATTCGACTGTGACGGATCAATTTCAGTCGAGCTAGTCGGGTCTCTAGGTTGCTTGGACAGTCCTATGGGCAATGGCTCCCCCTTTTAAAAAAAAAAACTAGTAGTATATATAAATAAGTATTAATTTTAGAAATTTTGTTTTATAAAATTACATTTTGTCCCCCTTAACAATATCTTTAATTATTTTGAGAATAATGCTACAACCTCAAAACTTTTCTACATTATTTTTACAAATAGTTGTGGTAGCAAATTTTTATTAATTTGCATCTGAACCCATCACTTACATGACTTTTTTATATAATAATAATCACTAACCATATCAACAATTTATAAAAACATTTGTAACTATAGCATTTTCCTAAAAACTTTATAGATCTAAAATTTAAAACAAAATATACAACCCCAGAACAATTAGCCCATCAACAAAAATTTCTAATAGCAATAAATAAATAAATAAATAAATATATATATATATATATATATATATATATATATATATATATATATATATATATTAAGCCCAATCAACCAATTTTACTATAAAAAAAAAAAACAATTCAATTATTTAAAAAATTTAAACAAAATAATTTTGTCCTTCCTCAATAGTACACGTCAAAAACACTTAAAAAAAAAAAGACCTGAAATAGCCAAACAGAGTCGGAGGCCAAAGCTGCCCCAAATTCCAAATCCTAGCTCTGTTCCTGAAAAAGGTCCTAGTGAATTTTTCTAGCCATGTTATTGTAGAAGTGGGTTGAAAAAATGAAGCCAAGAGGTGACAGACAACTTTGGTTAGTCTAAAGTTGAGGCTGGCAGTGGCAAATAGTTTGAGACCTACTATAAGAGGAGGTTTGCTCTATTTGTAGAGATAGTGAATATGAATATGAAATAGGTAAGGGAAAAAAGGAAAAGAAATTCAAGGTAAGACCAACTATGAGGAAGCAAAGAAAGGCCTCTCGGGTGCTTTAGTCAAAGAAATGAAAAGAAGCACAAATCCAACCTTCAGCTTTTTGCTAGAGTACATAAAGAGTAAGAGAGACGATTTCGTACCATTCTGGCCGATACAGCAGGAATTTGCCGTACCAGCTGATAGACCAGTACAAAAATACGTTAGTTTCCTACCAGTTAAAATACCGGTCATACCGGGATCGTTTTAGCTGTACCGGGTAAATACCAGATTTCGGCCAGTAAATGGATACTGGCCGGTACTGAACAAAACCCATAAATGCCAATAGATGACTCAGATCTACTTTGTTTCTCCTGCTCATGCCGGATCGGACACTGTCTTTACGCCACTGACTTTCTCAACCTAACATTGGGACGGCATTGCTAGTTGGTGGTGAGTGGTGTCACCACTGATTCATTGACATTTGCAAACTGGGGTTGAAGGCATGAACACAGAGAGGAAAAGGTTGAAACTTGAAAGCTTGACCAGAGATAAAGTGTGTTTAGAGGTCTAAAAAGTGAAGAGTTAAAACTTGAAGTGAGTATTAGCTACTAGGAAGGCGTGCTATAGAGAAAAACTTTTAATAAAATCTTGGATGACGTGAAAAACATAAAAATGACTAGCTGGCTTTTTTTAGTTCCAAAGGCAAGATGGCTGGCCTTTTTGAGTTTTTAGGTTTCCATCCACAAGTTTCTAATTTTTTAATCTTTTTTACTCCCCAACGTGTCCATCTTTTTTTTTTTTTGAGAAACCACAACATGTCCATCTGAATGTATCATTTACCATTTCTTTTTTAATGTTATCTTGTCTTGTCTCATGGTCTTTTCTTTCACTTTTTATTTTATATATATATATATATATATATATATATATATATATATATATATATAAAAGCTCATTGGGTTAGATATGGACAAACTAGTTACTTTTTGCTGAATATAAACTAACTAGAACTATTATCATTTATAAAGATGCATAACATATTGTCGTGGGCCTTTTTTACAATATTGGGCTGGGCTGGGCTGCTTCAAACGGTACTGGGTCCAAGTATTTTGAATAAGAGAGTTGAGACCGGTTCAACTGTAACTCTATTTGGCCTGACTTGTACGCAAACTATGTCTCGTTTGCCAAGAGCATGCTTACGGCAGGCATAGCTATTTTAGATGAGTCGTGACAGGCAGACATAACAATAATAATAACAAAAGAAAGTACTTCGGCTTCTTATCAAAGTGACTAAATAATCCCTAATTAAGAAAGATAATCACAGTAATAACAATAACTTTTGTAAAGAAAAGTAAGGAGAATAAGTGGATAGTACACGAGTTAATCAAAAGAAAGAAATCAGATCAATTTAATCCATAGGAGCAAGACTAGAGAGGGAAGAACGTTTCTTCTCAATGTGAATAACCTCTTGGGGAAATCCTGCTGTGGAAATTAATCACTTTGAGAAAAACGGGCCTGAATGGTTGGTGCCCAAAAGAATCCTTTTGCTTTTGGCAGAGAGTAGGACTTTGAGAGGGAGAGAGGGAATCAACCTATTGGTGCATGCCTGCCAATCTAACTTTCTGTTTTTTTTTTCTTCCTTTTAATTTTTCTCTTATCTTTCTTTTTCCTTTCTTTCCTCAATACTTGTTTCCTATTTCCTGGTTTTTCTTAGAGGTTCTTGTTACCGTGATCATTCTCTCTGTGCACGGCAATGGCCTTCTTTTATAGTGTCTGCTGTGACCGGGTTTTACTATTTTAGCCCTAAACCACCTTTGTCTAGTTTGGATGTACTTGCCGACCACCACTGGTTCGTTGGCTGTGCCACTACCCATCACCAGACAAAAAAGGTTGTTCTGTTTGTTTTTCTGCCGTGGTACCCTTACCTGCTACGGTGTGGGTGCTCTTTCTCTTTCTACTCACCAGGCATGTACATATTGGTTCCAACTCATCTTTGCTTCTTTTGGGTAGTATGTTACCCCAGCAGGACATTCCCCCCAAAAGAGCCTGAGTAGGAACCTTAGAATAGGTTTTCCCCTCTCCCTACTGCCAGACCATGCCTTCTTACCTCTGACCCATGACCTCATCGTGTCCTGTATTGGCTGAGTACAGGCTAGTGATGTCTTGGCCTTGCGCGTGCCTCCCTTCCATGTATGTCAAAAATCTGTCTGCTGCTCATGCGTTCGCCGTGGTCTGGAGGCTTGCCTGCATAGTCTGCCGTCCATCCTTAACTTCTTATGTGAGCTGTTTTCTAATTTCTCGCTTCCCTTAAGGGCTTGGTTTTATTTGATATTGCGCCTTGCCTTCTTTCAGCCTACTACTTGACTACTATCATTTCCTGTCGTACCACTCTGTCATTCTTACTGCGACGTTTATTTGACCCAGTCCTGCTAGGCCCCTTTGGGCCTGCCATTTATTTTTCCCACAGTGGCTCAGTATGGCCATTGGTTTTCTATTACATTACTTGTAGGCTACTGTGTCCCATTTGTTTTCTCTTGGGCATCCTTGGTCCATTTGCTTTCCTTGGACTTCCTTGGCCCTTTTCTTAACTCTGCATTCCCATGAGCTTTTATTAACTTCATTGGACTTCCCCAACCCAATTACCTTATCCTCATCCTTGGGGCTCATGGGCTTGCCATCAACCCCTTACTTTCTTTGCTTACATGACTTCGGGTCTGCTGTAACTCATTCTCACTTTTCTACATCATATACTGCCCATGGGTTCGCTACTTCTCTCTTTCCGGGCTTCTTTAAGCCCGCTTGCTTCCTCAAGGCCCATTCGTTTATTTCATGGGCTTGTGATCCATTATTCCTGTCGCTTGGACTTAGTGATTTTTCTATTTATTTACCAACTCTTTTATGCCCGTGTTGCTGGGCTTCTTCTTTCTTTTTAACTTCCAAAATGACCATCAACACATATTATATGGACTTTTACCAAAAATTAAATTTATAAACATTCAAATAATATATATACTATTAGATTCATTAATATTATAATTATATAATTTTTTTTGTTTAAAATAACAGTTATTCCGAAACGGTACACCAGTATCTACCTGTACCGAAATATTTAATTCCCCTGCCCAAATCGAAATAGTATCTGGTACGGTATTGACTCCCTTGATAAAGAAGAGTGCAACATGGAAGAAAATTAGGTGATCTAGTTGAAAATGAATGGGAGTGTTCCTTCTGCTGGTTCTTGAAATTAAGATTCAATAGGGGCAGATATAGAGCCAGGACTTGGACTTAAGAAGAGTGACTCTATTATTGGCTGTCGCTGAGGGTTTTTTTTTTTTTTGATGCGTGTGTCTGCTACTAGGTAAGGACAAAATTATTATTATTATTATTTTTAATTTTTTAAAGGGCTGGGTTGTTTGTTTTGGGTAAAATGTGTAAGTTGGGTTTAATTTTTTTTGTTGTGCTAATTTTTTTTGGCTTGTATATTTTGTTTTAGATTTTAGATCTATAAATTTTTTTATCGCCTTTAAAAGAAGAAAAATGTAAGAGTTGCCAAATTTTTTATAATAAATTTGTAATGTTTTAAGTGATTATTAATAAGTAAAAAAAGTGATGTAAGTGGTAAACCTAAATGCGAACCAATAAGAATTTGTTATCTTAACAATTTGCAAAAATGTTTATAGAAAAGTTAGTTGTTATAACATTACTTTTAAAAGAATCAACAATATTATTAAGGGGGAAAAGTGCAATTTTATAGAACATAATTGTTAAAATTTATACCTATATATACAAATATTAAAAAAATAAATAAAATGGGAGAGGGGCCATTGCTCCCCATAGTCCAAGCATAGCTCCGTCCTTGAATAGGGGACTTAAACATGCTGGTTAAAGCTGAAACCCCAGAGTGTTTTCAGCATGAAAACTTGCGCTAAGCTCATTTTTGCACCAAAACTTTAACCTCTTAAATTTTTTTGTGTATGTTTGCACAAAAAATAAGCCCAACTTATTTTTGCAAGAAAGCTACCTTGTAGTGTTTTCGGTACAAAAACTGGCACCAAGCTTGTTTTCGCACCATATAAGCCCAACTTATTTTCATACAGAAGGCAACAAACTATGTGTTTTTGGCTCAAGGAGCTGCACTAGGCTTGTTTTTGGTTTATTTTGGTTTGAAATGATCTTGGTGCAAGTTTTCATGCCAAAAACACTTCAATGATAGCTTTGGAGCTAAAATGAGCTTGATGCCTTTTTAAAACATTACAAAGATAGCTTAAACAGAAATGTTTAGTTTGGTCGTGAACTTGGCGTGAATTGAAAATTAATCATGAGAATAATCATTATGGTATGGTATATTGAAGCTGTGAGGCGCTTAATTGTCTTTGATTTTTTTACATAAAAGATCTAACATGTTTTTTCTGCTTACTGATAAAAAGAAAGGAAAAAAAGAAAAAGAAAAGAAGATCTAATATGGTTTTAATGAATCATGTTAAATGTAGTCAATATTGATTGCTGTGTGATCTCATGAAAGGAGTATTAAAGCTAAAGTTTTATGAGATTATTCTGGGGAGAAGTAGTCTTATTAGTGTATCAATGAGTTATGGTTTAACTGGTTCTTCACCCTCCCATAACAATGGGATAGATGGTGAGTAACGGGTTCAAGAAACACTGAATGCGTGTGTAACCTACTAATTCACCAAAAAAAAAAAAAAAAAAAAAAAAAAACACTAGGAAGTCAAGATATGAGAAATTAGCAATGTGAGTGATATTTTTGCTTGAAGTAAAATAGCCTAGTCTTTAAACCCCATGCTCTTATTTTGTTTGATTTTTTCTTTAAGCTCAACACACCAATCCAATCAAATGCTCCTTGTGTATCACCTCAACAACAATGGCTGAAACTCATCAAACCCCATGCCAACTCGATCTTTTCTTTCTAATCAGGCAGTTCATTCAAGCTAAAATCTCAATCTACTTCCCTAAAAAAATTTCAAAATTGCTTAAACACGATTTACACCTAAATTGTGTCTTCTTTCTTATTTTGATCACTTGAGGAATTAATATATATATATATATATATATATATATATTAAGGACACCACAAGTGGCATATATATATATGTACACAAAAAGGCCAGTTATTGGGCCCCCAAATGAAGAATTGATAACGTGTAAAAAAAAAAAAGCCCAAAGTAGAAGTGTGAAGTCTGTCAGTCAACTCAATCTTCCGTGGTTTCCTTCCTGAGTGTCGACGCACAAACAAACTGATATTTATTTGATTGGATGATATAAATACAAAAAAAGAACCCTAATTCTAAAATCAAATCTTGTCTATCTCCAATTGTTCGTTCTCTCTGTCTCTGTATTATGAGCGCATTTCATTTCAGAGTGTAGAAATTTATTAAAGCCCTCCTAATTTCCAGTTTTAATATTCTCCCAAAAGAAAAGAGATGGTCGGAGCCGGAGCTAAAAAAGGCATAAACGGTAGTCCCGAGGTGGCGAATTCGGGATCTGGATTATCGACGATGCTAAAATTGAAACTGAAGTTGAAAACAAAACAGCAAGAGCTTCTGCTCCGAGTCAGCATTCTATGTCTTGTCTATGTGCTGGCTTTCATCACGCGCCTCTTCAGCGTTCTCCGCTACGAATCCATGATCCATGAATTCGACCCTTACTTCAATTACCGAACTACCCTCTATCTCACCGAGAAAGGTTTCTACGAGTTCTGGAACTGGTTCGACTCCGACAGCTGGTACCCTTTAGGCCGTATCATTGGCGGTACCCTCTACCCTGGTCTCATGGTCACCGCCGCCATCATCTACTGGCTCCTCCGCCTCCTCAGCTTCGCCGTCCATATCCGTGAGGTTTGTGTCTTAACCGCTCCCTTTTTCGCTTCCAATACAACCATTGTTGCCTATTTCTTTGGTAAAGAAATTTGGGATTCTGGTGCCGGCCTTGTTGCTGCCGCCTTGATCGCCATTTGCCCTGGATATATTTCCAGATCGGTAGCCGGGTCTTATGACAACGAAGGGGTCGCCATTTTCGCTTTGTTGTTCACCTTTTATCTGTTTGTTAAGGCCGTGAATACGGGTTCCTTGGCCTGGGCATTAGCCTCTGCTTTTGGATACTTTTATATGGTCTCTGCTTGGGGAGGATATGTGTTCATTATCAATTTAATCCCGCTTTACGTGCTCGTGCTTTTGGTCACCGGACGGTATTCCATGAGGTTATATGTGGCCTATAATTCTATGTATGTAGTGGGGATGTTATTGGCTATGCAGATTCGCTTTGTGGGCTTTCAACATGTCCAGTCTGGGGAGCATATGGCCGCAATGGGTGTCTTCTTTTTGATGCAGGTTTTCTATTTGTTGGATTGGGTTAAGTACTTGCTGAGCGATACTAAATTGTTCCAAGCCTTTTTGAGGATCACTGTCACCACTGCACTCGCTGTGGGTGCTATTGCTCTAGGACTAGGCACAGCATCTGGATATATCTCCCCGTGGACTGGCCGATTTTACTCTTTGCTTGATCCAACTTATGCAAAAGATCACATTCCCATTATTGCATCTGTCTCTGAGCATCAACCGACTGCTTGGTCGTCTTTCATGTTTGATTTCCATATTCTGCTCTTCCTTTTCCCTGCGGGTCTCTATTTCTGCTTCAAGCGATTGTCCGATGCCACCATCTTCATTGTTATGTATGGTCTTACAAGCATGTATTTTGCTGGTGTTATGGTTCGTTTAATTCTTGTTGCCACACCTGCTGTATGTCTTATTAGTGCCATCGCTGTTTCTGCAACTATAAAGAATTTGACTCTCGTAGCAAGGGCCAAGAATAACAATAAGGTTGCCCACTCTGGTTCTCTCAAAGGAAGCACTAGCAGTTCCAAGGCTTCTTCTAAGGTGAGAATGAGATCAGGTCATCACTGTTCTTCTAAATACTTGTTTATTATTCTGTTTTGGTTATAGAAAGTAGTAGTGCATTTATCTCACATGTGCTCATCTATGTGGTTTGTTGTTAGTCAAATTCCTATTGCATTGCATCTGTTGTGAATGACCTTTCTAATCATTGTCCATGGTGTGGATGAAATATGGTTACATGCTTAAGATTTTTTTTTTCTTCTGTTTCTTCTGTGTGTTATCATTAGTTAAAACAAGTATGATCAAAGGTGTATGTGGCTATGTGCTCTTGAGCCTTAGCTCAACTTTTATGTATTTCATATGCATCAGCTATAAATATACTGATTTTAGATTCTAGTCACTTGTCAGGCACATACTAGTATGTAAATGTTGTTGATTTGACCTTATCACCTACAAAATAATATGAAGATGAAGAAAAAGTGTTGTCTAGTATTGGGAGTACTTTTGGTTGAACATGTGGAATTAGTTTGGCCATTCGAGTGTTTAGTTGGGCTGGATCCCTTGTTGAAAGAACATGAAGCATAACACATTCCTTTTTGTGAACACTTATATGTTTTTCTAAATTACTCAACAAGTGTAAAGGTCCATAGATTAGGAGGTCTTTGTTATTAAACCCAACTTAGAGAATAGTTAGTGGAACATAGTTTATTCTCCATTTGATTATGGTGGCTATATATCAAAAAGTATGTTATTTCTCCTGCACAAACAGGCTTCACTTGATCAATCCCAGCCTTTCCAGAGAAATGGTGCTATTGCGTTACTTCTTGGTGCATTTTACTTGCTCAGTAAGTATGCCACTCACTGTACCTGGGTCACATCAGAGGCATACTCATCTCCCTCAATTGTCTTGGCTGCAAGAGGTGCTCATGGCAACAGGGTCATCTTTGATGATTATCGTGAGGCATACTTTTGGCTTCGACAGAATACCCCTCCAGATGCTAAGGTGATGTCATGGTGGGATTATGGGTACCAGATCACTGCGATGGGAAACAGAACTGTTATAGTTGATAATAACACCTGGAACAATACGCACATAGCTACTGTTGGACGTGCAATGTCATCTTATGAAGATGAGGCATATGAAATTATGAGGTCGCTTGATGTGGATTATGTATTAGTTGTCTTTGGAGGTGTTACTGGCTATTCTTCTGATGATATTAACAAGTAAGGGCATATGAAATTACATTTTAAATTATTTGGAAATGTCTTGCACTATATGAAGGATTTCTTGAAGCTTATGATTTTAATTATTTATTTATTTATTTTTGGTTCTTTTAAATTTGACTTTGATCGTAACAAATACAATGATTTGGGTGTACTCTGAGTAAAATATTTCTAATATATTATGTTCACACTTGCACCCAACGCCCCATTGCCCCCATTTTTCTGTGGTTTTTGAGGCTAGGAAGTGGCTTTACGTTTGAAGAAAGGTCATAATATATGTGGGTCATATATCAAACAATTGTGACAAATTTGATCAAGCTGACAAAGAATAATTTTGATAAATAAGCTGGCAAAGAATAATGAGTTAATCTTAAAGGCTGCTTGGTCTGTTTGACTGTTGATATCATCAACAATTGTCCCATCACAAAAGGCATAATTTTGGCAAACATGTGGATTGTAAATTTGCATCTTTGGTGAATACCCAGACTAATCTTGGTTGGTAATTAATCAGATACTGGACCTCTGTCCTGTTAAGCAATTCTGTAGGGACTACAAATGATACTACTTTAATAAACTTATGCTTATATTGATTCTATCATACATATCTTTTGGTATCTCTTCTCTTTGTAAAAGCAAGATGGATTGTGAGGTCATGGGTTCAAAACCCCATTGGGTGTGTAATATACTAATTAAATGTCATTAATATCTTCAGGCATTTGCATTTTTTATTCAAATTGATGGACCCTATTTGTATAAGTTTACTGCTACTGCTCTTCCATCATTACTAATTCAAAATTTATCTATTCTAGATTTTTGTGGATGGTGAGAATTGGAGGTGGAGTTTTTCCTATAATAAAGGAACCTGATTATCTTGTTAATGGCGAGTACCGCGTTGACAAAGGAGCAGCTCCCAAGATGTTGAATTGTCTAATGTAAGTATTTAGCATTGATATGTGTATTTGTGTGGTAATTTGGAGGTGTTTCCCAATTATTCCCCAATTTTTAAAAAGTTTCAATGCAAACCTCTACTTTCTAAGTTGTTTCAATTTGCCTCCTTGTTTTCCGCCACATGAACACAAATATTTAGGTGCCAAAAAAAAAAAAAAATCAACAAATTATTGCATTTTATTATGTTTTGTTTACATGTTACGATTTTTATGCTGTTTCGTAAGCTTTTCTAGTACTAGCAATTCATCTGTGAAAGGGATTTTCAAGTTTTATTTTTGAATGGGTGTGTGCGCATTTTCTTCAATATGCTCACTCCAACAACAACAGCCAAGCTTTAGTCTCAAAACTTTTGTGCCTGCCACAGATCTTACATAAATGAATCAGGGTCGGCCGCGTGTATTCTTTTTCACTGTCTTATCATATTCTCTATCACCTCCTTAATCAATGCGCTTTTTTACTACTTCCACTAATGTTTTTTAAGTCTTCCTCTACATTTTCTCATTCCCTCGACTTGAATTAACTCACTCTTCTTTAATGGTGGATTAATTACTCTCCTCTACACGTGAACAAATCATCTCAAACGACGCTCCATCTTTTCATAAATAAGGGCCACTTACCTTTAAGCAAATTTTCTCATACCTATCCCTATCTTATCTGGTTTTTCCACTTATCTGTCTTTACTTTCTCATATAACCGATACTCATTTTATGAAGATGATGTGTTTTTGTGGCCCAACATTCAGTATAATAGAGCATAGTTGGTCCTATAATAGAATTTTCCATTTAACTTAATAGGTATTCTACAATCACATAGTACACCTAGTGGGTTTCTCCACTTCATCCATGTTAAGATTCACATCCTCTATAATCTCTTCATCTGTATGAATTCTTGATCCAAGTTATCCAAATTCCAAAGCACTCACTCTTTAGTATTTTTTTACTATTAAGCCTTACAACCCCTTCATCTTTATTTCTACTCTTACTAAACTTACATTCCATGCTCACTATATTTTTGATTATTTGGGATTATACCAACCCCTCCCCTCTCCCACCACAAACCAAAAAAAATCTCATTTTTCCTTCTCAATTCTATCCGTGTAGTCTTCCTCTATTGAGTTATTGTTAATAATTTTATATTCTTGTCAAAAGTGTAAGCTTGATGGGTTATGTTCGTATCTTATTCCTCCCCAAATTGTGTCTTGTATTCTTGCTTCTTAGCGAGGATCTTAATTTCAGCTGAGAAATTTCAATGAATTATTTATGCATACCAACTGTCATTCCAGATCCTCTCTCTCTCTCTCTCTCTCTCTCTCTCTCTCTCTCTCATGAATACACCACACTACCCTGGGTAAAAAATTGATGGTTATGTTTTGTTTATTTCTTTAAATCTTTTTTGGTGATCAGGTACAAGCTGTCTTATTATCGATTTGGAGAGCTGACGACAGAATATGGCAAACCTCCTGGGTAAGTTTAAGGTTTATCTTCCATTTTGTCTTTAAGAGGGGTTGTACTACTTAGTAAAAATAAAAGGTATTGTACTAATTTGTGTTTGTAATCACAGATACACTTGTGGGTAGACAAATACTAGGGTATTGCATGCCACATGCATGTGAAACAAGGAAAATGTCGGTAAAAGTTATAGCGAGTTCATGAATGAGCATGTTTTAGTGGTGTAGGCATGCAAGCAGAGACAAAAATTAGGGCGGGGGGGGGGGGGGGGGGGGAGAACAGAAAAATTCTCTCTGAAGTCTCCCCAAGTAGGATTTGGACCTCTAGTCTGTAGCTTTTCACTTCCTCAGAGTTTTCTTTATTGGTTATACACACCCAGTGGGTTTTGAACCCATGACCTTACCATCCACCCATTCTTATGGAGGAAAGAAGTGTGCCATGAGAGCTAGAGCTCATTTGCAAGGGAAAAAAAAAAAGAAGCCAAAATCAAAACAAGAAGTAGATGCAAATCATCAAGTGTATACATTATTGATGGATACACTACAGAATAGAATGATTGGAATGATGATATTTGGCACTTTGAATAAAAGTTTTAACCTTCTGTTAGCTTAATTGGATGCATTAATCATTTACACCAGAGGGGTTTGGTAAAAGCAACAAGTGCCAGTCAATCAGGTTTGCTTTAATTAAGGCTTTCTTGCACATAATCCCTGGACATGGGTGACTTGCATTTGAGGGCCATATGGGAGATTGAAGTTTAAAGAAATGCTTTGATTTGTTCTTGTGGAGCTGGGTCCTAAACTCCTGATAATTGTTTCCGGTGTTCCTTAAATACTATCAGCTTCACTTTTTATATGGAATTTTAATATTCTTTTTTCTGCTTGGTGATTCCTTCACTCTTCTGAATTAGTGGCAGTAGAGGCCTTGTGTTTTTTTAATGTGTGCCAAAGTGTGCATGCTGTATTTTGTAATGCCTTTTTTGGAATGGCAGGTATGATCGTGCCAGGGGGGTTGAAATTGGAAACAAGGATATCAAACTGGAATATTTGGAAGAGGCCTTCACAACATCTAACTGGATTGTTCGTATTTACAAAGTTAAACCTCCTAATAATAGGTGGTGAGTCTTTTTCATTCTCTCTCTGCAGGACAGCATGGTAGATGAAACTCTTAGAGCATATGAGTCTTGAAAGGTAGTGTTAAAGAGAGAGAAAACTATATCTTTGTTAGAGTTTGCAGTTAGTATTTGAGGCTCTTAATGTTCTTGACCCCCCTTTCGGAGATTTTGTAATGCCTTTTTAGCTCATCTATTTAAACTTTTTTGTTGATTGTATGGTTGAGAAACTTATTTAGATGAAAAATGTGATTGTTTGGCATGGTACAACTTACAGTTTCACATCCAATGATAATGTCAGTGGTCCTTAAGAGTTTTTTCTCTATCAAAAAATAGTAGTAAAATGAGCTTCAATGATGTTATATGCCCATGGAAATGTCTGTGTGGATTGAAATCCGTACTGGCCCCCAATGCTTGGTACAATAGTTGGATCAAGTCAAGCACTCAAGTGGTCGAGCTTAGTTTGTTTACTATGTTATCGAGCTTGTGCCAAGCTCTTGAGCCCAAGATGGATCTAAATTTTTTAAGTTTAAGCCTTTTATTTTTTAGATGTACTTATTGTTTGAAGAAGTCAGTTTGGGGAAGCATTATCCTCTTCGCTTGATGTGGTTTTCTATGGAGGCAGATGAATAATGTATAGAGCTGGGTTTTTTTTTTTTTTTTTTTTTTTGATAGGTAACGAAAATTTTTATTAATTAAAAAAAATAGCCAACTCGAGTATATTGGGAATGTACTATGGGTGAAGAAATTAAGAACCAAAATTACAATGGTCAAGGAAAACATGAAGGGAAAAGCAAGAAAACTGCGAGAGAGCCACATTCCAAGCGAGGAGAGTATGTAGGAAGAAATACTTAGAGGCTGTTTGGATTTCAAAAAATGTTCACTCATTCTATAACTCATCACTTATTACTGAAAATATCAAAACTTCTTAAGATGACATATTTGGCACTTGTTTCTAACTTTGATAACTCAAAAAATTTTACTTTTTGTGAGACCAATGGATTGTCTTGGTGCAGCTTTTACTTCTTATTTTTTATTTTTTATTTTTTATTTTTCCTTCAATCCTTAATACCCAAACTCATCGAATCCAGAAAAAAAAAAAAAAAAAAAAAAAAAAAAAAAGAGGCCTGCCTAGACCTAGCGTGAAATAAAAAAGGAAAAGAAGAAGAAGAAGACAATGTGAGTTGGAGAGAGCAAAAGGTCTGATCGGATTTGACTACTCTTTGACCGTGTGTCCCTTAAATATGTGTATTTACCAAAATGTCATGGAAACTTTGTTTCTATAACTCAAACACCTAAAATATGTTTTCAGTTTTTATAACTCATCATTCAAAAATTAAAGAATTGAGTGATGAAAAGAAAAACTGAAAACAAATCCAAACAAACCAAACAACTGTGGGACCCACCAGTTTTGAGTTATGAGTGATGAAAACTGAGTGATGTGTGATGGAAAACACTAAATCCAAATAGCCCCTTAATATTTAGCAAGGACTGCTCACATCTCTCAAAACATCTAGCATTTCTTTCACTCCAAACAAATAACATCAAGTAATGCGGCACAAGTCTCCACAAATCTATATTGCAATGTCGCCTAAATTTACCTTGCCAAGACTCAAACATCTTAATAACCTTATGTGACATAACCCAATGAAGTCTAATCAAACAAAACACTAAGGACCATAGCTCAACAACTAGGGGGCAATGAAGTAGAAGATGATCCTTCAACTCCACACGTTTCTTACACATGTAGCACCAATCAATAACAATAATATGCCTCTTGTGAATGTTAACGGTTGTAAGAATCTTACTTAAGAAAGCTAACCATGAAAAGAAAGCTACTCTTAGAGGAACCTTCGATTGCCACACCAACCTCCAAGGGAAGGAAAGAGTAGAGGAGGGTAGAAAGAAAGATAGAAATTTCTAACCTTAAAACATCTACTCCTTGTTGGCTTTTCACCAAACCTTGTTAGGGCCAACCTCTCGCATTTTTGAAGAGTAAACAATGTCCATGTAGAGCTAATTGTTATTCATATGAAATTTAGATTATTGAGATCGTTTCACAAGTGATACTAAACCATGGGCACAATTGACACAAACTCTATAGGTTTTTGTAGGGACAAAGGTCCATAGTCACATATTGGGCCTTGGGCCTGGTCGAGGAACTTGTCTGTCCAAGGAGGATAAAACAGCAGCGAGAGCACCAAGCTTATAACCCCATAAGTAAAGTACAAATGGGAAGACTGAGAAAGCTGGTTTGAGGAGGATCAGATCCTCGGATAAGTATGGTATGGATCAAACGTATACCTCATCATTCAAGGTAAACCTTCCAGGACGATTTACCGATAGAGACATGCAATGTAATTATGCAAAAGGGATGGGAGTTCAGAGGAATCTAAGGAAAAGCTGGTACCACCGCATTTAATACACTGCAGCTACTTTTTTGGCCGCATTTATGATTGAGAAAACCTCTGAACAGTGTTGTAGCTACTTTTCTGACCGCATTTATGTGGAGAAGACCCCTGAATGGCGCTGCCTCGACTACCGCAACCCACAGAAAGCCAGAAGGGGTGACTGATGGGATAGGCACTCAAGTAGGGGCTCAAACGATCAACAAGTGTAGGGACAGGATGATCCAAGGTGACCTATGTAATGTAAGAGACCCTCCATGAGTGGGGGATCGAAAAAATAGAGAAAAGATACTATAGCAACTAGAGTCGCACTTGTAACCAGTTTTATCAACTTATACAAAGATTTGTCTCCTCGGACAGTGCATTGACCCCACCTTATGTGCATTGTTCCTGCATGATTATCTTACAAAACCACTCTAGCCATTGTGATACTCATTAACCCACAATCCTGCACTTATTGGGCTTGGGCTGCAAACCGTGACCTTGCAATTAGCGCTGTTTGTGGGAAGAATTTGTGTGATAGTGAGTGCAATGGTTAACGATGGTAGGTTCGGGTCCACACCAGGCAAAATCTATGGCATCCCAGTGTGAAAACCCCCTCGCCAACCCTGAGCATAAAGGAGATCGAGAAGGCAGTGTGCACACTACGCATACAAGCAAAAGCCATACTCGAGTCAGAAGACATGTCTCTCAAGACCAGCCTAACAGGGCCATGCAGCTGGAAATTGACTGATTGAAGAGGGAACTGCGCCATGCACGACGAAGACGAACTCCATGCTTCTTTTGATGACGGAAGAGACGTCAGTTACAGGTGAAGATCTCGAACCCCACCCAGCGAGTATTTCTCCTACAAAGAGAAACATTATCTCGAACGGAAGGTCAGAAGCTTGCCTCACAAAGGTGTGGGAAACGACGCCATGAGCAAGGCCTTGGACCAAATCTCCAAATCACCCTTCACGCGCAAAATCGAAGGGGCTAAACTTCCTCGACGATTCACTCAACCTGCTTTCACCATGTACAATGGAAGAACAGATCCCGTGGAGCATGTGAGCCATTTTAATCAAAGAATGGTTGTCCACTCTAGAGACGAAGCCTTGATGTGCAAGGTTTTTCTATCCAGTCTAGGACTCGTTGCGATGAGATGGTTCGACAGCCTGAAGGCAGACTATATAAGTTCCTTTAAGGAGCTCACCCAGGCATTTTGATCCTGCTTTGTCACCTGCAGTAGGGTTCCTAGGCCCTTGGCTTCCTTACTGTCCTTAAGCATGAAAGAAGGAGAGACACTGAAAGCGTATTCAGATAGATACTGGGAGATGTTTAACGAAATAGATGGTGACTTTGATGATGTGGCCATCAGTACCTTCAAGCTTGGTCTCCCGGCCGAGCACGATTTAAGGAAGTCTCTGACTAGTAAACCTGTCACCAGTGTATGCCAATTCATGGACCAGATTGATAAGTATAAAAGGGTTGAGGAAGACTAGCAACAAGGGAAAGGAAAGGAGAAGGTTATTCCTCAGGAGAGGAAGGATTTTAGGTCGGACTGATACAACAACAACCAACCACGGAGGGATTTCGCTGGGCAGTCAGAATCTGCAAATCCTCAGGCGGTTAATGCCATGTTCCAAGAGCCAGTGCATCAAGTTTTGGAAAAGATTAGACGTGAGCTATTCTTCAAATGGTTGAATAAAATGGCGGGAAACCTCGCAAGGCGCAACCATAATCTCTATTGTCAATACCACTAAGACCATTGACACACCACAGAAGATTGTAGAAGTCTGTGGGACCACCTGGACCAACTCGTCCGAGAAGGAAAGTTAAAGCAACTCTTGCACCACTCCAGTGGTCAGAGGGGCCAGACAAACCTCGAACCATGGAGAGATGACTCTTCGGAACCTCCATTAGGAACGATAAATGTCATCTTCGCCGCCCTAGGTAGAACTGGGTCCTGCCCTTCCAGAGTGATGTTTGTGGCTCGGTTACCCGCCGAGGACGCTAATCGAGAGCCAAAGAAGGCTAGACTGGAGATCCAACCGGTTTTGGGCTTCTCAGGCAAGGATAAAATCGGAACCATTCAACCCCATGATGATGCTTTGGTAGTTACCTCAGGATTGGGGGATATGATGTGAAGAAGGTGATGGTGGACCAAGGCAGTGGTGCCAAGATAATGTACCCCGACCTGTATAAGAGGATGAACTTGAAACCAGAGGACATAACACCCTACAACTTGCCTTTAGTGAGTTTTGATGGGAAGGTCATTATCCCTAAGGGCCAAATTAGACTACTCGTACAAATCGGTCCAGAAGTAATGGAGGTGAACTTCATTGTGGTGGACGCTTATTCACCCTACATGGCCAATGTGGCCAGGCCTTGGCTTTATACCCTAGGAGTCGTTTCTTCTACTCTGCACCAGAAGGTGAAATACCCATCCAGGGGCCAAGTTAAGGAGATTATGGGAAACCAATCTGTAGCTAGGCAATGCCTAGTGGCTGCCATCCGGCATCAGCCTAAGGCCGAGTCCTCAGCCTATGTCGAAGAGGGCTTATAGCAATTAAGAGCTCCGACGTTGCCTATCGATGGGTCAGGCGAGGAAGTGAAATGCAAGGATTTGGTAAAGGTTGTTATTGGTGATGACTCGGAGAAGTTCTTTCAGATCAGCGCTCAGCTGCCTACTCCAAAAAAGGAAGAGCTGTTGGAGTTTCTTAGAGGAAACGTTGACGTGTTCGCCTGTAATGCTTACGAAGCCCTAAGGGTGGACTCGAACTTCATCTGTCATCATTTAAATGTTAATCCGTCAGTTATTCCCAAGAAGAAACCTCCTCGGTGCTCTTCTAGGGAACACTCTGATGCTGTTAGAGACGAGGTGAAGAAATTAAAGTAGGCGGGGGCTATCAAGGAAGTATTTTACCTTGAGTGGCTGGCCAATACTGTGGTGGTAAAGAAAAAGAGTGGGAAATGGTAAATGTATGTGGACTTCACAAATCTGAATAGGACCTGCCCAAAGGATTCTTTCCCTATGCCTAAAATAGACCAGCTGGTGAATGCGACCGTAGGCCATCCTCGGATAAGCTTTCTAGATGCCTTTCAGAGATACCACCAAATACTACTGGCCACGGGTGATCAGGAGAAGATAGCTTTCGTCACCCCCACAGGAAACTACCACTACAAAGTGATGCCGTTCGGTTTAAAGAATGCGAAGTCTACCTACCAAAGGATGATGACTAGGATGTTTGAACTGCAGTTGGGTAAAAGCATTGAGGTCTATATAGACGATATGGTGGTAGAAAGCAAGGTAGTGTCTGAGCACTTAGAAGACCTCGGGAACATATTCGACATTCTGAGGAAACACAAGTTACGCCTTAATACCTCAAAGTACTCCTTTGGTGTAGGATTAGGCAAATTTCTGGGTTACATGGTAACCCATAGGTGAATTGAAGTTAACCCCGACCAAATTCACGCGATTAACAGTTTATAACCACCTCGGAATCCTAAGGAAGTCTAGAAACTGACCGAAATGACTGCTGCTTTGAACTGGTTTATCTCTCGGTCAGCGGATAGGTGCCGACCCTTCTTCCTATTAATGAACAAATGGAAGGGATTTGAGTGGATGGAGGAGTGTGCCTCGGCCTTCCAACAGCTTAAGGATTATCTCTCTCGGCCTCCTATCATGTCCAGCCCTAAGGTCAACGAAGTCCTGTTCGCTTACATCGTAGTGGCCCCTCATGCTGTGAGCCTGGTCCTGATATGAGTTGACGACGGCATATAAAGGCCAGTTTATTATGTGAGTAGGTCATTACATGAGGCCGAGATCCATTATCTGCCACTGGAGAAAGCTATTTTAGCAGTAATACATGCCACGCGCAAACTCCCCCACTACTTTCAAGTGCACACGGTCATTGTCCTAACCCAACGTTCGCTTAGAGCCCTGCTCCGAAGCGCTGATTACACGGGGAAGATTGCTTAGTGGGCCATAATCCTAGGAGCTTTCGACATCAAATGAATGCCTCGCACTTCTGTCAAAGGTTAAGTCTTCGCAGATTTGGTGGCCGAGTTTGCTGAATCCCCGTTAGAAGAAGAAACAGAAACACGACACATGGATGAAAAATCGGTTGGCATGATCTCCCAGCAGGGCCCCCTATCCTGGAAAGTGTACGTTGATGGTGCAGCAAACTAGAAGGGTTTTGGAGTGGGGCTAATACTAGTATCACCTGAAATGATCACCATTGAAAAGTCATTAAGATTGGAATTTTCGGCCATCAATAACGAAACTGAATATGAGGCTCTGCTGATGGGAATGATCATGGTGTGAAAATTGGGCGGAAAAGCCATAGACATGTTCTCAGACTACAGATTGGTTGTCAGACAAGTCAAGGGAGAATTTGAGGCGAGGCATGAAAGAATGCAGGGATACCTGAGTTAGGTTAGGCACCTGCAATCAGAATTCGAATCTTTCAGCCTGTTGCACATCCCTAAGAGCAGAAACACACATGTCGATTCCCTAACAACGCTTGCAACCTCCTCGGCGCAGAACTTACCTCGTGTCATTGTCGTAGAAGACCTATACAAGCCCACAGAGATGAGCAGAGAGGTAGTTCATGTTCACCAAGTTAGGGTAGGGCCTAGCTAGATGGACCCCATAGCATTATTCTTAAAAGAAGACACCCTATTCGAGGAAAAATTAGAAGCAGACAAAATACGTATGAAAGCTCCTCGGTTCTGGCTGTCCGAAGACCAGAAGTTATATAAATTTCTGGGCCCTACCTACTCTGCGTGCATCCTGAGGCGACAGAATTACTCCTTGAGGAATTACATGAGGGGATTTGTAAGAGCCACACCGGGGGTAGATCGTTGGCACACCGAGCCATCACTCAAGGCTACTGGTGGCTAAACATGGAAAGCGAAGCACATGAGTATGTAAAAAAGTGCGACCAATGCCAAAGATTCGCACCGAACATACACCAACTAGGGGGAGTCCTTAATCCGCTAACCAGCCCCTGGCCATTCGCTTAATAGGGCTTAGACATTGTGGGCCCTTTTCCTAAGGTAGCAGAGAACAAGAGATACCTGCTGGTCGGCATGGATTACTTCATTAAGTGGGTTGAAGCTGAGCTCTAGCAAACATCAGGGACGTGGATGCCAAGAAGTTGTATAGAAGAACATCGTCACGCGATTCGGAGTCCCTCGTACCCTCATCTCGGACAACGACCTTCAGTTTGATAGAAAATCTTTCAGGAGGTACTGCTGTGACTTAGGAATTACAAATAAGTATTCCACCCTAGCCTATCCCTAAGGAAATGGGTAAGCCGAGGTTGTTAGCAAAGTCATTGTAAGCGGACTCAAGAAGAGGTTGGACAACACAAAGGGAAAGTGGGTGGATGAACTGTCACATGTCTTGTAGACGTACCGAACCACACCTCGCAGGTTGACGGGGGAGATCCCTTTCTCAATGACATATGGGGCCGAAGTTGTTATCCCTTTAGAGACTGGTTTCCAGACTTTAAGAACCATCTCATTTAATCCGACCACTAATAACAAGCTGCTGGAAAAGAGCTTAGACTTGATTGAAGAAAGAAGGGAAAAGGCAATGGTTCAATTGGCATATAACCAACACAAGCTCAAGCAGGGTTATGATGCCAACATGAAGCTGAGACCATTGGCACCTGGTGACCTGGTGTTGAGAAAGGTCCTGGGTACTACAAAGAACCCAGTATGGGGAAAGCTGGGGCTTAATTGGGAAAGACCATATCACATCACCTCGGTGGCTGGTATAGGAGCATATTTTTTGGAAGACTTAGATAAACATGTAATACCACGCCCATGGAATGTAAACAATATGAAAATGTATTATTATTAATGAAAATTTCCTTTTTCAAAAGTGTTCATTTGTTGTGTGAAGGCATTGCATTTCCTATTTTTCTTTCTTTTATAAGTGTTTAAACTAAACCTTAGCCTAAAGTCCTCGGACCAGATGCTAAAGGGAAATTAACACATTGTGACATCTTTTATAAGTGTTTAAACTGAACCTTAGTCATGCCTAAAGTTCTCGGACTAGATGCTAAGGGGAAATTAACACACTATGACATCTTTTATAAGTGTTTAAACTGAACCTTAGTTATGCCAGAAGTCCTCAGACCAGATGCTAAGGGGAAATTAACACACTGTGACATCTTCTATAAGTGTTTAAACTGAACCTAAGTCATGCCTGAAGTTCTCGGACCAGATGCTAAGGAGAAATTAACACTCTATGACATCTTTTATAAGTGTTTAAACTGAACCTTAGTCATGCCTGAAGTCCTTGGACCAGATACTAAGGAGAAATTAACACACTATGATATCTTTTACAAGTGTTTAAACTAAACCTTAGTCATGCCCGCTGTCCTCGGACTAGATGCTAAGGGGAGATTAACACACTGTGACATCTTTTAACACACTGTGACATTTTTTACAAGTGTTTAAACCGAACCTTAGTCATGTCAGGTCCCTCGGACCCACATACTTGGGTGAAATTAACACTCAATGACATCTTTATATATGTCAAAACAAGTCTAAGACTATGACTAAATCCTTAGATTGATAACTCTGAGTAAGGTAAAGTCCTTAATGATTTATTCAAGTATTGAGCAATGTGAGGGATATCTCCCCCTTTTTATTCTTTATAGAGTTCACTATTTATCTTTATTAGATTTAGCATTTATTGGTACTTAGTTATAATTACTTGCACTGGTAGCAAGGTATTGTTGTTGATTTTTATTGAATCTAAAGTGGCAACAGTCCAAGATCATTTGCAATAATAGTAAGCCCGAAAGCATATGGAATGAAGACACAAGAGACAGAAAGGAAAGTCCATTCATTAATTTAAAAGAAAGAAAGGGAGGAATACATTACGCACACTGACCAAATGTCTTTTCAAAAAAAAAAAAAAACTACCACAAAAGAAACTACAAATCAAGTCCTAAGTATTACTTGGCCTTGGAAGGATCCTCCTTTTGGCTTGGCTCTAAGGTAGGAGTGTCCTTGGCCTTAAGGACAGCTTCCTTTGTCTGGGCCTCTGCCTCCTTCATCCCAGTTGCATTCTCCTTGCCTTCAGCGATGTTCTTAGCTTCTGAGGAGGGCTTTTTCTCCTTGCCTTTACCCTTTTCTTCGGCCTAGGCCTAAGCTGTAAAAGGTTGCTCTGAAGACTCAAGAGCTTGGGCAGAGGGAAACCCGGGGGGGGGGGGGGGGTGCAGCCAAGATTTCACGAATGTCGGGATAATAATGCGTTCTTCCCAGCTACCTCCACTTAGAGTCCGCAAGGACCCCTGCAATGTTAGAGGCTTCAACCCAGGTTACATCACAATAGTCCCTGCTTGCCTCGGCCAACTCCTCAGTGAGCCTGGTATGCGTTTCCTCCACGCCGAGGGTATAGGCCGCTTGTTTCTTAGCTTCCAATGCCTCCTTGGCTAGCTGAATTGCCTCCTTAGCCTTTTGCAACTTGGCCTTAAGATCCAGAACCAACTGCTTTTGAATGGCCAAGTTCAGCTGTGTCGTGTGGAGCAGCTTCCGTTGGTCCTCAGCCTGGGCTTTAGCAGTCTTCAGACCAACCAGGGCACTTGATCGGTCCCTCTCCGATATAGTTAGCTTATTGGCCAGTTCGGCATATTCGGCTTTAAGGGCTTCGAGAGCCTTCTCGACCTTAATATGGGACTAGGCCTCAGCTTTAACCTTATTACAGGCGTTCCGACCCCACTCCTCAGCCATATAAATTTATTGGGTGACCTGCATAAAAACAACAAAAGTGTTATAAGAATTTAAAAAAAAAAAAAGGAGAGAAAGAGAATTTGTCCGGCTTACCATTGCGAGGTCCTTCTTCAATGACATAAAGAGGTCAGGCTGCCTGGTGCACCTAAGTCCATCCATATCCTTGAGAAGGAGAAGAGGCTGCTGCAAAGCCTCAGCAAGATAGGTGGCGTACCCTCTCTGGGACTCTTAGAGTGAGGCATCCTAAGAGATGGGAGAACCATCTAATTCCAGCCGAGGGGCCCACGTACGCGATCCTAGGCGCACCTCGACTTCCTCCCGACTATTGACGAAGGTGGCCTTCTTGTCTTTAGGGTCCCTCGCCTTCCTCTACTGTTTAACCCCCTTTTGGGGCCCAATCTCCCCTTCCTCCAAATCTTCCGCTGGCCTTTTCTTCTTTAGGTCCTTAATAGCTTGCAATCTGGGGTCAGTGGGGGGTAGTGGTGGAGGAGGGGGAAGAGCAGGTGGGACTTGGGGCTTGGGGGCTTCTTTCATGGATTGCCCTTTGTTCCCGTTGGCCAGCAAGCCCTTCAGGCTACTACCCTTCAGGCTACTACCCTTCTTCCGGTCCATCTTCTCCTCTTCCTCTGAACTGGTGTCAACGCAAGCAACGATTAATGGAAAGCTTGTCAAACTCGGTCTCGGAATTCGAGAGCTCTATGGGCCTGTCAAGCTCTCCTCCTTCTTTGAAACGGAAATTGTCAATCTCTTCTTTAAGAGATAGACGAGAGGATGCTATCTTTTCTTCTTCTACTCCTACTTGGGGCGGAGCTTGCAGGAGTGGTATTGCGAATGGTGGAGGGTTCTGCTAGATTGGTAATGCGACCGAAGGAAGGTAATTTGGGGCAAGGAAGTCCGGTTTGGATACGTCGATCCTAGCCAATCGTGGGTCACCTGTTCTTATGGCATGTTTAATCTCTTGGAATATCTTCAAAATTAGATCAAAATCAAGAATTAGGTGGATGGCCTGCAGCTGTCTATCCGTACTCACAAATATCTCCGATCTAAGCAGGTAATTGAGAGCTACATCGCTGGTAAGGCTAAGCTGAGGAGCAACTTGATTTTTATCTGCAAACATAGCCGAAAAGCAAAACACCATTAGAAAATCGAATTCTCTCATCAAAAGACAGTAGAATAACGGAAAGGCAATAATATGGTTAGGGTTTAAAAAAAAAAAGTCTAAGTCTCTTGCTAGGAAGCCTAACCCTAAGGCATCCCACCTAGCACTCCCTCTCGGACTGGGCATCCCCTTGTTAGATTTGGGGAGGCACGAGATAAGCCTGATGATGGGCGACCTGGACTTGAGGTAAAACCCTTCGTCCATTTGTGAGTAACATTCGTATAAGGGGACCACATCGTGCCAGGTATGTCCTAGTTTGAGATGCTCGTTAAGGGCGTCGACACAACCTAGGATCCTAAACATAATAGGTGTACATTGATGGGGGCATAACCTATGGTTGATAAGGTAGTCCTGTGTTATCCTACCCATGGGGAGAGTCATCCCCCCTTCTATGAAAACTATAATGGGAATGATGACTTCCCCTTCCTTTTTGTGTGACATGAATTGTTCTGAGGAACAATATCGTAGGCCAACTTCTTGAGGTATGTGGTACTTGTCTTTGAAGGCTTCTATTTTGACAGGGGAGTCTACTATGCTCGTGAATCTACCCATTTGGACAACTTGAGAAAAAGCGACTGGGACTTGTAAGTGCAGAAATAAGAACAAAAGGTGCCGAGGAGATTGGCCGAGAAGGGAAAGAGAGTTTAGAGAGACGAAGACTTACAAAATTAAGTGCACTAATCTTGATCCTCTAAAACAGATCTTTGGAAAATTTCTTAAAAAAGGAATGATGGAGGCTTAGGAATTTAGAATGTTTTGTGATTTGGAGCACTGGGATTCTCTGGAGCACTTAAAAATTTGTGAAGTAAAGAAGAAAAAGGGTTCCCTTAAGGCTTTATATAGAAGGAGAAAACGAGTGGGAATAGTCCCGCTCAAAATTCTAGAAGAAATGCCCACCATTGGATGAGTGCCTCACCATTGGATGCGGGAGAACAAAGCGCCGCCGAGAGCAATAAATGACGATTTGCAAACCCCTAAGCGTCAGAAGCAATAATGAAGCGCGTAAAATGGCACATCCATGTGTGTAAGCTAGAGAAATGATTGGTTTGGTCCCTTAAAAATTAGGATCCCTCTTTTTCTCCTCGGATGAAAGGGAAAAATTGGAGTTTTGAGGGGCTATTATAGGTACAAAGGCCCAGAGTCGCATATCGGGCCTTAGGCCTGGCCGAGGACCTTGTCTGTCCGAGGAGGATAAAACAGCAGCGAGAGCACCAAGCTCATAACCCCATAAGTAAAGTACAAATGGGAAGACTGAGAAAGCTGGTCCGAGGAGGGTTAGATCCTCGGATAAGTATGACATGGATCAAACGTATACCTCATCATTCAAGGTAAACCTTCTAGGACGATCTACCGATAGAGATAGGCAATGTGATCGTGCAAAAGGGATGGGAGTTCAAAGGAATCTAAGGAAAAGCTGGTACCACTGCATTTAATACACTGCAGCTACTTTTCTGGCTGCATTTATGATTGAGAAGACCTTTGAACAGTGCTATAGCTACTTTTCTGCCCGCATTTATGATTGAGAAGACCTCTGAACAGTGCTGTAGCTACTTTTTTGGCCACATTTATGTGGAGAAGACCCCTAAACGGTGTTGCTTTGACTACTGCAACCCACAGAAAGCCAGAAGGGGCGTCTGATGGGACAAGCACTCAAGTAGGGGCTCAAAAGATCAACAAGTGTAGGGACAGGATGATCTAAAGCCCTCAATGAGTAGGGGATCGAAAAAATAGAGAAAAGATACTGTAGCAACCAGAGTCACACTTGTAACCAGTTTCATTAACCTATACAGAGATTTGTCTCATTGGACAGTGCATTGACCCCACCTTACATGCTTTGTTCCTGCATGATTGTCTTACAAAACCACCCTAGCCGTTGTGATACTCACTATGGCCTAGTTCTCCAACCCACTCTCTACAAATTTATTGTATTGGGCTCATTAACCCACAATTCCGCACTTATTGGGCTTGGGCTGTAAACCATGACCCTACAATTTCCTTCCAAATTATATATAATTAGATGATGTCCTACGTGATGCGTAAACTACTTTACAATTTCATTTGAAATTATTTTTATGTATATTAAGACCTGTACATATAATACTTATTTTATTGTATAATAATTATGTTTGCCCACAATATTGTTGAATACTTTGAAAGTTGAAACTTGTTTTTCTTAATTCATATTTTATAAAAAAAAAAAAAAATTTATATAATACTATAAGATTATAACATATTATAATATTTACTGTTAAAAGTATATTTTATTTTTTAAACTGATTAAATGATTTTGAAATCTACAAATAAGAATTTAAAACTTAAAATACTTTTATATCCTAATATTACATAAATTTAAGTGACTTCTTAAACACTTCCTTAACAACTCTATTCTTACAACCAAATATGGAGACCTCAATCACAAATACCTAATTCATTATCTCAATGAAATTAATGAAATAATTTGTAAGTATCAACAAAAAGAGAACGTGATTAAACAAAGAGAAATTGATGAAAAACACATCCATTTATCAAAATTTAATTGTCTTTAGTTGGACTTCCGTATAATTAAAAAAAAAAAAAAAAGTGAGCTTCCAACCAAGAAAACATATGGAGGGAGAGCAACCACCACTAAAGCGCCCAATCCCGTTGATGGGATAGCATCTCTAGTTCGTTCATAGGGATCGTCCATGAATTAGCCAAATGTTCTAATAATGCATCTGAGCAAAAGATTGCCCATGGACGATCATACAATCGTCTACGAATAAAAAAGTCGTCCATGGGCAAAGCACACGGACGACCCCGTAACACTTGGAAAATCCTCAAGTACACTCGCCCACGTGTGTGAAGGATTCGAACCATAACATCTTGAAGCGGTTACCTAACCCATATTCATCGCCACAAATTCCTCATAAGTATTTAACTTCCACCAGCGGTTGTAACTTCTATAGCCGTTGAGGAAGTTATATCCGGATTCATTAATTTCCACAAATCTTAGGGAAGTTACTAAGCCAATAACTGCTCCAAGTTTCTCTATATAAGGACCGGTCTGAATCAAATCAAGGTAAGTGCATTCTGATATTTTACTCCTAAAAAGTTGGAACTCCATTCTTGTGAGAAACTAATTTAGCCATCGGAGGATTTTTGGCCGGCCAACCCCGGTCTCCTTTGATAGCGTGTTCATCCTTACAGGCCTTCGCTACAACTATTATCCCATTGAAGCCAGAGCATTCAACCTACTGATTCTGTACAGCATTAGTTGGCGCTGTCTGTGGGAAGAGAAACTTTGAGTTTTGCAGTTTATCTTTCTCCGACAAAGGCTGTATGGTTTGGACAAGATCGAGGGCCACCAAGAGAGTAGGGATGCTTCTAGCCATCTCCATCGAGATCGCCAATCGGCGCCTGTCACGCAGCCGCCTTCCATCCAACACATCCAATCCAGGCAGCCGCCATGGCGGAGTTAACTCGTCAAAACCAAGAGTTGCCTAGGGAGATTAATCTGAAGCAGCGTCGTGAAGGATTTGTTAAAGGACAAGCCCAGAGTCAAGAAGACAGAGGGGGAAATGCTGAGCCCGGAAGTCAGTCAAGGGGCACCACTTCGCGAAAGGTGCCACACTTAGAGAAGGAAATATATCAGATGAGGAAGGTTATGGACGAGATGAGGGTAAATCCCGTACAGGATTTGGTTCATCGAACAGAATCCCCTTTTACGACTTTCATCAATGGTCATCCCTTGCCCCCAAAATTTAAAATGCCTTCCTTGGATTCATATGATGGAACGCGTGATCCTTTTGATCATATTACTGCTTTCAAGACTACAATGCATCTCCAAGGGGTTCCAGACGAGATTATGTGCAGAGCCTTCCCTACCACCCTTAAAGGACCAGCGCGAGTGTGGTTCAGCAAGATACCTCCAAGCACAGTCAGTTCTTTTGAAGAGTTGAGCAAGTTGTTTGTCAACAACTTCATCGGAGGACAAAGACACAAGTGTTCTTCATACAGCCTGTTGACTATAGAACAAGGAGAGAATGAAAGTTTGCGGTCCTTCATCACTCGTTTCAACAGAGAAGCCCTAACGGTAGATGAGGTGGACGACAAGCTATTATTGGCAGCCTTCCACAATGGGGTTAACTCGGACTTATTCATCCACAAGCTTTATGAGAAAAAGCCTCAGTCCATGGCTAAACTCGTCCATTCGGCCTGAAACTTTATAAATACAGAAGACGCAATCATAGCTAAGAAGAGGAAGAGAGCTGAAAAAATGGAAGCAAATCCCACACAACACTCCGAACAAAGGCCTCGTCCAAAGAAGGGGCGAATGGAAGACAAGAAGGACCGAGATAACAAGAAGGCAAGATCTTCAGCAAGGAGTTAGAATTATACACCCTTAAATGCCCCACTCGATCAAGTGTTTATGCAAATCAAGGATGATCCTTCCTTGAAGTGGCCAGAGAAGATGAAAGGAGATCCTAACAAGCGCAATAATAATAAATATTGTCGCTTCCATAGAGATCATGGGCATGACACGGACGAATGTTATGACTTGAAGTAGCAGATTGAGAATCTCATTAGATAAGGAAAGTTGAGGCAGTTCGTTAGAAGAGATCACAAAGACGAGAAGTTGAAGGGAAAGATGGAAGAATCATCACGACCCCCACTTGGAGAAATAAGGGTTATCATAGAAGGGACTTTGACGGGATAGTCTTCCAAGTCAAAGAAGACGTATCTTAAGGTGGTACAGAATGTCCAACTCTCTGGACGGTCACCAAGGACAAGGGAGACAGACGAGCCAGCCATCTCGTTCACGAACGAGGAAGCAGAAAGAATCCATCATCCATATGATGATGCAATTGTCATTACTCTACTCATTGTGAATTATACAATCAAGAGAGTGTTGGTGGATAATGGAAGTTTAGCAGACATATTATACTATCCTGCCTTCTAGTAGATGAGGCTTAGATGAGATCAACTTCGTCCAGTATGTTCGCCACTGATAAGATTTGGAGGAATGAAAATGTAGCCTGTAGGCACCATTACATTGCCTATAGTGGTAGGATCATACCCACAACAGATAACCAATGAAGTCAATTTCCTTGTGGTGGATTGTTAGTCCTCATACAATGCCATTATTAGAATACCAAATTTGAACAGTTGGAAGGCAATAACATCTACCTACCATCTATCAGTCAAATTTCCTACGGAATACAGAATAGGACAAGTACAAGGAGATTAGTTGGCAGTTGGAGAATGTTATTTAGCCATGATGGCTTTGGACGAGCAAGTGCAAACCATGAGTATAGAGGAGAAAAGAGTTGTCGCAGAACCTATTGAAGTATTGGAAGACGTCCTATTACAAGAAAATGATCCTGAAAAGTTCACCAGAATTGTAACAAGTATGAAGGAGAAGGTGAAAGAAGAACTCATCCAGTTTCTGAGGAAGAGTATCGATGTTTTTACGTGGAGTCATAACGAAATGCCAGGTATCGATCCAAGTGTGATTACTCATCGATTGAATGGGTACCCATCTTCTAAGCCTGTTCGTCAGAAGAAGAGGGTGTTTGCTCTTGAACAAGATAAGGCTATCAAGGAAGAGGTTCAGAAACTGACCACAACACAGTTTATTTGGGAAGTCTATTACCCGGATTGGCTAGCCAATGTAGTGATGGTGAAGAAGGCAAACGGCAAGTGAAGGATGTGCGTAGACTTCACTGACTTGAACAAGGCTTGCCTTAAGGATAGTTATTCTTTGCCACGCATTGATCAATTGGTGGATTCTACAGCTGGCCATCAGTTGTTGAGCTTTATAGACGCCTTCTCAGGATATAATCAGATAAAGATGGACAAACTGACTAAGAAAAGACATTATTTGTTACTAGTCAAGGTTTGTTTTGTTATAAGGTGATGCCCTTTGGTCTAAAGAATGCAAGGGCAACTTATCAAAGATTGGTGAATCACATGTTCCGACCATAGATAGGACGGAATGTGGAAGTGTACGTTGACGACATGCTTATGAAGAGCTTAGATGAGGGAAGCCATTTGGACGATCTTCAGGAAGCCTTTGAAACACTTAAGCGATATAAGATGAAACTGAACCCAAGTAAATGTGCATTCGGGGTATTGTCAGGAAAGTTTCTAGGATTTATAGTTTCACAGAGAGGAATTGAAGCAAATCCAGACAAGATCCAAGCCATATTGAACAGGGAACCGTCGAAGAACGTCAAGGAAGTTCAATCCCTCATTGGACAAGTTCATTTCAAAAGTCACAGACAAGTGTTTACCCTTCTTTAAAGTTCTCAGGAAGGCGTTCGAATGGACGAATGAATGTCAAAAGGCCTTCAAAGATCTAAAGAACTATCTTACCACAACTCCACTATTAAGTCCGTCCGTGCTTAGAGAAGAACTGTGTCTGTACTTAGTAGTGTCCCCACATACCGTGAGCTTAGTGTTAATCAAAGAGGAAGGGAAGGTGCAAAAGCCTGTGTATTACACTAGCTGAGCACTCAGAGGAGCAGAAGGAAGGTACCCACTAATAGAGAAGCTAGCTTTTGCACTAATAAAAGCTTTTAGGAAGTTAAGACATTACTTCTAAGGTTATGTCATCAATGTCATGACGGACCATCCACTCAAAAAGGCAATGAACAAGCTGGAAGTTGCAAGACGACTGATTCAATGGGCAGTCGAGCTTAGTGAATTTGACATTCGGTACCAACCAAGAAATGCAATAAAAGCTCAAGCCTTGGCAGATTTCATTGCAGAGTTCACTCCAAGCTATGAGGACTTAGGCAGAAGAGAAGACAATAAAAAATGGGTCGTCCATATAGATGGATAATCTACACTGCATGCAAGAGGTATAGGAGTTGTTTTGCAGTCACTAGAAGGGGATAAATTGAAGTACAAGGTTCGCTTGCAGTACCAAACAACTAATAATGAAGTAGAGTATGAAACCTTTCTTAAAGGGCTGGAGTTGGCTAAATTTGTAGAAGCGGACTCAATACTCGTCTTAGGAGACTCTCAGTTAGTCAGAGGCCAAGTAAATGGGACATGTGAAGCCAAGGAAGATAGAATGAAGAGATACTTAAAGAAGGTGATACGCCTTGTGAAGAAATTCAAAGAAGCTGATTTCATTTAAATCCCAAGGGAAAAGAACGTAGAAGCAGACACTTTGGCAAAGGAAGCCTCTGCGAATGAAGTAATGGGCAAATTTGATGAAATATAATACATGCCTAGTATAGACTTCCTAGAAATATTGCAGATAGAAGGTGAGGAAAATTGGATGACCCCAATAGTGTCATACCTGAAGGACGGAAGGCTTCTAGAAGGGAAGGACGAAGCAAGAAAGCTCAGGGTTAAATTAGCCAGGTACATTCTTATGGACGAAGTGTTATACAGAAGAGTTTTTTCCCAGCCTTACCTAAGGTGTTTAGCTCCAGACGAGGTGAATTACATATTGAGGGAAGTTCATGAAGGAGCATGTGGTAATCACTCAAGAGTCAGATCACTCGTCCACAAGGTCATCCGTGCATGGTACTATTGCCCAATCATCCAAGCTGATGCTAAGGCATATGTTAAGGTATGTGATCAATGTTAACGTTTCAGTAATATTCCTAGATAGCCATCAGAATATCTTACACCAATGATGGCCCCTTGGCCTTTTGCACAGTAGGGTTTGGATATTTTAGGCCCCTTTCCAACTGGAACCAGATAAATGAAGTTTTTGGTGGTGGGGATAGATTATTTCACTAAGTGGGTGAAAGCTAAACCCTTAGTAAAAATTACACAACAAAATGTCAAAAACTTCGTCTGGAAAAGCATTGTATGTAGAGTGAGGCAAAACCAAGAGTACTAGTATCTGACAATGGATGACAGTTTGACAACACACCCTTCAGAGAATTCTGTGAATAACTTGGGATCAAGAATCATTATTCCTCACTCTCTCACCCACAGGCCAACGGACAAGCAGAAGTAGCAAACCAATCCTTATTGAAAATCATCAAGACTTGGCTTGAAGGAGCAAAGGGAGTATGGCCGGATGAATTACTAGGTGTTTTATGGGCTTATAGAACAACAGTGAGGACTCCCACAGGGGAAACTCCTTTCAAACTAGCTTATGGGAGTGAAGCGGTCATACCTGCAGAAGTGCACATGGCTAGCCATAGGGTGATGAAGTATCAAGATGAGGAAAACAAGGAAAAACTTCGTCTTAACCTCGATCTTATAGATGAAGTAAGGATGGACGCGGAGCAGAGAACAGAAAGGTACAAAAATCTCATGGCAAAGCAGCATGATGCCATGGTGAACCATGGTGAAACCCAGGTGCTTCAACAGTGGGGATCTCGTCCTTAAAAGGGTTTCTTTGGCCACAAAAAACCCGGTCCACGAGAAGCTAGGACCAAATTGGGAAGGACCTTACAAGGTTATCAACTGCAAGAGGCAAGGATCCTGCTACTTGGAAGCCCTGGATGGACAAAAGTTAGAGCACCCTTGGAATGTTGAACACCGAAGAAGATACTATCAATAAAGGGTGATCATGGACGAGCTTTTCCATGGACGGGATCCTTGGACGTTTGAAGTAATATGTTTAATGTTATCTTCTAGTATTTGCTTATTACTACTCTATTTTAGATGTATAAGTATTTTGTGCTGCTCATGGACGAAGTTGTGTTGTATAAGTATTTTTAGTTCCCTAAAGGCATTAACTCTCAAGCATGTGCCATAACTATGGACGAATGTTTACATATGATGTATTTCCAAGTATATGTATGATTGTAGGGGAATCCTCCATTTTTGTGACTTCATTCAAAATAATCCACAGAAGACAAACAGCCAAAGACGAATAAAATCCTTGGACGCAAGGATGTACCGTCTATAAGCTTTCCTTTAGATAAGGATAAAGTAAGAAAAATAAACCTAAGGTATATTCGTCTAGGCTCAAGACGAGACAAACCTGAGGTATGATCGTGTAAACCATGGACGAACAATGTGCGTGTAAAAACACCATAGGCCCATAGATGAATCTAACCAACTTAAAAATCCAGCACATGGAAGAGCATTTGTTGGGAATAATTTTGCTAAGGAAAAGTAAACGATTGTCCCAAGTTTGAACAACGAATAAATCTGGCAAAAAGACGTCATTCATGGACGAACTATACTCAAATGGCAAACATGGATTCATGTTACTCTATTTTTAACAATGCAAGAAGGAATTCGTCCATATGTTCAAGATGAGATAAAATATCCATAAGTGGGTGAACCCCACAACCACAGAAATGGTGTGGACGATATAAATAAAACTCATTCACAAAACTTATGGCATATTCAAACACAATAAACAATAGAAACGAAAAACATTCATATTCATTCATAAAATTCTAGGGTAGACGACCACCGTCCAAAAACCCTTAGAAGTAGAGTGATTATTCATAAAGCTTGTCCATACACTTGGACGAAAGAATTGTAATTGAATAAATTCTAAAAGAAATAAGCGAAAGCCCAAAACAACGGGTATCTCCAACAAGATTAAATGATAAATTTTCAAAGGAAAAGATAAATTCACTTGGATAAACCGTTGGCAGCATTGCCTCCAGCCTTTGGAACGTCTTGGGTTACCTCGTTATTAGCATCGTCCACCACATTGACGTCCTCAGAACTTGTCGTAATCAAGGAACTCTCTTTGGCGAGGGGAATCTTGAAGGTATCGAAGTTCAAGTCAGGAAATGCTTCCTTGGCATCAGCACGGAAGTCCTCATAGCTAGCAGCATAATGACTGTCTAGACGGTTCTTGTACTTGTTAGACTTCTTGAAGGCTAATATGGCTTCCTCACGTGCTTTCTCCAAGGACGAGGCAAATCTAGAAACTTTTCCCTCCAAGTGAGCAATGCGAGTCTCTTTCTCTATGGAATTTGCTTTGAGCTCCTCCACCTCGTTCTTCAACTTCGTCTCACTTCCTTGCAAACGATTGAGATCATTAGTCAACCTAATCACTTCCCCCTTTTTTAATAGAATTTCATTATTCAGCTCCTTAACCTTCTCCTTAGCCGTCTTGGCCTTCGCACAGAGCTCCTTAGCCTGGCACATCGCTGTATAAAACTTTGACATAGCCTATATATGGACGAGGGAAAGTTAGACAATTTATTTTAAAAAAACTTACTGAAAACACACAAGGACGAATGAAACTCACCTTAAAGAGGTCATGGATACCAGAGCATTCAAATTCCTTCACTGACATATTATAACATTCATTAACTTCATTATCAGTGACTATTCCTTTGAACGTCCTCCATGCGTAACTCTCATCCAGCACCAGGTTAAAAGGACGATCAAATGACTCTGACGGATGAGGTTTGCGAGGAGTCTTGGTTGGAGGGGGAGTAGGATCAGTCTGGACTAGATGAACTGTTTAGACGGGCTCCATATCTACTGAAGGCTCGTCCAGGTCTACCGTCGGGGTTGTAAATTTGGGAACCTTAGGAAGAGAAGTCTTGCTAGGTTTTTGTTTCTTAGGACCTTGACAACTTGGAAGGTCGTCTAGATCCACAACACTGGATATAGACTTAGACTTTCTCTTCCCTGTCTGGACGGAAGTTTTCTGGACAACTGGTGGTGCAGGGGCATCCTCGTCCCCACTAGTTATAGTTTTTTCCTTATTTTCCCTCATTGTAGTCATTCTTATGACGAGGAAAATTAAGTTTAAAAAAAAAAAAAGGAAAAAGAGAAGAGAGAAAAAGAATGAACGACACTTACTTCGACTAGTGGTTTCCTCGTAACCAAGATTTTCAGCAGTAGATTCTGGACCAAGCCCCCACGTGGCTAGACGACTAAGAGTCACTAGATCATGAAAATTTCTCCCAAGGAAGGCACAAACTTGGTCAATTCGGTCCAAGTAAAATTTGTCCAAGTGTGGACGAACAACAGCTGCATCAATAAAAAGAAAAGGGGTTTAGACGACTGAAAGTTGGAAAATATGTAAAGAGAAATGAAATAAAATGAAAAGGAAACATACCTTCAGGACGAAAGCGACCTAGAGGGCTAGTAAAAGGTGGGAAGGAGGCATTACCCACATCTACTGGGTCCCCAGCCCAATTTTCGAAAATAATAAAAAATTATGTTTTCCAGAGCTTGTCAGACGAGCTACGGCCCTTTATTAAACTATAGTAAGAGCCTTTGGACGAGAACTGGTAAAAACCAGCAGACTTCTTTATCTCTAAGGGCTTATAACAGTAGAGGAACTCATCCACTGTTATAGGACAGTCCCCTTCCAATGCCTCACGCCATAGCACTTGCATGGCAACTACCGTCCTCCATCCATTGGGGTTGAGCTAGCTAGGTCCAATACCCAACCTATGGAGAAGATCTCTACAAAAAGAATTTAGGGGAAATCTAAGGCCAGCTAAAAGGTAAGACATATATACTCCCAAACCAGAAGAAGGGGAACAATACCATTCCCCTTCCTTAGGTAGACGAGGATTGAACTCCCTAGGGATTTGGTATCTATCTACAAGAGTTTTCAACTTAGGGGCAGCTAAGGTGGACGCTACTTCAGGAGCACAGCTGTATATCACATTCTCCTCTTCCTCCTCCTCGTCTTGAGGAGGGCTAGGTGGCTCTCTAGATGAGCTAGTCCCAGCTCCAGAAGCCATCCTATGTTGTATTTCTTGGAATTCCTCTAAAGAAATACCAGGAACCCCAGACGAATAATGCTCGTCTGAGGAACTATTACCACTACTATTTGTACTACCCTCATCGCTCTCATAACTATCTCCACTTCCAGAAGAGACGTCCTGATACTCGTCTATCTCTCTCTCTACGATATCACTAGACTCAGACATAACCGTTTGAAAAAAGGATTAAGACGAAAACCTAAGGAAGAGAAGAGGAAAATACCTAACGAGACTAGAAGACGAAGACTAGACGAGGCTCTTGGACGAAATGGCAGAGAAGAAATTATGAGAAAGGTGAGGGATAAGAGAGAGAATGTACATATTTATAGGGCCCAGAGGTGAGGTCAGCGACACGACACAGATCAATCAGAAAATGACACGTGGCGCCTTCTTTGAAAAATGGAATCGACGCGATAGGCCACCATTGCGATTCTGACACGTGGCACGATCTAGAACAATTCATTTTAACGAGGAAGAAAATTAACACAAGGCACAGTATTCAACCACTACAATAGTGGCACGTGTCAAAGACAATAGTAAAATCTACAGTGCTCTAGACGACCCTTGGGCAAGGGGGCAACTGATGGGATAGCATTTCTGGTTCGTCCATAGGGATCGTCCATGAGCATGAATTAGCCAAATGTTCTAATAATGCATCTGAGCAAAAGATTCGTCCATGGGCAATCATACAACCGTCTACGAATAAAAAAGTCATCCATGGGCAAAGCACATGGACGACCCCGTAACACTTAGGAAATCCTCAAGTACACTCGCCCACGTGTGTAAAGGATTCGAACCATAACATCTTAAAGCGGTTACCTAACCCATATTCATCGCCACAAATTCCTCATAAGTATTTAACTTCCACCAGCGGTTGTAACTTCTATAGTCGTTGAGGAAGTTATATCCGGATTCACTGATTTCCACAAATCTTGGGGAAGTTACTAAGCCAATAACTGCTCCAAGTTTCTCTATATAAGGACCGGTCTGAATCAAATCAAGGTAAGTGCATTCTGATATTTTACTCCTAAAAAGTTGGAACTCCATTCTTGTGAGAAACTAACTTAGCCATTGAAGGATTTTTAGCCGGTCCACCCTGGTCTCCTTTGATAGTGTGTTCATCCTTACAGGCCTTCGCTACAACTATTAGCCCAAGCCGGAGCATTCAGCCTACTGATTCTGTACAACATCACCCGTAAATGTGATCGCCATCAAACCCCAACAAACACTAGCCTACCCAAAGAAAGCTTGCCAATAATTCTCCGACCTAGGAATGACCCTCGCCCAAGCATATGAAAACCAATCCTCCAAAGGATTCATCAAACCTTTAGACCCTACATCCATGCCTAATCCCATACCTCCCGCTAGGAACCTTAATGAATATTTCTACTACCACCAAGAATATGGCCACAAAACCGACAATTGCTTCTGCCTTAAACACGAAATACAAGACCTCATAGACAATGGAACCCTCCTAAATCCCAACATTATCACCAAACCCAACATTAGAAAGAACCATTTCCCCAATTACCATGGGGCTCCTCCTCCATATCAAAATTAGGTGCAAATAGATGAGATGGAATGGGGTTGCTCAAAGTTGATAGAAACTACAAATGTCAATTTCAACGCCGTGGAAGTCCAAGGAATATGGGATGAAGAAGATGAAGTCTCAAAGAAAGCGGTAGCAATGTGGGGAATACTTCCCAAAGGAGTGACGGAATTAAAGAAAAGGATCTCGGAGGACAATGTAGCAAATATCACTAGGAGCGAGAAGCACTACAAACCATCCTTTTTGGAAAAGGATCATCCTAGTATAGATTTAAAGGAAGGGTCCAAAGCCCACAGAATATAAAGGAAAAGAAGACAAAGAAGAAGAAGATAGAGTCTTAATGCAATTGAAGAAGACCCAAGCTCATGTGTCCTTATGAGGCTTACTCATGGCCTCTCAAAAGCATCGTAAGGCTCTCTTGGACACCTTGAATGGGAAAGAAGTACCTATAGAAACTACATCACAAGAAGTTTTGTCTCTCATGGGAGTCGAGGGTTCCTCACACCCCCTCCTTACCTTTTTCGAAGAAGATCTCCCTCCCGAAGGAGCTACTCACACTAGACCCTTGCAAATCACTAATGAATGCATGGGTGCCAAGGTTCCAATGGTACTTATTGACAATAGGTCCACCTTGAATGTTTGTCCTTTTAGGACCGCCCTCACTATTGGCCTAGATAAGGAGACTATTATCCTTCTCCCTTGACTGTAAGGGCATATGACAACACTTTAAGGAAGGTCATGAGCCAATAGAAACCATTGTGGAGTTTAATGTCATGGACGTCACCCCAAATTACAACCTTCTCTTGGGAAGAGCTTGGCTTTACCCCAATGGGGCAATCCTTTCTTCACTATACCAAAAGATGAAAATCCCATGGAAAGGAGGGATAACCATAGTGCTTGGAGATGGTGAAATTCTAACACCGGTTTGTGAAGTTGAGGAAGGAGAAAGTGAGCTTCAAATGAGTGGCTTTGAGTTCATAAACATGGCTAACTATGGGTTGAAGGATGAAAGGTACATTACCGACTTGTTCCCATATTGTAGCCATGAGGTGATTGCAATGATGAAGAACATTGGATACATGCCTGGTATGAGCCTTGGAAAGAAGGAAAATGGGCAGTCGAGTTATCCAACGTCAAGACTCAAGTGACTAGGGAAGGTTTAGGATTCTTTAAAGGTTGCAACGGAATCAAGAAAAACCTTGGCACTCTCAATTGGAACTTCATGAAGGAAAAGGAAACTTCCCTTATTGTGGCTTCCCTGAACCCTGGGTAGGTAAGGATGGAAAGGTGTATCTGGGTTAAGAAATGTTCCATAATGAAAAGCTCACATTTAAGGAGAAGCCTACTGTGGTGATCAAAGAGATACAAGAAGAGGTCGATTGGGTGAACTAAATGGATGCTGAAGCAATGAAGACCATGATGAAGACGAGTGGGGACGTGTTCGTCATCACCAATGAAGAGCCAAGTGATCCTTCCAAATTCATCATGCCTGCTGTGGGGCCCATTAATAATTGGACTTGGGTTGTGTTTTCTGAAAACATGGGGAAAAAGTTTTGTAATGAAAGTTCCAATGTACTTTTCAATATTTTCAATAAGATGAATTCTGATTTGGCTTACTTTGATGTGTCCTATAACATTGAAATTCTGCACTTAAATGATTCAAATGAATTTGAAAATGAAATTAACAAACAATTGGAAAAGAAAATTGAACCTATGGAACCAACTCTTGAAACTATTAATTTGGGCAATAATGAGAATCCACACTTAATTAAAACTGGCTTAACTCTACATGAAAAAAAAAGAAAAAATCTTCAAGAGCTCCTCAGGAAATTTCAAGAGGTGCTTGCATGGTCCTATAAAGATATGCTTGGAATTGACCTCGAGATAGCTCAACATCACATTGATACTCATGATCACATGGTACCCGTCAAACAAAAGTTGAGAAGAATGAAGACCGAATGGCTCTTAAAAATCAAGGAGAAAGTCACTAAGCAATTAACGGTAGGGTTCATCGAACTCGTACACCAAGCTGAATGGATAGCCAATGTCGTGCTTGTACCTAAGAAGGATGGGAAGGTGAGAATGTGTGTCAATTTTAAGGACTTGAACAAGGCATACCCTAAGGATTACGTTCCTCTCCCTCACATTGATGTCTTGGTGGATAACACGGTAGGAAGTGCCTTGATGTCTTTCTTGGATGGTTTCTCATGGTACAACTAAATCAAGATATCTCCCAAAGATATGACCAAAACCAATTTCACTATCGAATGGGGAATCTATTGTTACACAGTGATGCCATTTGGCCTTAAGAATGCCGAGGCAACCTACCAAAGGATGGCTACAGCCTTGTTACATGATATGATGCATAATGAGGTGGAGGTGTATGTCAATGACATTATAGTGAAATCTAAAGATAGAGAAAGTCACACCGTAAACTTGAGGAAGTTCTTCGAGAGGATTAAAGAGTATAGGCTAAGATTGAACCCACAAAAGTGTACCTTCGGAGTAAATGTCGAAAAATTGCTAGGCTTCTTAGTGAGTGATAGAGAGATAGAAGTTGACCCATCCAAGATTAAAACCATATTGGAGATGCCTCCACCTAGAAGTGAGAAAGAGATAAGGGGTTTCTTAGGTCTATTACAATACATTAGTCCATTCATTGCCAAGCTTACCTCCACTTGTGAACCCATCTTGAAACTCCTAAGGAAGAATGAACCATATACATGGAATGATGAGTGCCAAAAGACCTTTGAACTTATCAAGGAATATCTCCTCCACCCACTTATCCTAGTGCCTCCATAACATGGAAAACCCTTACTCCTATACCTCTCTATCATAGAGGATGCGGTTGGAAGTATGCTTGCACAAGAAGATGATGACAAGAATGAGAGGGCCATATACTACTTGAGCAAGAGGTTCCATGATTATGAGACTAGGTACACTCCCATAGAAAAGTCATGTTTTGCACTTGTTTGGGTCGTACAAAAGTTGAGACATATCATTTTACCTTTCCAAATATGGGTGGTAGCAAGAATGGACCCATTGAAACATCTCTTTGAGAAGCCTACTTTGAGTGGAAGATTTTCAAGATGGTTGATCTTATTGCCATAATTCGATTTGAAGTATGTGGCTAGAAAAACTATCAAAGGGAGCATCGTGTCAGATTTTTGTGCCGAGAATCCTATAAAGGGGGAAGATGGTAAAGAAGACTTTCCGGATGCGGACATTTTGGATGTTGAGTTAGGCACATGGAAGATGTACTTTAACGGAGCCGTAAACCAATATGGTAATGGGATAGGAATACTCTTGATCACTCCCGAGGGATCTCACATACCTTTGGTAATCAAGTTGAACTTTGAAGCAACTAATAACATGGCTGAATATGGGACTTGTATTGCTAGAATGGAAGCTCTTCGAGAATGGAAGCTCTTCAAGTCTTTGGAGATTCAACTTTGGTTATAGCTCAAACACAAAAGTTGTGGAAGGTCAAGGAGGAACACTTGAAGCCTTATCAACAATACTTGGAGGACTTGACCAAGACCTTTAACAAGATTAAGTACACAATCATGCCTAGAGCTCAAAATCAATTTGCGGATGCCTTAGCTACCTTAGCCTCCATGGTTGAAATACTGGAGGGAGTATGGACACAACCCTTGGAGATTGAGCAAAGTTATGAGGAAGTGCACAAAGGGAAGACCAAAGCTTCAATAATGACCATGGAAGAAGAGGAAGTTCTATGGTTATGAAGTTCTTGGAACTAGGGGCATATCTGGATGGTGTCGACAAGAGAGAACGTCATTCCATTAGGATGATGGCAATACAATAAATCCTATGTGGAGGACAACTCTATAGAAGGTCCTACGATGGTATACACCTTCGTTGCTTGAAGAAGGAAGAAGCCGAGAAGGTAATGGATGAAGTTCATCAAGGGATTTGTGGCCCTCATATGAATGGGAGAATGCTAGCCAAGAAAATCCTAAGGATGGGGTACTATTGGAATACGATGGAGTCTGATTGTGTGGACTATATGAAGAGTTGCCATGATTGTCAAACACACCAACTTGAACCATGTACCACCAAGTGAGTTGTATAGCATGACTTCTCCATCTCCATTCTTAGGGTATAAATGTGATTGGAAGGATAGCTCCTAAGGCTTCAAATGGGCATGCATACATCTTGGTGGCAATTGACTATTTCAATAAATAGGTAGAAGTAGCCTCCTACTCCTTATTGAAGGCTAAGCATGTGGCTTGGTTTAGGGTGCCCCAAGAGATCATCTCCAATAATGGTTTCCACTTTAAGGGTGAAGTTCGGAGAGTCACGGAAGAATATAGCATTGAGCATCACAAGTATTCACCATATCGACCACAAGCTAATGGAGCCGTAGAAGCAGCTAATAAGAATGTGAAGAATATCCTAGCCAAGATGGTAGTGACATACAAAGATTGTGCCGAGAAGCTTCGGTTTGCCTTAGGGGGTTATAGAACTTCTATTTGTGCATCAACTAGGGAAACACCTTACTCTTTGGTTTATGGTAGTGAGGGGGTGCTTCCTATTGAGGCGGAGATACAATATTTGAGGGTATTGGTGGAAACCAAGGTCCTAAAAAAGGATTGGGCTAAGGCGAGATATGTCACAATTAATCCTTAAATAGGAAGATAAACACTACCATCACATAACCAAGTATATACTTTGAAAAGCATTCCCAAAAAAAAAAAAATCTATACCTGAATCTATTAATATTTATGCCAAAACTTAAACGGAATAAAAAAATCAAACATAACAGCCCATCCTTTTGTGCTTTCGTTCCTTCGGGTTAGTATAAGTTAGCTGGACCCTTAAACAAATACAAATTCACCTTTCCATTAATTGCGTGTAAGACAAAATTCTATATATATAATACAAATAAAAAAGTGATGCTTTTCTATAATATGCTTGCATATAAAAGACATATAGAAGAGCGTATTTTTCTTCCTAGAAAAATATGCTTGCCTATAACTTTAGGCGAGCATATTTTTCTAGGAAGAAAAATACGCTCTTCTATATGTCTTTTATATGCAAGAAGAAAAATATGCTTGCCTAAAAGTTTTGGGGGCTGCAAAGAATTGTCAGAAAAAAAATTGTAGAACAAAGCCAAGTAAAGAAAAATATTAAAGAATAATAAGAGAGAAGTCTGATGGACTTAAGGACTATTATAAAGCGAGGAGAAAACAAAGAGTCAATTGCCTTGGTTTGACCTTTGATTATATAGGTGTGCCTTTGACAAATTAGAGAAAAGCAATAGTATACAGTCTGGATTCAGCTGCTGAGAAGCCTGGTTTCTTCATTGTTGCCCCTTCCCATGGTTTGTCAGATAGAGAGAGGTAAGAGATAAAGAAGGGTTTACAGAGGAGGGAGAGAGAGCTTATTGGGTAGGAGGTAAAAACTTAACCTAAAAATTTAATTAATAAAAAAATAAGCTTGATGTGGAAAATTGTGAGAGTTTCAAATCCTACGTGGTAAGCTCTCAAGAAGTCAAAAAAAAAGCCAACACTTAAGTTTTATAGATGTTTCAGTTTTATAGTATATATAGATTAGATTAAATGCAAATACATAAACAATAAACTTTGACAAGTGTCAAATATGAATGGTGTGTAAATCATTGCCTGCCATATGTAGTTGCAAGTTTGCATAATTCTAAATGATTTGACACCGCATGGAAAACATTAGAAGCTCCAAACATTCCAAGTGGTAAGGCTTAGTATAGGCTTCTGCTTTACTAATATGTAATTATATATGTAATAGTTAAGAGAGAATGGCGTGTATTATATATATATATATATATATATATATATAATTAGATATGGAATAGTTAAGAGTGCATGGCATAGACACAAATCATCTTTAAATACTTTTAGGCAAATGATTTGGTCTGCAATTCACTACCATGAGGACATCGTCTGATAGCCAAGGATATCCAAGGCACTGACTGGTCCCATTTTAACATTTCTGGAGTGAAATAATTGGTTAAACTCATTGCTTCTAATCAACCTAATATCACAATAACGGGAATACGTTAGAAAAATCGCGTCTTGAATAAAAATCAATATACATTCCTTATGAAATAGCCAATAAGTATGCAATGATACAATTGTGATGAAGCGCACTTTTGATAGGGAAGCAACATAAATTGACTAGGTTACTAGACTCAATTATGCAAAAAATGAGATCAATAATCTACACTTAAATTCCCAGTCCATGTATGGGATTAAAAATTAAAGGGAAAAAAGAATACAAGTTGTTTACCTTTTTCATCACACTTTTTCTATAGCTGTTGCTGCTTCGACTAGAAAAAAGTCACTCTCATAATCGAATGTTTCATCACCAATAGTTGTATTGATATCTAAATAGTGTATTATCTTCCCTCTCCCTTTCTCAAGTTTTTTTTTCCCCTTTTCCAATACACCTTGCGGCAACGTGACGTGATTGTATATTGTAATGCCTGGCTGAGAATTTTCAGCACATTAGATTGAAGTAAATAGGAAACAAATTGGTTCCATGAATGTGCAAAATAAATGATACTAATCAAGGGCAGCTTTGTTCCTTCGGCCACTTATTGGCTTGGGTAAACCATCAAAGATTGGTCGGGTGATGGCTGCTGTTGAGAGAGATTGCAAGTCTGGTTTTAAACTCCACTTTGACGTTGGCCAAGCAGATGTTGAATTATTAGTTTCCTGGTCTTTCAGGCTTGATGTGCTTGACGATTTACGAACTGTAGATAGCCCATCAGCTATTATGGAATCTCCCAATCCCACAGGAATAGAATTCAACCATCCAGACTCTGAATCAGAGAATAGTGTCGTTCGGCTTGCTGATTTTGGCCTCATTGCTAGACCTTTACCTGTTGAAGCTGAGAAACCACTGCTTCCACCACTGTTTTCTCCTTTCAACAATCTTTCTGGTGTTCCAGCCCCAGAATCAACCTCAGGCTTTGGACGCCTTCGGACGGGCTTTTCATCAGATTTCTCACCCTCCCCATCTCCAGGTTCAGCAAAATTCCAATGCTCAACCACTTGACCAGGCAAGAAACTATTAGCTGAATTTCTGGAGTTCTGATGGTGGTTTGAAGGTGGACCAGAAATTGGTGAGGCTTTAAGCAGTAGTTCATTATCAAAGTAATCTGAACTCCCAGTTTTGTAAACTGACATCTCTGTGCCTTCAGCTGTATCATTGAGATTTGGAGATTGCAGACCATAAAACTTCTGTAAAGTGCTCATGGCTGGCGACACCTGTTGGGGTGTTTTTGATCTTGGCAACTGGAACGATCCCAATATATTAGATTGGCCTAGATGCGAGGATGTTTTTTCAGTGCTGTTTCCTCTGCAGTGGAAGTTCATTATCATAATTATTTTTGGTTGCAAATCTAGTCTAGATATCAACTTCAAACTGTGTTACTACAAAATATACACATCGGAAGTTTTCGACATATTGCAGAATAAGAAGAAACCCAGATATATTTGAATTTTTATACAGAACTTCAAATTCAATAAAAAAGAACCAGGCTATTTTTGGGAAAAATTGATTTTTATGCTTATGTTACTGGACATGTAAAGCAATAGAGGTGATAGTCAATAAAGTCGGAAGGAAATGCTAAACTATATCACATACAATAACAGTAAAATTTTGGCTAAGATATATCTTCTGTCCCTGTATATTTGGGCAAGTTTCAATATCATTCCTGTACAATTTTTTGCATCACTTTAGTCCCCATTTCTATTTTATTTCAATATTATCCTTTCCGTTAAAATTTGGAAGAGAGTTGTTTGGGCCAAACAGAAATTTACACATTAATTTTGCATACATGGATAGTTTTGCTTAATGACATGGCACCATGTTAGCTAAGTTGGTGACACATAACCTTTCAAAACTTTTTTCTTTTTTCGTTTCTTTCCTCTCTCTCTCTCTCTCTGTGTGATGGAGTGGGCCTCGAAGACCAGCCTGGACTTGAACGGCATGGTGATGTCAAACCTCGCCACTACCAAGAGAGGTGAAAGGCGTGACTCAACCAAACACCGAAGTGTGCCTGGCTGGGGATGGAGGATCTCAGGTTGGTTGGTGTGGGTTCATGTGGTGGCTTTGCAGTTGATTTGGGAGGCTTTGTTTGGCTGAGGTGTTACAGGTCTACGATGAATGGATCTTGTGTACTTGGTGAGTGACGCCATGAAGGGATTTGGTGTGGACACACGAGCAGGGATTTTTCATAGTTGCCATTTTGGATCGCCATTTAACATCCCTTATTTCAGACTTTATTGTTTTAGATATTTTCTCATCTTATCAGTTGACATTTTCAAATTTTGAATATGTGCTTTTATTGTGATTGAGAAATTTATGATGTAATGATGCCAGATTGTACTCCATGGAGCCTATTAGGAGGTACCATAAACATTTTGGGTATTGCATTTTGAATACGAGTTTTCTGATTAGAATTGTTTCTCTTGGTGGTGATTCCAAGCACCCTTAGGTGGTGAACCTAGGATTTCCCCTCTAGTTTCTTATTTTCTTGCTTTCCTCAAATGCATTTTGCATCAGGATTTTTGAGGGCACGACAACAATTTAAGGATTTGAGATGCGCGGTTCAGCTATACTTTGGATTAATTCAACAGGTTGGTTTTGGAAATTGAGGAAGCTTGGGTGTTAATCAAGTTGGCAGTGTGAGTCTAAGAGGGGCCATGTGGTGGTGGGGTTGCTGTTATGTATGTGATTGTTTGGCAGCGGGGTTACTCTGTATTGTGGTTTGGGTAGCTTTGTGTCAGGGTGGATTTGGTCGGCGGTTGTAATTGATGTTGTATACAGAGCTTAGGTTCGATTGGGATGTGAATTTGTGGGTATGATTGTTTCCTCGCATGTAGGGTGATGAATTTAACAAATTTCTTATGAAGACAACAATTTATGGAGGCTCTCACTCTCACTCTCTCTTTTGTTCTTTCTCATTTTCTTCTTTCATGGAGATAATTTGCAAAATGGTGAGTGATGGTTTGATGGGTGGGGAACGGTGTTCTGGTCATGGGTATGACTGACTGTGTTGGGTATTGATCTGCCATTAGAGAGAGAGAGAGAGAGAGAGAGAGAAAATGATGCAGGAGCATCTAAATGGATGCTCATACCTGCAGCCTTGACACAAGGCAGTAGCAGCAGCCAACTACTAATGGCCCGATGCAGCAGCCAAGCTTCAGTAGCAATCAGCCAGAACATTGGAGCGACCTGTACTAGGGTTCAACACCTCCAGAAGCCAACTAGGATTGAGTTAAGGATGTTAACTAATATTCCAGGCCATTTCTGATCCATTTCTAGGTAACTGGAGAGAGCTTGGAAGGTTGCTAGTCTCTGCTTAGACAGCTAGTTACACTCAAAATAGTTGGACTTGTACTCAAACAGTGGGCAACAGGCTGTTATTGTAACAGCAGCCAATTGGATCCACTTGTACTTAGTCAATGTGTTAGCTGATTGGTTTAGCATTATTGACCAATCAGATTTAGTCTTGATTTGAGCCAACCCTGTGACTGTTAGTGCAAATAGATTGTATAAGTAGCAATATGGGTTCTCATTTGTAACAAGTTTTTGTTAACTGAATAAAGTAAGCCTTGAGAGCTTTTCTTTGAGAAATTTAGGTCCAAATTTTAACAGTAAGAATAACATTGAAATCAAATAAAAATAAGGACTAAAGTGGCACAAAAATGTAGAGGTGCCAAATTGAAATGCACCCAAATGTGTAAGGACTAAAAGTATATTTTGGCCTAAAATTTATGATGGTTGGAATGCTTTCAAGGGAAAAAAAAAGTTATAAAGGTTGCTCAAAGTTTCACACGCTGTGGATGATAAACCCATGTCTCAATTATATATGAAAACCAACGCTTGTATGAGAGAATGAAATTAAAGTTTTGAATATAAGGATAAAGTGTGTACATATATGAAGAGTCGAAAGTTAACTAACCATGGTACTACTGTTTTGAAGCAACAACAAAGTGGCCAGAAAATTCACTAGCTAGCCTAAATCGGAGTCTGACAATTCTTACTGGTCATTGCAGCCACCCGTGTGCATGAGAGAGAGAGAGAGAGAGAGAGAGAGAGGCCATGGCCTTCGGGCTTATTCATAGATCAGGGAACCTTGATTGGGCAAGAACAGAGAAAACTATAATGCCAACAGTAACTCGCCAGGCAGGGAAACAGATGTTGATTTTGGCAATAGTTTTTCAAAAATCCAAGCAAAGGAAATCTTACTACAATAGTGCAGGTAATGTCCACAGAGGTAACCAGTTGTCAAGAAACCAGCATTATGAACCTAAAATAGTGTACTAAAAGAATGGGAAGCATATCTAAGACTCAGAACACCATGTCTAGTGTCATTTGAACAATGAGGCTTTATTTTCTTGAGGGGCATACAGCTATTTAACCTCTAGGAACTTTAATGGGCACAAAAGAAAACTATCTTGAAATTTCTCTTGAAGCCCAGTCTAAAGAGGTGATAAGCACAGAACACTAAATTTGTAGTCAAGCTAAGAATTAACTGTAGAAATGATAGAGATACGCATTAGGTTCTTTTTTTTTTTGATAGGTAATAGATATTTTCATTAAAAAAAGTACATCTTGTTCACAATGATGAACAAACTATACATGAAACAAATAAAAACAAATCAAAGGGAAACATAGACAGATTTAAGGAAATCAAATATGGAAATACATTGCGTAAAATCCCAAATACAAGACCACACAAACAAAGTCCCAACTAGCAAAGACTTCAAAAGATCAACAGATTTCTCAACATTCTCAAAAGTGCGGGTATTTTGTTCCCTCCAAATTAGCCACATATTATAGGCTGGCACCATATTCCAAACCGAAGAAGAGTGTATCCCCAAATAATTCTCCCATGCAAAAGAAGAGAAACAACCGTCCTTGGCATCACCCACTGCATTCCAAACATTAGAAAAACTTCACTCCATAAGGCATGTGCGAACTTATAATGAAGCAAAAGATAATCCATTGTTTCTCCATCGAAACGGCATAAGAAACACCAATTAGCCAAAGGCAGGTTCCTTTTTAAAAGGTTATCAATAGTGAGAATACCATCCCAAGCTGTTGTCCATAGAAAGACACTCTTCTAAGTACCTTAACACTCCAAGGGAAAGGAATGGTAAGAGGGTTAGATAAGGAATTATAGAAAGAGCGCACATCAAAAACACCATTTGGGGTTAACTTCCAAAACAATCTATCAACCCCCACATCCCTTGGAATTTAGAATAAATATGCTTGTAAAAAGCATACACTCTCTCCACCTCCCAATCATCAGGATCATGGTGGAATTGAATATTCCAACTTCTACCACCATCGTCTAATGACTCGATACAATAGTAAACAACTCAGGCATCCAGGCTTCTTTACCCATAGCATGAGAGAAAAGATTAGGGTAAAGATCCTTTAAGGGAATGTACCCATACCAAAGAACATACAATAATTGAATACGAAGACCCTCTTTCGCCGCATACATCACATGTCCAAAGAAACTCTCTGCACTTTTCCTAACATTCTTCCACATTCCATACCCCTATACCCACACCAAAGATCATACCAGAATCGAATACGAAGACCCTCTCCTGCCACATACAACACATGTCCAAAGAAACTCTCTGCACCTTTCTTAATATTCTTCCACATTCCATACCCCTGAGAACCTCAACCAACTCTAGTGCACTAGCCTCCATTAGTCTCTCCATACTTGGTAGTTATAACCTGACGCCATAAATGATTGGTTTCACTTTCGAACCACCATAACCATTTTCCGTGCAGGGCTTGATTAAACAAACCAATCGTCTGTATCCCCAAACCGCCTGCCTCAACTGGCCAACACACCTTAATCCAAGTAACAAGTGGATATTTGAAAGCTTCCTCAGACCCGCCACATAGGAAATCTCTCTGGATCCTTTCTAATCTATCTGTCACAGCTTGAGGGATAGTAAACAAGGAAAAGAAATAGGTGGGAAGGCTTGAAAGGGTACTTTTCAGTAAAGTTAATCTTCCCCCTTTAGACAAATATAAACGTTTCCAACCATATAGCTTCTTCTCCATTTTTTCTATAATAGGATTCCAAATTGATGAATCATTAAAATGAGCCCCAAAAGGCATACCCAAGTAAACTATGAGCAGCCTACCAATATTGCAACCTAAGACACTAGCCAGAGCATTCAAACTCCCTACCACCCCCATTGGAACAATCTCACTCTTACCAATATTGACTTTCAAGCCTGTGATTGCCTTAAAGAAAATCATCACCATCCGAATATCTAAAAGTTGTTTCTTAGTTGCATCACAAAATAAGATAGTGTCATCAACAAAAAGAAGATGAGAAATATGCAAACTCCTTGTGAATGGGAATCTGCTTGAAACCCCCTAAGAAAGCCTTCCTCTTTCGTTCTTTTCAACAGCCTACTCAAAACTTCCATCACCAACAGGAAAAGAAGAGGAGACAAAGAGTCCCTTTGGCGAAGGCCCCGAGAACTACCAAAAAAACCCACTGGAGAGCCATTAACAAGAATTGAAAAACGGACAATAGAAATACAAAACTTCATCCACCTCCCCCACATTCTCTCCAAAACCCATCCTCTCCATGAGATAAAACAAAGCATCCCAATTCACATGATCATAAGCCTTCTCAATATCAAGCTTAACAATCACACCAGGAATTCCACTCTTCATTCTACTATCCAAACATTCATTTGCAATGAGAATGAGATCAAGAATCTGTCTCCCTCCAACAAAGGAATTTTGAAAATTAGAAATGAGTTTATCCAAAACACAATAGAGCCTATGTACCAACACTTTTGATAACAGCTTATACAAACTATCCACAAGGCTAATAGGACAAAAGTCCTTAATGTTAATAGCATTGGTCTTTTTAGAAATTAGACACAAAAAAGTGGCATGAAGGGATTTTTCAAAGATGCAAATTCTATGAAAATCCATCCAAAAAAGCCATAACATCCTCTTCTAACACACTCTTAACACTTTTGGAAAAAACCCATAGTAAAGCCATCCGGCCCAAGTGCCTTATCACCCTCAACCTCCTTTAAAACTACAAGAATCTCCTCCTTATCGAACTCCCCCTCTAAAGATAGCCTCTCAGTTTCATCTAAGCAAGTAAACTCTAGGCCATCAATGGTAGGCCTCCAAGATTCAAGCTCTTGTTATAAATTCTTATAAAATTCCACCACCTGATCTTGAACCTCCCTATCATACTCATAAAGCACTCCCTCAACCTCCACTCCCCAATGTGATTGGTTCACTTGTGCAAGTTAGCCTACCTATGAAAAAACCGAGTATTATTATCCCCTCTTTAATGAACAAGGCCTTGGATTTTTGCTTCCAAGAAATCTCCTCCAAAGAAGCTAAATGCACGATATTAGCTTTGATTACTGTTCTTCCAAATCTATCATCTAGAGACAAGACTTGCAGCTCTTCTCTAATTTCAAGGCCCAAAAACTCAATAAAAATAATTTTTTTCCTAAAAGCCACATCCCCAAACACATGCTTATTCCAATGATTCAAGTCACCTTTCAAAGCCTTCAATTTACAAGCTAAAATCCACAAAACCCTCCACTTTCAGCCACATATTCTCAAATTTATCTTCCCCCTCAACATACCTCCTGCCTCCACTAAAATAGGACAATGATCCGACACCACCCAAGGAAGAGTCTTCTAGGTCACATCCAAAAAATGATCCTTCCAGTCAACTGAAATCAAAGCCGTATCAATTCTGGGCATGGAAGGATTATCAGAATCATGAAACCAAGAGTAGTCGCCCCCCTCCAAAGGCGGATCAACCAGATTATTTTTCTCAATAAAGTCAGAGAATTTAAACATGGCTGAGCTAAAAGAGTTACAATCAAGTCTCTCTACCAGATATCTAATGGTGTTGAAATCACCAATCAAACACCAAGCCGAGATCCACCGCAATCTCACAAAATCAAGTTCCACCCACATTGCATTCCTAGCACTGTCATCAGACGGACGGTACACACATGAACAAACCCATTCAAAACCGTCTACCACCCCCTTCAACAAAATGGAAACAGAAAATCTACCCACAAAATAATCAACTTCCTCCCTCCTGTCCCATGCCAACAAAATACCTCAAGCAGTGTGAATTGCATCCAAAACTGCCCAATCTACGAAGGGGCTGCCCCATAGATTTTTCACAATGGTAGAGTTTGTACAATCCAATTTGGTTTCCTGTAAACAAACAACATCACCCTTCCACTCCTTAAGCATATTTTTGACAGCATCCCTCTTATGAAAATTATTTAAACCCTTCACATTCCAAGATAGGATTTTTAAATTCATGGATACTGATCTGAGCCCACACCAATGGATTTCATACTACCTCTTGAGTTTCTAACAGACTTCCTGTTGAGGTTTTTGTGCCTATCCTATCCTTTGCTTGACAGTTTGGGTGAGCACTGAGCACCCAGGTCAGCCTTCACTTCACTGGAATTAGTTGAGCATTCAAGTGTACTACCTAGTCAACTCCCACATTATTTTAGAAGTGAATAAGATTTGAGACCTAAATTTTCTAAACAGTTACAGTGACAGCTTAGTTTCGCTGCTCACTTTTCACTACATTGGCTTTACGTGCGCAATCAAAGAACCACCATCAGTCAATAAAAGGAAGGCATACATAACATTCCAGATGGTGCATAAAATTTGATTCCTCAATTTTGTCTCAACAAAATTTGGGAACAACATGTGTTCCCAAAAGGGAACATTTCTAAGTTTAGATGAACACAAGACCAAGTATGGTTCTAGTCAATCAAAAACAAGAAAACATATTATTGATTGGCAAGTCATGAACCAAAAATACATCATTAAGTTAAATGTCCACTTTTGAAGCATATATTATATTTTCCTGTAAACGAAATCAATTGTAATTGGGTATTTTTTTAACTGGCTGCTAATTGCTTACCAAGCCATAACAAAGAGTACATCTACAGAAACATAAAGGCTCAAGAAATACAGATTGCAATCTCACAAGATCAAAGACACAAATGTAAGAGTAAAAAAAATCAGATCGTTGTTTCAAACTCTACTTAGGATTTGTAAATATGTTCATCTTATGGTAGAGTTCATGTCATCATTAATGTTATCCAGGTGTCATTATTTAACTAATTGCACAATTTTATTTTATTTTTAAATTTTAGCCAGATTAATGTAACATTTTTCCCAAATCAAAAAAATATATATGTTCAGGTGCAAACTTCCAGTACTTGAACTGCTTGTAGTTTTTCCCAGGGGAATATGTCATAAGGGGCTCAAGGAATAATCCTCAAACATGAAGGAGTTCATCAATCAAAAGATATAAGAACAAGTCTTAAACTCAATCATATCTTGAGCAATGTGAAAGGACCATTTTAAAGCTGAAATTGCTGTTTTTCAGATCCTTGACCGAATGGATGTCAGCGTAAGAATTATTTTCAATTATAAATTTATTAGATTTAATTTCTCATTGTATTACTTCCTGTGTACATGGAGCAAGTCCTACATGTTCGTCTGCTGCTTCTTTGTTTTCAGGCTGTGACTGGTCTGAAGGTTAATATAGCTAAAAGTGAGATGGTTCCTATAGGGGAGGTAAACAATTTGCAGGCTCTAGCAGAGATTTTGGGGTGCAAGGTTGGGGCCTTGCCTATGACGTATCTTGGTATGCCGTTGGGGGCATCCCATAAGTCCCCTTCTATTTGGAACCCTATTTTGGAGAAAATTGATTGGAAGTTGGCAGGGTGGAAGAAGTTGTATTTATCAAAGGGTGGTAGGCTAACTCTGCTTAAAAGTACGCTATCTAGTCTCCCCACATATTTTTTATCTTTGTTCACCATTCCTACTCATGTGGCTAACAAAATTGAGAAGCTTCAAAGGGACTTCTTGTGGGGTGACTCTAAGATACATTTATTGGGTTGGGATAAGGTGTGTTTGCCTATTGCTAACGGTGGTCTGGGTATTAAGAAATTGACCACTTTCAATAAAGCCTTACTAGGAAAGTGGCTTTGGCGTTTTGGGATCAAGGAGAATAGGTTTTGGAGGAGGGTGATAGCTTTGAAGTTTGGGGAAGAATGGGGGAGGTGGACCTCTAAGTTGGTTAGGGGTGTTTATGGGTGTGGTTTGTGGAGAAGTATCCGGATGGGTTGGGAGGTTTTTAGCAAAAATGCCCTATATAAGGTTGGGGTGGGGGATAGAGTGAAATTTTGGACAGATAGGTGGTGCAGAAATCTTCCTCTCCATCTGGCTTTTCCAGTCTTGTACAATTTTGCTGCTAACAGAGAGGCTTCCGTTGAATCTTCTCTGTCTTGTCAAGGAGCAGGGGTTAGGAGAATTTGGGATGTTCGCTTCGTTCGGGGTCCTAATGATTGGGAGGCAGATGCGGTGGCTAAATTCTTTCGCTTATTGGCTTCCAATCTTCCTTCCGCGACTAATGGTGATCGTTCGAGATGGAGGTTGACAAAAAACGGGGATTTTACTATTCGCTCTTTTTATTATAAGTTACATGGCTCCTCTGCTGCTGCTTTTCCTTGGAAAGGTATTTGGAAGGTTAAGGCTCCCCGGCGTGTCTCTTTCTTTGTTTGGACAGCCGCTTGGGATAGAATTCTCACGGGAGATATCCTGAGATGTAGGGGCTTCGATTTCGTTAACTGGTGCACTATGTGTCGTTGCTGTAGTGAGTCAGTGGATCATTTGTTGTTATATTGTCAAAAGGCTTATCATTTGTGGTGTTTTGTCTTTAGGATTTTTGGGATTTCTTGGCTCCCTTCATGTACGGTGCAAGATTTTCTTTTTAGTTGGTGGAATTGGTTGGGGAAGCATGCATCTTTCATTTGGAACCTTCTTCCGTTGTGTTTAATGTGGTGTATTTGTAGAGAGCACAATTGGCGGACGTTTGAGGATTTGGATAGATCTGAAAACCAACTGCTTGCTCTCTTTTCTGGTTCTCTTTTTGATTGGGCTAGGGCTTGGGAACTCACATCTAGTGACTCTATTCCTCTTTTCCTTAGCTCCCTTACTCTTTGTATTTAATTTCTTTTTAGTTTATGTTTCTGCATTCTCTTTTTCTTGTATTTTTGTCCTGCTGTTGCACCTTTGCATCTAGCAGTTTTTTTAATATACTATTTCTTACCTATCAAAAAAAAAATAATAATAATAATAATAAAAATCTCATTCAGTTTTTTTGTTGTTGATAAGTTTGGGGTCTGCTATGTTTGAACTCCTTGCAGTTAGTATGTCACAACCCTGGGTGTGGTGTGCCGTGGGGATTTATGATGCCATATGCTCTCCATGCATTGGCTTTTCTTGGGTAATGTATGTCCTATACTCGCTATTAGCATTGTAAAAAGAATAGCCAATGCCCCAATTGGTCTAATGGCACCTCTCTAGGTACTTCCTAGGGGTTGAGGGGCAGGAGAGGGATTCGGGTAGTAGCTTAGGAGATTTCTAACCATTTAAAAAAAAAAAAAAAAAGGACCAGGCCCCGTAAACTTCCATACTATATCTCATTAATTTAAGTATATCATGAACTCATGATCTCTATGATCTCAGGTGTACACAGTCAAAAGGGGACATATACTAAAATAATTTAGCATCCATTGTACATCAGTTTTGAGATCCCATCAAAATCACTAAGCAAGAATATTTTTTATAGATAACACCAAGGGTAGATATTTAGCCTTTGTACACCAACACTAGTGTCAGGCTCTCTCCAAAAGTGTAGGTATGGGGCATAGCAATGTATAATACTAAAATGAACATATCCAACTATTGTACACTTGGCTTTGTAAGCAAATGCACAATTATAAGAAGAACAATTCGTTGCCTCCAACAATGAAAAAAGGGTTATAATAAGGCACTCTATAGCGTTGTCTATGTATCAATATACACAAAGAAGACAAAAATATTAATTTTTTGTAATGTCTTAAACATATATATGCAATAAGAAAGCAAAGTGTTGGAAATATGGATGCTACAAGAATGAAGTGTCATAAACTCAAGGGCAAGTAAATTGATGAATGCATAATAAAGTGAGAGGAAGAAGAAGCCATCATGGCATTGTATACTAGTGGACACAAGACATGTTAGAGCAAATCCTAGACCCAAAAAAAAAAAAAAAAACCATTTTTCTTTTATTTATTTTTATAAGTAACTCCTTACAGACTAAAGGCTAACAATGGGATGATAATAAGCTCAACTATAAGTAAAAATAGTTATTTGTAGAGATGAAGTAAAGCATACCCTCGAGAAGCAGACCCATTAGACAAACTGGGAGATGGTGGATGTCTTCCTGGTAATGGTATTTGTAATGTCTTCAAAGCAAACATTTGAAGATCTGTTGCCAAGCCATTCATCCTTTTAATGTCAGCTACCTAACTCATTAAAAATAAAGATCCATTAGAAGAAAGAAAGGCCAATATCTCATAATCAGCTCAAGGGCAATAATTCATGTGAGATGACATGTCCTAGGTAAACTTGATAGCCCATTCATACAATTGGACTATGAAGGTGTTTTAAATGCATAAAAGGTAGTACTTAGTACTCAATGCTCCCATTTTAGAGTGCTAATTTAGTTAAAAAAGACAACTAAAATTAAATGATGTCCATTGGTTTCAGATGACTAATTATTCATACCAAATAATTAACAACACATATTTTTTTGAGTAGCAAGTTACATACACAATCTTGGGCCTTGAATCCATCCTATTATAAAGGGAGAAAGAAGTGCCATTTGAGCCTCTTTTTTTTTTTTTTTTTGGAAGCTAAACTAGCACCTTCTAGTGTTTCTAATGGAGATATCCAAGCAGAAAATCCCCTCCTCCCCAACTATAAAATATATTAAAAAAGAGAGAGAGAGAGAGAGAGAGAGAGAGACTAGTGAATGCATACAATAATGAACACAAAGGAGAGGGAGAGAGAGAGAGAGAGAGTTGGTAATAGTAAGAATGCGACTAGTTGAGACTTGATTTACGTTTGTATAGAGTGAAAAATTAGGAAATCCATATGAGCATATAAGTTAGTTTGTTGTTGCAGTCATGAAAAGCTAAAGATTGATAATGTGAGGGAAACGGAACACTAGGAATTTAACTAACTAAGATTTGGTAATTTATACATACATAGTTTACCCATGCCATGCCAGATGGAGTGAACGGCATTTGGAGTAAGCTTTTGTGGGTGTAAGCAGTAACACAAAGAAGATTAGTTAATTATGCCATTCATCATGCAATCTTAAATTAATTATGTCTTGTTCCATACATGATACACACGAAAGACGATCTTAATCAACAAAATTAGTTGCCTAGTGTCAGCGTATTTGACTCAATTTTACATAAAAACAAAGAAAGGAAAATGAGTGCTTATTCTAGTATTAGAAAGAAAGAGAAATACCTCGACACCGTACTTAATGGCGACACCGGCGAGGGTATCGAACTTGGACACTCGGTGCTCTATATATTTATAACTATAATTCACACCTTCTCCTCCTCCGCTTCCGCTACTTCTCCTCCGTCCATTTGAAGACGGAGACATTTCCTTCTTCTTCTTCTTCTTCTTCTTCTTCAGCCCACCCAAAACCCACACAACAACGATCTAATCTAATTACTATGTCACAACTGATCCTCCCCGAATTCCCAGATCGATATGTAATATATATTTTTTATTATACAGATGAAATGTTGAATGGGTGCTTTTTTTTTTTTTTTTTTTTTTTGGAAGAGATCGGAAAATTCAACACTAGGAATTGGGACTCTATGAATTTTTTTTTAATAAAAAAAAAGAGAAAAGATTTTTTTTTTTTTTTTTTAAACTGAAGAGAAAAGAAATTGTCAAATAGGAAGGAAATGATTTGAAATTGGAATCTAGTAATAGTAGTACACGATAAGCTTCATTTCTCTACCAATGAATCCTTCAACTAGACTTTAATTTTTTTACAACCCAATTATATTGATGATGATTTAAAAAATAGAGTCAAAAAAAAAAAAAAAAAAAAAAAGTCAAAGGAATGAACGTGTTAGTATACTAGTGACAAAATATATATAAAAAAAAAAAACAAAAAGGAGTCGAGAGTTTGGCTGGTTCCGACTACCGACACCGACACAGGCAGGCCAGCATTGTGATTTGTGAGTCAATCACTCACATTAACATACAATCATCATACATATGGGAAAAGCAGGAATACGACTGATCTCTTGCTTTCTTTAAAACCCCTCGCATATTGCTACAGCTTACAGCTTATAACTTGTGTAATTTTTTTTTTAATCACAGACACGGCCACAATCACAATCACATGGTTATTCCATGCGTTCCTCAACGCGCCTCACATCACATGTGACTACTTGTCACAATATTTTTGCATCTAATCTAAATTAACAAATTCTGTCTGAGACTTCCAGACAACTTAATTGATAAAGTTTCTGATAGTTGAATAAGAAATTTATGATTCAATCCTCACCTACACTAAAAACTGGTTGGTATCTTGGTTTGATGATAAAAAAACTATCATCAAGAGCGAACGTCATAGGTTAAAAGTCTCTCTAAAAAAAAAAATGTTGTCCAATTAATAAATATTCTTTTATAAAATCCATCTCAACTTTAATTAATAAAATCATCTATCATTCATTCATTACTCATGAGTCTTGGGGGTTTTGGAGCGTAACCGCCATTTGAACATCATCCTAACCTCTCGTTTGGAAGGAGAGAATGTAATAGAAAGGAATGAAAAGAAAAATTTTATAATATTCTTCTCTCCATTTGGGAGTTTTAATGGAGGGAATAGAAAGTCTATTTCCTAGTTTGGGAGTTTAAGTGGAAGTGGGAATGGAATGCGTAAGAGGAAATACTCATTCATCTCTATTCCCTTAAAACCTCAAATTTTCATTCCCCCTGAAATTGAGAGGAATGGGAGAAAATGAAATTAGATTTAATAAATTTTTTACTAAAACTCCCAAAATACCCCTATATATTCAACCATTTATTTTAAAATAAGGGTTTAATAATAATATTGTCATAAAATGATTCTATTCCATTCTCTCTATGTTACTCCCAAACAAAAATACTTACATTCCATTCATTTTCATTCCTTTCTATTTCTTTATTTTAAAACATTCAATTAAGGTTATTTAATTCCATTCATTTCCCTTACTTAAGTACATTTCATTTCTTTCCATCCCCTTATGATCATCCAATTCCATTCCCTTATGAATTCCTAAACGAAACCTAAGTTTAATCTATCGTACTACTACTCTATGGGATTTCTAATCAATAATGCATGCATTTGCGACCTTCAAATACCAACTTTCACACATGTTCTATCTTAACTTATTTGCAATGGTCCTTCTCAAAAAATAAAAAAAAATAAAAACTTATTTGCAATGACTACACCCCTCATTAACACACATTTTAGTCACAATAATTAACCAACTTCAACTAAATCCTAACCTTTTTTTTTATAATTGTACACTCATTTATTATTATGATTGTTTGCATGTTTCAAAATCTTTTGCAAGTGTCCATAGTCTAGCAAATTCTGTCTGCAATGAAATTATGGTTGGCTGTCATGAAATTCAAATTTTAATTAGACTACACAATTTGAAGGGTTACCCGCTTTAACTAAATTATTATGTTTGCCATAACTTTTAGGTTTTAGCATTGGGCTTCTATCATGGCAGCATAGTTAGTAAAATATGGCATGTGTTTAATATGGTAAGTATACAGGCAGGTATAATTCAGCATTAAAAAAAAAAAAAAGTATGTTTCAAAAGTTCAACATAAAAATACGAAAACGGAAAAAGAACAATATCTGTATGGTACAAGTATATTACGTTTACCTTTAAAAATTTTGTAACAAAAATACATAAATATTTAACATATATTTTTTGGAAATAAAAACAATAATCTTTGTGTCATTACCCCTTAACTCCAATCAAGTGTGATTTAATCTTTAGAATACCCCAACAAAAAATATTTAGGAGTGATATTAGGGATATTACAAATTTTATTACATAGATCTTACAAACTAACGTGCCATTAAAAGTATTTAAAAAAACTATAAAAAAAAACTAAAAATACTACAAGTTTTACTATATAAAACTTAGGATAAATTGCAAATTACACCACTGAATTTTTTGGTTGACTAGATTTTACACTCCAAAGTTTTAGAAACATGATTTTACACCTTAAAGTTTGGTTTTGTTAGCAATTCACCCCCTACGGTTAGTTTCTGCTGTTAAGTGACACATCACCATGCTTGCGTGTTTTATTTTTGCCAAATTAGCCCCAAAACTACGTTGTTTAAGTGATGACCAAGCTGGCACAATCAAAACTACGTAGTTTCAGGCCTAAACGTAAAACATATTACTATTGCTTAAATGAAAGCATTCAGGACAAACTCTAAAAAAAAAAAAAAAAAAAAAAAAAAAAAAAAAAAGAAACCATAACCCCACAATCTGTCTAACTAGCTTAGTCCTAGACAGAGAAACTAGGAATGCCATTGAGAAAAGCTGAATAGCCTATGAAGAGAATTGTCCCCCTTCCTCTTTCAACCATGCCCGAAAGAACCTAATTCCAATTTTATGGTTACCAAAAAAAAAATCAAATTTTTATAAATTAATCAAATCAATTTTAAACCCAAGAAATTATTGTGAACACAGCAAGAGTAAGGAAAGAATCAGTTAAAAAGTGTTTGGTTTTCGACAACATATATTAATGAAATGAAAATTAAGGTTGAAAGTCAATATAATAACATGGGAATTGAAGATGATTATGGTACTAGTTTATGGCTAGTATATGATGATACTTGTTGGGCACTGTGGAAGGCACCAACGAAAGAGACAACGAGGGACTTCTGAAAGGAGTCAATTAGAATGTTAGAGAAGTTGGTGGGTTGCCAATTCGTATTAGTATTAGAGTAACCATTGCTGCATTGTACACCACATGATTTGCCTGGGTTCACACAGCCGATGGTCTACAGACAAATCGTGGGGTTAAGGTTTCTGTTTTTTGATTTAAACACTGTCGTTTAAGTCAAAGTAATGTTTTTTAGGTTTAGGCCTAAAATTTTCTCTCAAAAAAAAAAAAAAGTTTAGGCCTGAAAATTTCTCCCACAAAAAAAAAAAAAAAAAAAAAAAAAAACAAACAAACAAACAAACAAGGTTTAGGCTACAAACTTCGTAGTTTTGATTGTGTTAGCTCTTCACTTGGTCATCACTGAAACGATGTAGTTTTGGGACTAATTTGGCAAAAATAAAACACATCAGTATGATGATTTGTCACTTAATAGCGGAAAGTAACTGTGGGGGTAAAATGCTAACAGAACCAAACTTCAAAGTGTAAAATCAAGTTTCTGAAACTTTAGAGTGTAAAATCCAATCAACCCCAAACTTCAGGGGTGTAATTTGCAATTTATCCTAAAAGTTACAAATTGATACGATAATAAATGTGATTAATGAGCTTCAACCACCTCATAAATGAATATTTAAATTACCTCTTTGTGATTGGTGATAGATTAATTTGTAAGCTAATGTAGTAAAACAATTTATAATACCCCTAACAGTACTTAAAGAGTAATTCAAACTCTTATTTATTATCTTGTTGTAATGTAACTTTTTTAAATAATTTTTTTTATCATATTGTGAGTTTTTTTTAGTCAAAGTTGTAATAATTTTAGCATTTTTTTTTTAAAGAATTAAATCATTAAAAATTATTATTTTGGCAGGAACATAATCCATAGACTTACAGCAATAACATAAAATTGAGATTTGAGTTTTGGCATTTTTATGTTTGGGGCCTTTAGGTTTACAATTTTAATAAAATATATACTAAAAATGAATCTTCATGTTTGATAGGATACTTTTTTATGTAACTAAAAGTGAACTATCATCCATAAGAGTCATCCAAAAGAATAAGGTTTGTCCAAAGAAGGGAAGAGGTTGGAAAACCATTGTCAAGAGAGAGAACAAAGAGGAAGTTCCAGAAGGAAGAGACGAGTTCATCCGAGAAGAAAATAGGTCATCTAAATACAAGAGCTTGTAGACGACAGACAAACACTTAGTAAATTCTAAGATGATTCCTACAAACCAGTGACAGTTACACCTTGATCAACTATTTAGAAACGTGGGGTGAATTCCTCAAAATTCGCTCCACTCTCTCCACTAAGTCCACACATCTCCCTCGATGGTAGTGGCACTTAACAAGTAGATAAACTCCAAACTTTCTATAAAAGGGACCAAACCTCACCAAGCAAAGGTATGCATAACTATTCTTCTACTTCTAAAACTTGAGTCCTTGAGAGAGATACTAATTTAGCCATTGGAGGATCCTTGACCAACACCACACCGATCCACTCTGATAGTCTTTCTTTCTCTTTTCAAGTTGTTGATCCACCATCATTTTTGGAGCATATGGCCTACTGATATCATACCTTATTAGTTGATGCCGTCTATGGGAATAAATTGTGATAGTCATTTTGCTCCCTAAGATAAAAGGCTGTATGGCCTAGAGTTGGTTGATGGCCACCAATCTAGAAAATCCAGAAAATGGAGACACCTCCAGGCATCCTATTCACATCCATGATCCTCCACTAGCTTCCATACAATAGCAGTTGCAATCCATGCTGGTTGCGGTTGTAGAACTGACATAATGAAACCAAGACTTAGCCAAAAAAGTCCACAAGAAAAAGCATTGTTGCCATTAACATGCAGACTAGGAAGAATCAGGACAAGGCCAGAGGATAGGAGGGTAAAAAGCAACATCGAAAGAGAAGACCAATCAAGGGGAACAATAACCCAGAGAGTACTAAACTTGGAGAGAGAAATGGACCTGATGAAGATAGCCATGAGGGAGATGAGGGACTCCATGATAGGAAGAAGAGACATAGATGACCATCCATAAAACTGATTCCCCCTTCATTGCGTTAATCACATTTCATACCTTACCTGATAAGTTCCAGATGCCTCAGTTAGACTCATATGATGGGTCACGGGATCCCCATGATCACGTTGTTACGTTCAAGACAACTATGTATCTCTAAGGGATTCTAGACGAGATCATGTGCAGAGCGTTTCCCACAACATTGAAAAGCTCAGCCAAAATATGGTTCAATAAGCTACCTCCAAATACTATACCCTCATTTCAGGAGTTGAGCAAGTTGCTCATCAACAACTTCATTTGAAGCCAAAGAAACAAGCGTCCATCATTCAACTTGTTGCAGATAAAGCAGGGGGAGAATGAAAGCCTACGGTCTTTTATCAACCATTTCAACAAGGAAGCTTTACTAGTGGGAGAGGTAGACAACAACGTTCTCCTAATGGCCTTCCAAAATGGAGTTGCTTCAGACTTGTTCATTCACTAAATGTTTGATCGAGAGCCTTAGATGATCGCAGAACTACTACACTTAGCACAAAGTTTCATGAATGCTGAAGATGCAATCATTGATAAACGGAAGAAGAAAGCTGAACGGGTGGAGGTTGGATACGTGCCTCATCCAGAACATGGCCCTTGTCCAAAGAAGGCTAGGACGGGTGTCGATGCCTCAGGCTGATTCGACCACCCATTGCAACGATGCTCAATGCGCGCCTTCGAGAGCTGCAGGCCCAGGAGTTCGGGTGTTGTTGAGGAGGGTTATACCTCTAGTGTGTGAATGGAAAATGAGTCAATTTTAATTGGGTTACCAAAGCTAAGTGAAGTCGCCACCAATCATTGGGTTTTTTCTAAGCTATGTCTGGTCACATGATTCTTTTTTATTTCATTACCAATCCTAGGCTAAGAAAAAGGTTGTTTTTGCTAATCTAATACGGATGGATAAAAAATCTTGATTCTTGAGTTTGGAAATCTAGTTACATCTGAGAAAGGTGTTAGGCACCCCACAATGCCTGTCCGTAGATAGTCCTTTGTTTTGGTAAAATCTTAATTGAAGGACATTGGCAATTAAAAATCACATTATTGGCATTAGCTTTCGGGCTTTAATCGAATTGGGCTTTGTGTTTTGGTTTTGGAAATGGTGTGGTCTTGATCGAGGCTTCCCTAGTGTGTTTGGAATTAGTGCCAAATTTCCACGATGAAAATCCGGTAGCATTTCGCCTTATTTTCATGGCGAAAATCTGGCAGCGCTTTGCCTCACACCAGGGAAGCATCGATCAAGACCATACCCTTTTTGAAACCAAACCTCAAAGCCCAATTCAATTAAAGCCTTGAAAGCTAATGCCAATAGCTTGACTTTTAATTGCCAATGTCCTTAAATTAAGATTTTACCAAAACAAAGGACTATCTACAGATAGGTGTTATGAGGTGCCTAACACCTTCCTCACACGTAACCAGACTTTCGAACTCAAGAATCAAGATTTTATATCCGTCCATATTAGATTAGATTAGGAAAAATGACCTTTTTCTTAGCCTAGGATTGGTAATAAAATCAAATAGAGTCAGATGACCAATCACACCTTAAAAAAAAACCTAATGATTGGTGGTGACTTCACTTACCTTTGGTAACAAAATTAAAATTGACTCATTTTCTAATCACACACTAGAGGTATAACCCTCTTCCACAGAACTTGAGCTCTCGGGCACATAGCTCTCGCGGTCACGTGTCGAGCGTTGCTGCGATGGGTGGTTGAACCACCACGAGGCATCAACAGACTGGCGACTCCACTGGGGACATTTAGAAAGTTTAGCCTTTAGAGCTTTTGATAAAATCTTAATCTTTGGACATTGGCTTTCAAAAACGTTGAAATTGGCATTAGCCTCTGGGGCTTTCTTTTTGAAAAATGCTTTTACTATATCCTTAGTAAACTATTTTCAAAACTCAAAAAGAATTTAAAAAAAATGTTTTTTCAAATGGTTTTCCAAAAATTGGCTTTGAGGTATTTTCATATGTGTGAAGCTTTCCTACTTTCCTAAGTATGCTTTACAACTTTCCTTCACATGTGCAAACCTAGGGTAGTAGATTTAATTTCTACTACACCTTTATCTATTCATATATATGTTATGCTTGGAAAGTCTTTCCCATTTCATTTCAAAATGTATGAAGTCACCCTTCATATTGGGTCGAACTTGGACTCAGTGTTGAAGGCGAATGCTGGATGCATATACCTTAGATAGTTACTGGGCGCTGACCTGTAGGCACTTATGGGTCTATGGGTGGACAGGAGTAGCTGAAAAGTCATCCCTTAATTCGTCCGGTCCTCCTCTGGAGGTCTCTACACCATTGTCTGAAAATGAGGCCTGGCTGCCGCCAGAACCAAATCAAGGCCAAACCACACCACTATTCATCCCACAAGGGGGTGACCATGAATTGAATCCTCATAAGGATAAGACTGCATAGTCTAGCTACGGCCAGGTTAAAATTCAAATGGAGACCCTGACTGAGAAAATTCGTATCATAGAAGGCTCTGGTACTCATGGAAGTGTCAATTTGGATAGCTTAACCAATTTCTCTCAGAGCATTATGCCACCTAAGTTCAAGTCACCTGAGTTTGTCAAGTATGATGGCACTAGAGATTCCTGCGCCCATTTGCGTATGTTTTGTAGGAAGATGGCACCCTATGGAGACAATCATCCTTTGCTCTGCCAGATTTTCCCAGATAACTTGACCGGCCCTACAGCCACATGGTATGTGAGATTAGAAAAGACCTCCAGCTAGAAAGAGATGGCCAATGCATTTATGGAGTATTACCGGTTCAATATTAAGATAGCTCTCGGCCACATGGTTCTTAAGAGGAGAGAAAAAAAAATGGGGAATCTTTCTGCGAGTATGATCAAAGGTGGCGTGAGTTGCCGCGCAAGTGCTTCCTCCCATGAAGGAAGATGCAATGATCAAGTGGTTCATCGATAACCTTAAACCTTTATACTATAAGAAGATGATCAGTGCCCAAGTCACTCACTTCGCAAGCTTGATTCTTATTGGGGAGCGTGTTGATGAGAGTATCAGGAGCAAGAAAATAGTCGACCCTGAGGCCTTGAATTCTATGATAAAACAGCAGGTGAAAAAGGCAACCAACCATAAAGGAAAGGAAGTTAATGTTCACATGATTGACAAAACACCTGAAAGACTAAGGGGTGTCACTTCTACATATACAACTCCAATTGCTTAGCCCTATCAACAACAAGTTCACCCAGCCCAGGCACCTCACCGTACATTTAATCAGAGAGTAAATCTTGATCAACCCCGGTATCCCAAGGGGGAACCATGGAAATTCTCTCTGTTACCCATGCCTATGGCAGAGCTCTATGCCTATTTGTTGAAGAGGAAGCTAGTGACTCCACTGTCTAAGAAACCTAGAGACAATCCTCCTCCACCCGGTTTTGATTCATTTAAGAAATGTGAGCACCATTTTAGGGCCGAAGGGCATACCTTAGAAGAGTGTGTGCATCTAATCTGAGATCTTATTAACAACAAGCTAATACAGTTTGACAACATGACCGGGCTGAATGTCATCACCAATCCCATGCCTTCTCATCTAGAAAGGAATGTGAATGCTATCTCTATAGTGGAAGAGAGGATACTAGATTTCTCATCCCCCTCATTCCCTTAGTGTAAACATTGTATTTTGTCCGCCTTCGATTTGCGTGTCGGACCCCAAAAATTCTAAAAATATTATCTTTTCTTTATGGGGCCACAGAAACATCTAGATTGAAGTGGCGCAACCTGTTTGGGCATCGGAGCACTTCAAGTGCCATTTCAGGCCAAATTGACCAAAATGCCCTTGGTCAACCCTAGGTTGACCGAAAGTCAAAATCGGGTCAAAATCATCCCAAAATTATATTTTTCATTTTTCTACATCAAACCCAAGCTACTCGGTGATTTTTGTCAATTTTGACCAAGTTTGACTCGAGGTTGACTCTAAGGGGCAGTAGAAACCCTAATTTTAATTTTATCATTAGAAAAGGCTGGGACCAGTGCTATTATGAAAATTATCGAATTCTCTTTCCAACAACTATTCATGGGTCGAAATCGGAGTTAAAACGATTGAGATATCCTGAAAACCATGAAAAGTGCGTCAGCATGCCTCTAAAGGCCATAAATTTTGACCCAACAATTGGATTTTCAATTTCCCTAGTGTTCTCGAAACTAAACATCTAGAGCTTTCTAGAGACACCAAGATCAGCTCAATTCGAGTTCGGGAAGGCCTTCAAATATGTGTCCGAAATTTAACTGAGAAAGGGCCAGAATTGCTAACGTCAAAAAGGTGGCCGGCAGCCCTACAAGGTGCTCCAGCAGCTGAAGGGTCACTTTTTCACTATAAATGCCCATAGGCCCTAATCTCATTAAACTCTTAGATAACAAAGGAAGATTCGGTTTGGGATACGAATCTACTCATGAAGAACTCTTTTAAGCTTCCAGAGGCAAGAAAGGGAAGTGCAACACTTCAAGGATGTTTATTCCCCATATCAGAACTACTTTTTTGGCTTCGGCCGAGGTCATTATGCCAAGACCTTTCAAGGAATTGGAAGATGAAGAGCCTAATCTGGCTTGCATTATTCGGCTCTATCCTAAAGAGTTCTCCATGAACACTATCTTATCTCCTGAAGATAATCTGACTTCTACTATCCGACCAAGGATGCCAGGCGAGACGGTAGGCCTTTGGACCATCGAGCCTTGCTTTGTGGTTGCACCGGCTGAGTAAGAAGTATTCCATCATCGAGTGATTGGGCATTAAGTATATCTTGGTGGCCATTGATTACTTTACCAAGTGGGTGGAAGTCGTTTCCTACAAATGCGTCACCCAAGCTATGGTGGCCCGATTCTTGAAACAGAACATCATTTGCTTCTATGGCGTACCAAGAGAACTCATTACAGATAATGGGAAGAACCTAAATGGGAAAATGATTGAGCAACTTTGCCAACAGTTTAAGATCAAACATCAAAATTTGGTTCCTTACCGTTCCTCCTGATCACCCAAAAGGGTTAGAATAGCATATCTAGTTTGTTTTGCATGCTTATGTTATTTCCTGCTTTATTTGTTTTCCCTGTTCATTTCCCTAGTTTGTTTTCCCAAAAAGGAAAAAAAAAAAAAAAAAAAAAAAAAAAAAAAAAAAAAAAAAAAAAAAAAAAGAGCTTTCCCTTTTATCATTATCAGGCATGAACTTTGTTTTCCCCCTACCCATAATCCATTAATGAAATATTCAATGTATTATTTAGGAAATTCTTGGATCTCTCTTTACCTGCTTTCCTATGAATATGTGCGTGCAAATTATCTTATGTTTCTTTGTATATGTTCTGCTCTATAGGATCTGTTTTGATTCCCAAATGGGTACATCGCCGTATTGCCATAACAAAGATGTAGATGATGTGAATGAGACCATAGAGTTGGATCATGATGTTGAAGGAATGGAAGAGGTCCTGAACATATGTTGAGACATCCTGGAAGCTCTAAACAGAGAGAGCAAAGAATCCAAGTCCAATATAGAAGAGACAGAGGTGATAAACCTAGCCGATGAAGGTGAAATAGAAAAACTTGTCTAGATCAAGGTAAACTTTCCCAAAGACATGAAAGAGGAGCTTATAGCTCTATTGAAGGAATTCAAGGAACTCTTTGCCTGGTCTTATCAAGATATGACAGGACTAGATACCGAGATCGTCATCCATAGGATTTCAGTTAAATCTGAGTGCCCCCCAATGCGGCAAGCCCTTCAAAGGATGAGGTCAGAGATTATCCAGAAGATCAAAGAAGAAGTAGAAAAGCAATTAAAAGCCAATTTTCTTACTGCCATAGCCTACTCTGATTAGGTTGCCAACATTGTTCCTATGCCAAAGAAAGATGGGAAAGTACGCATGTGCGTCGATTATAGAGATTTTAATTGGGCTAGCTCAAAGGATAATTTTGCCTTGCCATATATCGATACAACTAATTGATAACACCACAACCAACATGTTCTTCTTCTTTATGGATGGGTTCTCGAGTTATAATCAGATCAAGATGGCTAAAGAAGACAAAGCCAAAACAGCATTCATCACTCATTAGGGAACTTACGCATATGATGTCATGCCATTTGGCTTAAAGAATGCTGGGGCGACTTACCAGCGAGCCATGATAACCCTATTCCATGATATGATGCATAAAGAGATCAAAGTCTATGTGGATGATATGATCGCCAAGTCACGCACTCCTAGAGATCATTTGATAGATTTGAGAAAGCTATTCAAGTGCCTTGTCAAGTATAGGTTAAGGCTTAACCCTAATAAGTGCATCTTCGGAGCCAATTCAGGGAAGTTGCTCAGCTTCATTGTCAACCAAAGAGGAATTGAAGTGGACCCAGCAAAAGTCCAGGCCTACAGGGACATGCCTGCATCGAAAACTAAGAAACAAGTTTGAAGCTTCTTAGGAAGGATCAATTACATAGGCTGCTTCATAGCATAGTTGACTACCACGTGCAGTCCCTTGTTCAAGCTCTTGAAGAAGGACACGAAGATAGAATGAACAGATGAGTGTTAAGCGGCCTTTGACAAGATTAAGCAGTGTCTGTTGAACCCTCTTATTCTGGTTCCCCTAATACCAGGACATTCGTTAATTCTCTATCTAGCGGTGCGAAAAGCATCCATGGGTTGAATGTTAGGCTAGCTAAATGAACCCATTCAAAAAGAGAAGGCGATTTACTACTTGAGTATCACCAGTTGTGAGATCAACTACATTGCCATTGAGAAGACGTGTTGCGCCCTAGCATGGGCCTCACAAAAGTTGGGGTAGTACATGCTCTACTTCACCATATGGTTGATTTCCCGCATGGACCCTATCAAGTACATCTTTGAAAAGCCGGCCCTTGCAAGGAAGATCTCCTATTAGCAGATGTTGCTATCTAAGTTCGATATTGTGTTTGTAACGCGAAAGGCCATCAAAGGCCAAGCCATAGCCGACTACCTAGCGGACCAGCCGTTGAATGATCTGGATTTCTTAGAATCCCTCTTCCCAAATGAGGATGTTTTGGAAATAGAGCCAGAACCAAACAATGTAGAACCATGGTGCTGGAAGTTTTATTTTGATGAAGCTGCCAATAGCACTGGAAATGGAGTAGAAGCAATTCTAGTATCCCTGAAGGGCCAGCAAATCCTTGTTTCAGTTAAGTTGAATTTTGATTGCACCAACGATGTCATAGAGTACGAGGCGTGCATAGTAGGCCTGCAAGTTGCCTTAAAGTTTGGCACGTACGATCTAAGTGTCTTTGGAGATTCCTTGTTGATCATCTCGTAAATAAAGGGGAAGTGGCAAGCCTGAGACACCAAGTTGATTCCGTATTAGAAATGTGTCAGCTACTTAGTTCCAAAGTTCTGGAACATCACCTTTGCTTATTTTCCCCGAGCACACAACCAGTTCGTAGATGCTTTAGCCACCTTGGCTAGCATGGCTAAGTTGGCAAAAGGAAATGACATGCGACAATTACACATAGAGGTTTGCGGCATACCGACCTACTGCATGAACATCGAAATATGCATGAATGTCGAAGCTGAAGTTGACGGGAAGCCATGGTACCATTATATCAAGGCTTATATCAAAGATAGTGAATACCCGCCTAGGGCCACAAACAGTGCGAAGAAATTCATCAGGCGCATGGTGTGCCAATTCTTTTCGAGTGGGGAAGTCCTGTACAAAAGGAACCACGATACAACCTCGCTTCGATGCATAAATGCCCTCGAGGCTAACCATTTGACGGAAGAGATACATGAAGGCTTGTTTGGAGCACATGCCAGTGGACCCCTATTGGCCCAAAAAATCATGAGAGCCAGCTACTATTGGCTCACCACGAAAATTGACTACATCAAGCATGTAAGGACGTGCCACTGTTGCCAAGTCAATCATAATAGAAAGAATGTTCCTCCCTAACCCTTGCACTCTCTAGAAACACCATGGCCATTTTTAACCTGAGGAATGGACGCCATCGAACTCGTGATTCCGAAAGGCTCTAATGGGCATAAGTAATTCTTGGTGGCCATTGATTACTTCAACAAGTGGGTGGAAGCCGCTTCCTACAAAAGCGTCACCCAAACTGTGGTGGCCCGATTCTTGAAATTGAACATCATTAACTACTACGGCGTACCAAGAGAACTCATTACAGATAATGGGAAGAACCTAAATTGGAAAATGATTGAGCAACTTTGCCAACAATTCAAGATCGAACATCGGAATTCGATTCCTTACCGTCTTCAGATGAATGGTGTAATAGAAGCCGCCAACAATAACATAAAGAAGATCTTCGTGAAGATGATAGACACCTATAAGGATTGGCATGAGTTCTTGCCATTTGCCTTGTGCACTTATCGCACTTCTGTTTGTACTCCTATCTCTCAAAATTTTATCATAGTTAGAGCTGTCAGAAGCTGAATGGGCCCATTCCCAATGTGAGCAATTGAACAAGATAGACCAGAAGTGCATGACTACAATGTGCCATGGACAATTGTACCAAAACTGCGTCGAGCAAGCGTTCAACAAGAAAGTTAGACCTAGAGTCTTTGAAGAAGGCAATCTAGTCTTGAAGAAGCACAAGCAGGCCATGCCTGATCATAGAGGAAAGTTTTCCCTGAGCTACGAGGGCCCATATCTGGTGAAGAAAGCCTTCTCTGGAGGAGCCTTGATCTTAGCCGACATGGATGGGCACGACTTCAATATGTCCACCAATTTTGATGCTGTCATATAGTACTTTGCATGAGGGAACTTCCAAGTACAACCTCTTTTTCTACATTAAAAAAAAAATCAAAAGGTAGATTGAAAAAAAAAATCAAAAGAGAAAAAAAATACAAAAAATAAGAAAAGGTAGGTTGAAAACCCAAAAAGGCAGTTTATGCAAAAGGATAGCAAAAGAAAGAGCGTGAGAGAACTTGCTAGATTGAAAACCTAAAAGGGAGGTCTAGGCAAAAGTTAAGGAATCAAAAATGTTAGTTGAACTATGTGATGACCTGATCCTTCCCAGTGGAGGTACGTAGGCAGCCACCTTGGCCTGGTCACATTTTAAAAGAAAAATCAGTTAGTTGAATCTACTTGTGTTTATGATGAAGATCAATGGAAGAAAGAATGCACCCTCTTGGGTTGTTCTATGTTTGCAAAATGCATGGCCAACAATGGTTTTATTCAAAGATTTTACGGCTCATGCCTACAAAAGATGTACCCCAATGGGAAAGAAAAAGATCCTTCTAGAACAGGATGTATCCTTTGAAACCTGAGATATTGATATGCATAGACTTACATTTACCATTTTATTTGTATGATCTTGCATTTTCAAAGCATTTGCACACATATTCATTAAACATGCCAGTTTTGTGCCTTTCTAATCCTGTTTTGTGCCTTTCTCATAGATAAATATCTCCTGATAATCAATATACGCAAAAACATCTCTGTTTCCACCTGTTTTCCAATTTTGAGAATGCCTTACAAACTAGACTATGCTTTAAAAAATCAAAAGTAGAAGGCCATATGCAATTGCCTAGCAATTTACGACAGACCTTTCTGTACATTGTGGAATACTAACTACATAGCTCATATGTAGAAATGAAAAGAAACAAAAAAGACTCCAGTAAGTCAAACGTGGCCTAAATGGTCTAATACCACTCTGCATAGCACCTTGAAGTCGATGTGAAGAATCGGATCATCCGAAGAATGGGTATGAAGCAACCGTGCTGTATCAAAGCCCAGATCTCTGGCAATCTCCCTAAGTCGACCATATGAATGTCGAAGACCAATTAGTTCCCTCTCCATACTGGGACTCGAGGTGCAGCCCTGCCTCTCTGTGTTAAGAAAAGCCTGCCAAAAGCCAACCTCTACAGTAGCAAATCTCAATGCCTCCTCCTTCTCGGCTACCTTAGCCTGAAGGCTACAAAAAGCCAACTGTGGCTCACTAGGCTCATCAGTCGGCCCATACTCTAAACTTAATGTGGAATGAATGAAGGACCTAGCCTCCAATAGCTTCAGTGCTAAATGATCAGCCCTGTTGCTCACCTTAGCATGACTGGCATCCACTATGGCCTTCTCCTCGTCACTTGTCTGGCCTAAGATAGCAAATCTCTAAGTAAGATTTGCCAGCTTACTCTCCAAGCTAATGACTCGGGATCTCAGCTGAATACACTCTGCCTCTATGGCTAAAGGAGCCAACTCCTTTGCTCAAGCTCTGTTCTGACGGTGGCAAGCTCAGCCTCATAGGCTCTTCCCCATCTCATCATAGTCCTCCACCGTGGCATTAAGAAGCTCCTTGTAGCAATCTCTGTCCTGGATAGCCTCTGCTAGGTACTCCCTTAGGTCCTTAAGAGTGCTCTCAACTCTGACCTTAAACTCTAGTGCATAATCCCTCAATATGTCAGCCGGAAGGTGGGGATCAATTTTGAACAACTCAAGAGCAAAGATTCCCTCAGTTTTTGCACTAACAGTGGTGTGCGGCAAGTTCAGCAACAAACTTGTCCTTTAAAAGATTTTTTCACATAATCGAGGCCACACAAAGCCTACACTGGGGCAGTTTATCTTTGTACAACATTCCGAAATATCTTGAACCTCATTTTCAAAACTCGATTCACCTGGTTTAGGGGTCAGTTCAACCCCTGTGGTCAAGACATGTAATGGGATGATCACTAATAGAAATCCATCCAGCATGGTATAAAGATCACAATGATCAATTCCTCAAGGAAACTTTTCTCCAAGCATCGGTCGATTTAGTTGAAAACCGAAGACAATCAGTGCATTCCACTGCACGGCAAGTCCAAAATCCCACTAGGGAAATCCATGATCATTATGGTCACCAAAAACTCTTTCACTAGTAGTATTTGGGCCCCAATTAATTTATATGTGGGCTATATCTTGATCCTACAGGTTGGGCCCCAAACTTTGCCTAGTTTGTCTCAGCTAAATCTTACTACCAATACTCCCATCTTGTTTCCCTCTATTCCCCTATGTTTCCCTCTCAATCTCTCACTTCCCTTTTTCCAACCACCCTTGTGTTAACCCTTCTCCCCTTTTTATAGTCTCTCATTAGTGGGGTTATCATCATTACTTTCTCACCTCGTATTCCCACATCCATCAGAATCCCAATGAATCCTCACAACTTTAGAGGATTCTCTTGGAACTTATTCCAGATGTCAAACAGTGTTCGGTAGTGAATTTCCTAATGGCACTATCAATCCTCGGTTACTAACCCCACTATGTTTGCACCTTATTCTGATTTCCCTCGTCACTGGTCAATGTTAAACCAACCAACTATAGATTCCCTTGGGTGATCGTTCCTTTGACCCATCATCCTAGCTTCTACGCTGGGCCTACTGTGATAGGGCCTAAAGCTAACCTCCTCCACACGGACCATGCTTAGCTTTTCTAATGAGCCTTACTTTAGGCTCTAGTAGGATAGGCTAGCACATGCTTTCCAAGCCCAACCCCCTACAATCATCTATAGGGTTGTTAAGGAACTCGTATCGTCCAGTACGATTCTAATCCCGCTTCAAGTCAGTTGATCATTTTAGAACCACGCAAAACCCTACACTTGGGTAGTTTATTTTGTGTGGTTCAACCCACTTTCTGCTAGTCAGTATGCTTAAGAATGGGTCCGTCCCACCAGGAACCTTTCCTCTCATGATAAGAATCGTATAAAACCTACATTATGGCAGTTTTATTTTATGCGTTCTTTCCTTTCTCCATGTCCCTCAGTGGGTAGAACAACATCAGATTTCATCAGTAAACCTGTGACAATACAATGCGATGTAAAGTGACCACAGTGGTGCAATCGGCTCCTAAATGCTAAAGTGTTACTGGCATACATACACGTAAGACCTAGCAAGAGGCAATGTCGAATTATACATCAGGAGCCTACCAACAGGTGATATCTAGAAACATACATGTAAGAGCTACTAAGAGGAAGTGTTAATCATACATCAGAAGCTTACCAACAGGCAATATCCAGAACTACTAAGAGGCAACGTTCATCATACATTGAGGGCCTACCAACAGGCGATATCCAAAAAAATACATGCAAGACCTACCGAGAGGCAATGTCAAATCATACATCAGGAGCCTACCAATAGGCGATATCTAGAAACATACATGTAAGACCTACCAAGAGGTAGTGTTAATCATACCTCAGGAGCCTACCAACAGGCGATATCTAGAAACATACATGTAAGACCTACTAAAAGGCAATGTTCATCACACATCGAGAGCCTACCAACAGGCGAAATCTAGAAACATACATGTAAAACCTACCAAGAGGCAATGTCGAATCTACATCAGGAGCCTACCAACAGGCAATATCCAAAAACATACATGTAAGACCTACCAAGAGGAATGTTGAATCATACATCAAGAGCCTACTAACAGGCGATATCTAGAAACATACATGTAAGACCTACCAAGAGGTAATGTTAATCATACATCAAGAGCCTACCAATAGGCGATATCTTGGAATATACATGTAAGACCTACCAAGAGGCAATGTTCATCATGCATTAAGAGCTTACCAACAGGCGATATCTAGAAACATACATGTAAGACCTACCAAAAGGCAACATTCATCACACATCGAAAGCCTACCAATAGGCGAAACCCAGAAACATACATTTAAGACCTATCGAGAGGCAATGTTCATACATCAAGAGCCTACCGAGGGGCAATATCATACATCAGGGTCCACTATGAGGTAATATAATACATACATGTCGAGAGCCTACCAAGAGGTAATATAATACATACAGTTCAGGCCTACCAAGAGGCAGTCTAAGATATACAAGTTTGGCCCACCAAAGGGCAATGTGTACGAAATACAAGAAAAATGAGAAAAACATACCCGCGTAGGGGCTACATCATTGTACAACAATACATGGTTGGCCTAGGGGGAGTTATCATCTCTAACGACATCATCAGAAAAGCGCCCAGAGCTGCCGTCATCAGCATCATCACCCTCAATGGGACCTGTAGAAGGACCGGCTCGATCTACTAGAGAACCTAGGACATATCCTGGGACAAGGCCCCGAGCCTAATCATCTAAGGGGGCATATCCCCAACTACCACTTGGTTTGGGAGGAGCAGGCATGTACTTGGACTCATGTCGGCGAATAGGAGGATCTCTACCAGGAATATGAGGTGCAAAAGGTATAGGCATCCTATGTCCCCTCATCTCACCAATAAGAATGCTGATGTATCCACGAAGCAGGCTAATCTCAACTTGAAGCTGACCCCTCTCTCTCTCTCTCTCTCTCTCTTTCTGTGGCAATAACATGGGCCTCCCTCTCTCTTTCCCATAGGTCCCTCTCTCGAGCAAGCGACTTGGCAATCTCCTCCTGTATATACCCTTCTCTAGCAGTAGTAACGCCCTTAAGATCTTTCACCCTAGCTTATAGGGTATTTACATGCAATCTCAAGTAGGCCTTTGAAGCCCGACGAGCACGTGTTATGCCACCAAGCACTCTATCCCCACTCATAGGGTAATCATCCATAATGGGTTCGGCCAAGGATTGCAGGAACCAAGTGAAGTAATCAATGTCCACTGTGATGAAACCATCAAAAGAGCTTGTCGTATAGTCAGGATCGTCCAAAATCACCTCAGAGCACAAAAGCTCCTAAGGAGGGTCCCTAGGAACTCTAAAGACTGACATAACCTAATGATAGGTCCTCTCAGCCAAGAAAAACTCCAAGCTCGACATAGCCTAGAACCAGTGCTACGCTTGTGACTCAACCAAAGCCTGGGTGACCTCTTGCTTAGCTAACAACCACTTATTATATGGACGGTTAAGTATCTCACCCCAAGTGACACAATCCAACGCAGCGCCAAAAATGGATGGTTATGTTTAAACAACTCTCGTGATCTTGCAAAGAGACCAAGCATATGCCTTAGAATAAACCTCTAAAGAATATTAGGGGCACAGGGCCAGGATAGACTCGTATGCCTACCATGTCAAGATCTGCCAGTAACCCTCAAGGCTCCTGAAGCCACATCGCGAAGCCTACCTAAGGAAAGCAATGAAGAATCCATAAGAGAAGAAGAATTTTCTGAGAAAAAGAACCGTCTGACACTACCCTCATAGCTCCCAGGAGCTTGCAAGTCAGCATCGACCGGTTGTTGCCGAACAAGCAATTACCGATGAAGTAGAAGAAGAAAAGTCTGACAACAATGTCATCTGGCTCTACCTCCCAAGGTATGTTCATCTTCAGCCACTCCATGTGAATCTGAGGCTCATTGGTAGGACCAAAGTACTATCGCCTCACTGGAGTAAGGGGATAGCGAATGCCCAAGAGCTCGCTCGCAGTAGCAAAATCTATAGGATCGGTCAGGATCAGATACCCACCATATCTAAGGCCTAGAATAGCCGTTTAGTTGAGTGGAAGGACTGCATACTCCCCATAACTCAAATGAAAGGTGCCAATCTCTGCATGGAATCGCTACACCAAAGTCTCCGGTATCGTATGCCTTATAGAATAAGGAGGAATCCTCAGGAACTCCTCGAAGCCCTGCTTAACCAAAAAATCGAGATAGCGCCCATTCGTCTTAGGGTTATATAGACAAAGGAGGAATGAAGACCAAGCTCCCTGACCACGAATCTTGTCAGTAGCCTGCACTCGACATTAGAAAAGCTTCTAGTTAGCATGCATATCTACACATTTAGATTTGACAAATTAAAGAGAAAAAGGGAACATACCTGAGCCTCCGAGTCTGAGTGGAAGGATGCCTCTTCAGACCATGCTGAAGATAAATGTCGGCTATATTGTCATCGATCTATCCGGTATAAGCCTTAGCCTCGAACAAACCAGGCAGAAACCTCGGTCTACGACTACGGCACCTTAGAGTGCCTGGACCTGGCCCAGCCCTATCATTGACCTCCAAGTCAGCATCTACATCAAACATGAGCTCTTCATCTAGCTCTTCGCCCCCTGGGCCTCCTCCCTTCTAAATCCGAGGGAACTGTGAATAACCACCTCCTAAACCAATATGGGACTAAGACGAGGCATTGGCCGTCTCCACAGAACATCGACTCCTAGTATGATGTGCTATATGTATGCCCCAAGAGGGCGCAGGGTCATCACCACCTCAGTCGAAGCGCCTCTAAACAGTCCGTGCAACCTGAAGACTAGACGAGACAGTATTGTCGTCACTACTAGACGAATCGGCTCAAGATGGAACAATGGCCGGAGCCTTCCCGCAAGCACTACCGGATCTTGTCCTTCGAGACATAACCTGCAGAAGAAAATTCAAGACTGGTTAGTAAGCTCAAAAGCACTTGGCAATGCAAGTAAATAGGTAAGTATGTCTAACCCTACTGCCTAACACGTCACGCATGTCCATACCAAAAAGTCATGTTTTCTCAAAGCTATCAAGGTTTTCAGAATACCTCTCCTTCAGGATTCAATTTGACCACGTTTGTTTAATCCTATCTCTTTTTACCTCAAAATGTCAAGAATTTTCAAAATACCTCTCTCTCAGGATTCAATTCGATTGCATTCGTTTAATAATATCTCTTTTTACCTTAAAATGTCAAGAACTTTCAAAATAACTCTCTCTCAAGATTCAATTCGACCGTGTTCATTTAATCCTATCTCTTTTTTATCTCAAAATATCAAGATTTTCAAAATACCTCTCTCTTAGGATTCAATTTGACCGCATTCGTTTAATCCTATCTCTTTTTATCTCAAAATATCAAGGTTTTCAAAATACCTCTCCCTCAGGATTCAATTCGGCCATGCTCGTTTAATCCTATCCATCTTTTTGAGATTCAATTCGACCATGCTCATTTAATCTCACACAGATTCAATTTGACCATGCCCGTTTAATCCAATCCATCTTTATGAGGTTCAAATCGACCGTGCTTGTTTAACCTCACGCGGATTCAATTCAGTCATGACCGTTTAATCCTACCATCTTTTCGAGATTCAATTCAACTATGCTCATTTAATCTCAATTCGGCCATGCCCGTTTAATCCTATCCATCTTTTTGAGATTCAATTCGACCGTGCTCATTTAATCCCACGTGAGTTCAATTTAGCCATGATCGTTGGATCCTACCTTTTCCGAAAACTACTCTCATTTTAAAATTGCTTTGTTTTCACATTTTCATTCCTCTAAAAAATTTTCATCCCCGTTATCATGCATAGTCTCTCATATTTATCTAGCTTTTCTTTTAATTTTGTCAGTGTTCCATGTGTTTTCATAGCATCCAACATATGCAAGTTTTCCTATGTGAACAGACATATTTTCCAACATCATCATGGCATAAATGATAAAAACAAAAGAAACATATATTTAAAAATAGTAAAAATAAAATAAGTGCTAGCATGCTTTCCTACTTGCTTTGCTACTAACATACTTGTAGAAAATAAAAAGAAAGAGAAAATGGACACTGACCTCAAGTGCAAAACTGGGGACAAAAGTTGTGGACTGAAGCTGAAAGTTGGACCCGCTAGACCGCAACTTGCTCTAGAGAACTTTTTAGAAGTGAGAATTCAGAGAAATGAAGTCAGAATAGTCAAAATGAAGCCTCGGGACCACTTTATAGGGCCTTGTACTGCCTAGGCTGCCTGGCGCACTTTGAAGGGCTGTTGGGTTTGCCTGGCGCACCTACAAGGGCCACCGGTCAGCATTGACCCAGTCAATGTTGACCTGTTGACCTTTGACCAAAAAAAAAAAAAACAACAACAAAGTTTCTTGCCCAGTTCTGAGGACCAAATCAGAGAATTTTTTTGAATCAGCTATAGCAACTCAACCTTGTCAAGTAAAACCGGTCTCGATCCAAGAGTAGCATAGTTTTCGCACACAATTTTGGGGCAGTAAAATGAGGAATCACGTTCTTTATTCGACACCTCTCATTGCACTCGAGATGTCAGATAAAAAAAGGGCAGTTGTAGACACCGTATTTTATTCGCCCTCAATTTGCGTGTCAAACCTTGAAAATTTCAAAAATATTATCTTTTCTCCGTGAACCACGGAAACATCTAGATTTTCGTGGAGCAACTAGTTCGGGTATCAGAGCACTCAAAGTGCCAATTTAGGCCAAATTGACCAAAATGCCCTTTTGTCAGCCCTGGGTTGAACGAAAGTCAAAGTTGGGTCAAAATCATCCCAAAATGATATTTTTCATGTTTCTACATCAAACCCGAGCTACTCGATGATTTTTGTCAACTTTGACCAAGTTTAACTCGAGGTTGACTCCTAGGGCACTAGAAACCGTACATTTGATCTGACCATCAGAATGGGTTGGGACCAATTCCATTGTGAAGATTATCAAATTCCCTTTCCAACGACTATTCATGGGTCGAAATCAAAGTTAAAACGGTTGAGATATCTAGAAAACTGTGAAAAGCATGGTAGCACGCTTCCCAAGGCCATACCTTTTGATCTAACTAATGGATTTTCAATTTTTTTAGTGTTCTAGAAACTAGACATCCATAGCTTTCTAGAGAAACCAAGATCAACTCAATTTGAGTCCAGGAAGGCCTTCAAATATGTGTCCGAAGTTTAACAGAGAAAAGGCCAGAATTGCTAACGTCAGCAAGGTGGTCCTACAAGGTGTGCCGGCAGTTGAAGGGTCACTTTTTCACTATAAATGCCCCCAGACCTCTTATTTTACCCCAAAAAAAAAAAAGATTTTCTAGGCATTTTTGGGCTGATTCTCTCCCTCTTCTGTCTCTAATTTCTCTCCCAAACACATCAAAACATATCAAAACACCTTCAAACACCTTAGAATCTCATCTTTTCTCTACAATCTTCAAGGTAGTGTTCTTTTATAGCTTTTAGCTTTTTCTTTTATTGCTTTTCCTAACATGTTCTTGCTTCCTAGCATGTCTTTATAGTTTTTATAGCATTTTTCCTTGCTTATGCCATGATTTATCGCTTTGATGTTGTTGGCCTAGCCTTCTTGGGCTAGGGTATATCTACTTTTCATGTTTGTTCTTAGATGCACATGATTTTAGGTTCCTTGTCATGTTTTGCTTAGATACACAACATTTTAGGCTCCTTACCATGTTTATGCTTAGATCTACATGCCTATGTGTTCCTTGCCATGTTCATGCTTAGATATATGTTGGGTTAAGATAGCTTGACCCTGGTTAATTATTCAATTACCCATGTTGATTAATTAAGATTAATTTTCATGCAAATCAGGAAGGCACCAAAAAATCACCAAAATACTAAGTGTAGCAGAAAATAAATTTGACATGGTGATTTGTTGACAAATGGGGAAAACCTTGCAAGGTAAAAACCCCACCGGGTGATTTTAAGGTTACTACTCCTAAGAATCTACTAATCAACAATCAAGCGGTTACAAGTATAAGGAATCTTACCAACTACCCTGACCTATCCCAAAATACCAACCTACAGTTGAACTTATGGCACTTTGAGTGCTCCAATTCCCGAATAGGCTGCGTCACGTCAATCTAGATGGTTTCATAGCCCCATGGAAGAAAGTTAATATTTTTGAGATTTTTGAGGTCTCACATGCTAATCTAGGGCGTACAAAATACAGTGTCTACTGCCGTCATCTCCCTATCAGCAATGTGGAAGGTGTGGGTAGTGTCCCACCACCTTTCAACCAAGGACTGCACCAAGATGGTACTAGCATGGCTCTCCAGCAGTAGACAAAGAATGGGCTCGAAGCTCGTTGAACGTACCAAGGCCCTTGTGTCGTCAATTTAGACCCTGTACCATGAAGCAATATGGTTAGTGCTTCCCCTGCCTGAGAACGGAGGCAAGGCCTACAAGAAAGATGAAAGGAGAACATGAGAATTACAGTCAGATCGGGAAACAGGTAAAAAATGAGACAAAATAATGAAAATAAGGCTTTCAGAGTGCTAGTATGCGCATGCAAGTCCATGTATGCATACATAGGGTCTATGCATGTGTGCGCAGGCTGAATCATGCCTCCATATAAACTGAAGAACATGGATGCGTAGCATGAATAGAGCACACGTATGCATGAATAAAGTACACATACGCATGAATGGTGTACGAGTACGCATGAGTTTAAGTTGGGCATGTAGGCCCGATACATGTTCACGCATGAACACACACGCAGAGTTTTCTTTGATATTTCCAACCACCTCTTGATAAAAACTTATCCTAAACATACTCCTACCCCTCCTATGGCATCGGGTTTTCATCTAAACCCATCCCACAGCAAAACCCAAGCATTTACAAGTCTTAAAAGATATTAAAATTAAAGATCAAAGCAAAAATTGAAAATGAGGAAAATTTGAAAAACTCACCAATCTAGCCCTTATACCCTTCAAGAGATGATCTTATGGCCTGTAGGTTAGTAGAGGAGACTAATTTAGTCTTGTAGCCCTATTCCAACGAGTGAGGTTGGACACATTGCCGAAAATCACATAGGAGGTTTTCTTGATTTTGGAATTAGGTGCCATTGGAAGAGATAAGAGAGTTTGGGAAAAGATGAGAGAGGAAGAGAGAATCAAATTTTGAAAGAATGAGGAATGAAAGAGAGGCAGAGAGTTTTTGTAGAGAGAAAAAGGAAGTTGAAGAGTTAGAGAGGAAGTGAAGAGATGAAGAAGGTGAAGAGAAATAAGGAGAGAAAAAAACAGTTGGTAACCGTTGGAGAAAAATGAAGAGGCAGGAAGGTCTGATGACTAAACTATATGTAGTTTAGACCCCCCCCCCCCCCCACTAAACTACGTATAGTTTAGCAAAAAAAAAAAAAAAAAAATTCAAAATATACCCAGTGGTCTTCCAAAAGGTAGAAAGTACAAAGAAAAATTCAAGAATGCATCCAAAATGACAGAAATACCCTCAGTTATGTAGAAGGCATAAGGACTCTCCAAGCATCCCTAGTGGATTGAAAGGATCAAGAACATCCCTCAGCAAATCGAAAATCACTAAGGAAACTCCCTTGTGAGTCGAGACCATCAACCAAATCCCTAGCAAGCTACAAATTACATTTTTTTCCCAAATTATCATGGAGGACTCCCCGGGGGTCCAAGGCACAAAGGCAACTCCTTCGAGGGTTGTGAAGAAAAATTTCCCCATGGAGTAGAGGAAATTCCCTCATAAGTAGAATCAACATTAATTCCCCAGTGAGTCATGAAAGTGAAGAAGAGAATATCCCCAATGAACTACACACTATCAAAGACTTCCTCATAGGTTAAAATCACAAAGACAGCCCCCCTCATGGGCCACCAACACACTTCTCATCAAGTCATTTTCCCTAGTAGATCACACCAAGGACTTCCTCATGAGTCAAAAATACCAAGAACTTGTGCACATATTCCATGGGAATGGAATATGCAACCACATATCCTATACAAATTAAAAGAGAAGAATACAGAACTTGTGCACATATCCCGAGGGAATTGAATATGCAGGCACAAGTCCCACATAAGTTAGAATGGATGAGGTAGAGACAAAAGTCACCATACACAAGAGCCTCACAAGAATAGAAGAGATAGAGATGGAGATAGAAGACAAGTATTACCTAGAGGCGCAAGCCACTTGGAGAAGTTTGAGGTAAGAGCCCAGATGGACACCACAGATAATGAGTCACTCACCTTTTGCTTGCAATTGGCAAAACAGGTTTTTGGATAGTGAACCTGTCGTTGCTCGTTTCCTGAGTAACAAAAGTGGGACTTTGAACATACGAATCCCACGCAACTCTACAGAGTTGCACCCCGCCCCATGTATGTGTGTTGTTTGCCGTGTGTGTGGGTTAGGCTTGAGTTGTACTTCGAAAAAAAGAAATTTTGTCTCTTATTCTTTTGATTCCGTTAGCGGAGCTCACGAATCAAAAGAGAGGCATCTATAGACACCGCATTTTGTACCCCTTACAGCTCAAGCCCCCGTTCCCCAAATAATGTTGGAATTCTAAAGCCCAAGGTTCATTTAGGACCTAAGGTTGTAATTCTAAAATAAACTATTTTTAGAAAATTAAGGCCACAAAAACCCTAGGGCATGTGTAAACATGTGTATGCGCACGCATGCTCAAGCCCTGCGTACGCATGCTTCATGCATGCATACGCATGTTAGGGTTCTAGAAACTATAAGAGGCAATTTTTTTGCTTTAAAGTTTGGGTTTTGGAATGAATCCTACATCATCTAGGAGCCATTCCAAGCCCCCCATTTTTGAACTATAAAAAGCCATACATAGTACCTTTTCAAAACACATAGAAAATCCTAAGGGAAAACATAAGATTCACTAGAAATAGTAAATTAAAAATGGAGTTTTTCACAAAACATCCTTGGAGTTTTAAGATTACTAATCACTTCCTTGTTTGATTGTGGATAGATTGATTGGGGGGACTGGTCAAAATCAAGCTAAGAAGCTTTGTGTTTTTGAGGTATAATGTTCTAGTCCCTTGCCTTTCTTTTCTTTGCTTTTGATTCTTGTTTTCCTTGTTTTTCTGGTTTTGTTTACGTTATAACATGATTTCTTAATTTAGATTTTCTTCATTTCTTTGTTTTAAGCATGCTAGGTTGCTAGTTTTAGTTTCTATGTTGCTGTGTTCTTGTTTTCTAGGTTAGGGTTTAGGGAGTGTGTGCATATGCATGCTTATTGCATGCGGACACATACTCAAAGTATGCGTACACAAGCCCTATGTATGTGCACGCATACTCATGCCCAGAAACCCTAATCTGAACATTTTCTGCTTCTATTTCTTTAGTCTATTTGCATAATATGCTTCTTTTTGCCCTGTTTTCATGCCTATAAGTCTCTACCTTCGTGTTATGTTTGTGTTTTATGTCTCACATGCTATAATAGGTTTTCTTTTTCAAATGTTTCTTTGATATACCATAAACATGCATATGATATGACCACGCATTAATGCATAGGTATTATGGTGTAGTGAGTAAGTGAGGTAAGTCATGCATTCTTTTGAACATGCATTAGGATGATGAACATGATGAATACATTAGTTTGATGCCTTGATATTATGTTTGGATGTTTGGAATATACTTGATGTTAATGCCTTGCTGCCATGTTTATGTTTCTGTTTGAATGTAATAACATGCCTATTTGGATTTGCCATGATGTTTCTGCCCTTGGTTTGTATATGTTGCGATGCCATGATAAATGTATGTTAGGGTTTGGAATGAAATGCCATGTTGTTTGCTTAGATGTATGTTAGTGTGTGTGTGAGTCTAGAATGCAGCTTTAAACATGCCTTTAATGAGATTAAGATGTAAGACACAATGAGTGGAAGCTGACCCTAGGGTCAGGTGGGGTTGTGTGCCTAACACCTACCCATCCGCGTACCTAAACTCTGGACATGTGCACTAGTAGTAGATCAGTTCGTTCACAAAGGGCGCTATATATATGGTTCCTAGACCTAAGCTAGGGGGCAACTCCATTTCTTTTCTCCACCACGGTCCACTTGGCTGAGGCGTACTCCCCCATTGCGCCCACAATAGTTCTAAATAGGAATACATTCAACAGGGATCCACTATCAATAAGCACCATTGGAACCTTGGCACCCATGCGCTCGATGGTGATTTGCAACGTTTTAGTATGAGTGGCTCCTTCTAGAGGAAGTTCTTCATCGAAAAAGGTGAGGAAAGGGTGAGATGGGGCCTCAAATCCCAAGAGAGATAGAACCTCTTGAGGTGTAGACTCTATAGGCACTTTTTTCCCATTCAAGGTGTCTGGAAGCACATTGCGGTGCTTATGAAAGGCCATTAGCAAACCCCAAACAAACATATGAACTTGAGTTTTCTTCAATTGGGTCAAGACCCTATCTTCCTCCTCTTTTTCTTCCTTCCAATTGGGTCCAATTGGCTTTGATCCTTCTTCCATATTCCTACCAAGATGATACTTCTCCAAAAAGGATGGCTTGTAATGCTTCCCACTCCTAGTGATATTTGGCCACCGTGTTCTTCAAAATCTCATCCTCTTCGTCCCATATTCCTTGGATTTCCACCATGTTGACTTCCACAACCTCTATCAATTTTGAGCAATCCTAATCAATCTCTTCCACTTGCACACAATTCTAGTGCAGGGGAGGAACTCGGTGATAATCAAGCAAAGGATTCTTCCTAATGTTAGGCTTAGTAGTGATATTTAGGTTTGGGAGAGTCCCATTATCTATCAAATCTTGTATCTCATGCTTAAGGTGAAAGTAATTGTCGGTCTTATGGCCAGATTTCTGATGGAAGTGACAATAGTCGTTGAGTTTCCAAGTATGAGGTATGGGATTAGGCATCAGTGTGGGATATAAAGGTTTTAGGAATCCTTTGGAAGCTAGGTTCTCATATGCTTGGGCAAGGGTCATTCCTAGGTCAGAAAACTCTTGGCAGGTTTTCTTTGTGAAGCTTAGGTAGGCTAGAGGTTGTTGAGGTATGATGGCACTCACATTTACGGGATTGGGTGCTTTAGAAGTAGTTACTCCTCCCCCATATGTCTTCTTGATTGGAGACTTGTTCTCCCCTTTCTCCAATTGTCCATTGTTGATTGCATCCTCGATCCTAGTTCCACAGTCACACAATTCTCCAAAAGAATTAATAAGTGACGACAAAAGCCTACTATTGTATGCCGAAAGCAAGTTCTTGATGATCATGTTGATTTAGTCCTTCTCATTTGGCCTATTAACCATTTTGGATGCTTTCCCATCTTGTCATATATTAGGAGAAGGTCCCTCCAGCTCCTTGCATAGTCTCCAAATCTCTTAAAGTTACATCAATCATGGTATTGAAAATGAATTGATCCACAAACAATTCCACTAGCTTATTCCACACCTTAGTCTTGCTTGGATCCAAGCTATAGTACCATCTTGATGCACCTCCCGTGAGTAAGAGAGGGAATGCATGCAAAGTTTTCTTCTTGTCCAACCCCTTTGTTTCAGCAAGGCTTATGTATCTCCTAACATGTTGCTTAGGATCTCCAATCCCATCAAACTTTTCAACATCAAATATCTTGAACTTGGGAGGCAAAGCAATAGGAACTTTGGAACTCAATCCACTCATATTGTAAAGACAATCATCCATCCCTTGAGCCTTGCGGAATGCTAGTTGCATCTTCTCCATCTTCTCCTTCATAGCCATGGATTATGCGGTGAGCTTCCCAAATTGCTTGTTTCTTTCATAATCGGCATTATCTTTTTCATCCCGTTCTTCTTTTTCTTCTTCATCATGTATCTCCACATGCACGGCTTTCTTTATCTTGCTCTCTTCTAGCTTGGAGAGGCGGCCTTCCATTTTCTTGAAAGCTTCAGCTTAATCTTCTATAGCCTTGTATATCTTTTATATGAGTGCTTCATCAACTGGAGCAGCCATTTCTTTCCGAGGTATCTCTTCTTAAAGTATCTCTTTTTGAGGTGTGATCTCGACCTTAATCAAGCGCCTTTGATGAGAATCAACAAGCATTCAAGGATCCATTGCATGTTCTAGTTGGGCCTATTACTAAAGCAAGATCCAAGAAGATCAAAGAAGCACTTAATGGGCTGATTCAAGAGATTTTGGCTGATTCTAACACAGGACATTCCAAGCTTGGTCCAAAGGATGAAGGCGTAATAAATTTAATCCAAGCTATTGAGGGCTGATCTGGCTGAATTGGGCGTGATTTATGGCGTGGATTAATGGCTGATTGATTTTTCAGCTCCATATCAGTTAATAGACATTTTTCCTACTCTGGAGCTTCTAATTTCAGACCAAATCTACCTTAATTTTAGGTTTTTATTATTTAGAACGTTTTTTAGCTATTTTCCTATTTTGGATATGCTGATTTCAAACCAAATCAACTTTTATTTAGGGTTTTACTATTTAGTACATTTTTTATATTTTTTTTTATTTTCAGTCATGCCTTATAAATAGCATGCACTCATTGTAATAGGGAATTATTGAATAAAAGATTAGAAAAGGTGAGGCTTTGCTCTTCTTTTGGTTCTTCAAGAACTATGAACTTATCAGGGATTCTTCCTTGTGGCGTTCAAACTTTATACCTTTGGTTCGTGATTCAATTATAATCATTGGGTCAAGGTGTTATACTTATAGCTTTGGTTCGCATTTCAATTATAAACGTTGGGTCAGGGTTTCTATCAAAAATATGAATTTTAGCTTTCTTGGGCAAATATTCCAATATTTTTGTTGGGTTTCAAAGCGTGTCGATTGAGGTTCGCATCATTTGATATCAGAGCATAGGTTATAAAATCAATTTTCTTAGGGCATGTTTGGTAGACTGTAATAAGCGCTGTAATGTAATAGTTATTCCTATGGTTTAGTTATTCTTTAGTTTGGTTATGTTTTTATTATAAGGAATAATCATTCCTTATGAATAACTATTCTTCAAAATGAGAAATAACTATTCCTCTTTAAAATGTTGTATTAGCTATTCCTTAGTAAGTGTAATAATTTCAAAACTTAATATATTTCCAAGTAAATAAACTTTCCATATACATCAAACAATTATAAAAATAAAAAATCATAAAAAATAACACATATCTCTCTTAAATTTAAAAATAACAATTTTTAAGGAAATATAATTGTATGAGTAAGAAATTTCCTAAAATAAATGTTAAGTTTCATTCTAATGTTATAACTCACAACCAAACTAATGAATAAGTTTAGTTATTA